>CM065802.1:34635738-35235738 GCA_033398695.1 Orobanche coerulescens
AATAGATAAAAGATAGGAAGAAGATAAAACTCGTGGTGTGTCTTGATTGATTCCGATTGAAGCCTTCAAATGTTCTTGAAGTGTTCTTCAAGAATTTCTTCAAATCTCCTTGTTTTTGGAATGAAAACCCCTCAATCTTTTGTTTTTTCTCTCTCTAATCTCTCCAATCTTCAGCATATTCCCCTCAAGTCCAGCCCCAAGACCTTTTTATAAAGCCAAGATATCATCTTTTTCATGTTCAAATCTTCAAAAATGTCAAAAAATGATTTTTCCACCGAAAAGTGACACGGCCCGTATCACTAACACGGCCCATGTCATACTGTCCCAGAAAATGCAAAAACTTTACGGGCCGAGACCGATCGTGTCATCTTATCCCGAGAAAATGCAAAAACTTTCTGAACTGTGAAGTCGTGGTCTAGAAGCCATATCTCCCTCAATACACATCGGAATTTAGCGTATGATATACCGTTGCGAAGCATATTTAATAAGGAATCCATATATATATATATATATATATATATATATATATATAGAACACATCCTTATTCGAAGTAATGAATCTGGAAATTAGAAAATACGACAGGTAGTGCTTCAATCTTCATCGTTTTAGGCCTCGTTCTCTCATTTCTGCATTGCTTGATATGTATTTGGGGATTGAGACTTCGGTCTTGCTTGATAATGTCCTTAAAACACCTATAAAATCAAATAAAATATACCCAAGCGTGATCGAGTCTAATAAACACAATATGAGTACAAATGACACAATTCTACACATTTTAGGATCTTAAAATCCGGAAAAACCTTATAAAAATATGTGTAAAAATGAGTGTTATCAAAATCCCCCAAACTTGAACGTTGATCGTCCCGATCAATGCACTTTAAAATAACCACTCTTAAGGAAACTCATCCCTCAACACACCTCAAAGGATGATTGTGAAAATTCATCAATACGCCTCAAGTAATAAATAAGTTGGGTTCTAAAAAGTATTCAAATCTCTAGGGTGCTTCCTTAACATCATAATCAATACTTGAAAAATATAAACCTCACCGGTGAAGTGTATTCCCTCACTCTCAAAGTGTATAATGGGATAAGTGACGCTCAAAACTCATTCAATGAAATAAGAATCTCCATAGGCTTGCCAATCGTCTACATCTCTACTACTATTTGTGCATGTAAATTTGGTGAATCAAAAAGGACTTTATTGGTTGTAATGTAGGCTTTTTGGTCGGGGTAGGATAAGTATGGCTTAAAGTGACTTGACTTGAGCAAATTAGAACATCATCTCAATAATCACTTCGCTCAATTAGAAGCTCAAAATTTTGTTTTCCCTTGGAATTTGCTTCCTTCAACCCCTTGATTTCAATATAATCGCACTAAGCGCTTTTGAAAGTGAGAATCACAACCTTATTCCTCCTTATCGCTCCAATACATCTTGTTTCTTTTTTTTCTTTTTTTTTCTTTTTTTTGTGTCCACAAACTTTTTTTTTATGTTTTCATGTGGTGGACAACATCATCATTATAATCACACCATTCTTCCTTCAAATTTATTTTGATGAATCATTGCATTTGAACCAACAATCTTCTCAATCGCCTCCACACATCTTTTCATTCTTTTGCCAATTTGTTCTAATAAGCTCAAGTATTGGGGCAAAAGTTTATAATGGAACGGAAAGCTCATAATGTGGTTAACAAGAAGTAGGCTTTAAGCTCAATCGGGCTAACTAGGGAAATAAATTTTCGGGTTGGCCAAAAGGTTTGAAGGGTTGCCAATAAAAATCGCCTAAAATCACTTTCACTAATTTGCACACACAGTTGTAGTTTCGAATGAGATACCAGGTCAAGTTCTAGAGTCTTAAAACATGAATGGTACACTCGACAATGAAACTTGCATATTTAATGATGCAGGAAGGCTCAAAAGCTCACAAGCTAGATTTGTTCATATTTTCAAGGTATTAAACTATTTATTCAATTTCACACCCTTTTGATTATTCTACAATTTTTTTTCCTCTTCAAATTATCCTCGATTTGCATATCAAAATAACAAAATAAATCCCGAGGTATCCAAGACAAGAGTTCATTCTTTCGAGTTTCATCCAAGTACATGATACTCAAAACACACCAAGTTCAAAAACAACAATCCACACCAAAATCCAAGCAAATCTTCACACTAAAATTCAAAAAAAATAGAAACAAATAAATAATAAAATAAACAAACAAAACAAGGTGTTAAAAAAAACGAACAATATAAGCATATATTGACCCAATATCTCCCCCCAAACTTGAATTAAAGAATGTACACACGAAGGGGGTATAGTATTTAAGCAATAAAAACTTTGGGTCAAGAAATACTTACAACCGGTCATATTGATTGGGCGGAGGGAAATGGCCTTGTTGGACATGCCACGTGTCACACCTGCTCATATTTGCCAAAAAACATCTGTATGCCCGACCCGACCGTGTCAAGTGACACGGCCCGTGTCGTACTAGCCTGGAAAGTGCACTTCTGGTCTCCAGATCTTTTTCCTGCGAATTGGGCCATTTCTGATTGAAGTCGATTCCTCATCAAGTAAAAATAGAAATAAAATGCGAATAATAACAAAATAAACTAACAATAACCATTAGGTTGCCTCCCAATTAGCGCTAAGTTTAACGTCTTCAGCCGGACGCAAGTGTTGGGTTGCCTCCCAACCAGTGCTAAATTTAACGTCTTCAGCCAGACGCATATTTCCTTCATCCCAGATCATTCAACGAGCTCTTATAATCCGATTTATGTGCAATTTTATCGGGAGGAGTCATCAAAAATACAACATTTTGACTATGCGTCCTAATCGTTAATTCTCCTTGATCCACATCAATTAATGCTCGTGCAGTGGCTAAGAACGGACGTCCAAGTATTACTAGACCATTTTGCTTCCCATCATCATCAAGCACTATAAAATCAATGGGGAAAGCAAACTTATCAATCTTTAAAATTATATCCTCCACAATTCCCTTTGGATAAGCTAAAGATCGATCTATGAATTGTAAGATCACTGGAGATGGTCTCAACTCTCCTAATCCAAGTGTCCTGAAAATAGACAAAGGCAATATATTGACACTTGAGCCATGATCAACAAATACATCATTTAATGAACAACCCGAAATAGAGCAGGGAATTGAAAAACTCCCTGGATCTTTAAGCTTTCGCGGTAGGTGCTCCAATTCCTTTTTCTTTGACGCCATGGCTTGCACGAAAACCTCAAAAGTTTTCTTCTCCTCGATATGTTCAATATCGGATCGATCTTTCTCCTCATTAATGGATACTATCAAATCAGCATTACTAGACAACACGATTGCATCTTCGTCTTTATTCTCCGATTCCGGTAGCTCTTCATTCATAGTGCACGAAAAAATGGCATTGCATTGTGCTTTTGGATTTTCTTCGGTGTTGCTTGGAAATTGGCCCCTTTGATATTGGCTCCCCACAATCTTAGCCAATTGACCGATTTGCGTTTCTAAGTTTCTCATTTGAGCTCCAACGGTGGTTGCTAATTGAGTCACATGATTTTTAATCCGATCAAGTTTTTCTTCATCTCGGGTAAATCAGCTTTTTGGCTCCATCATGAAGGTAGCTAGAATATTCTCGAGATTTGACGTCGGCTTTGCTTCTTCAATTATCTCACCATTCGACACCTTGAATCCGGCCGGTGGTTGCAAAGCATTCTTTGGATTAGCATAGCTAAAATTTTCGTGATTTCGATTGGAGGGATGGTAGAAGCCCAATGGTGGATTATTCCGGAAATTGTTGTAACTCCGATTATTAATGTAATGTGACTCCTCCAATGGATCGGATGGTAAAACTTGAACTTCCTTGAGAAACTCCCTTCGAATCACCTCCTTTTGTTAGAGCCCCCAATTGAGTAGTTAACATCGTCATTTGCACGGTTAATGCCTTTATATGATCCGAATCGGATATCTCCGCCACCCTTCTAATATTTGATCTTTCCATCGGCCATTGATAGTTATTCATAGCCATTTGTTCGATCAATCCATATGCTTCTTCAGCGCTTCTTGCTAGCAATGCCCCTCCCGCGGAAGCATCAATAAAATTTCTTGTTTCTCCCATAAGACCATTGTAGAAGAAACACATTTGTTGGTCTTCGGGGAAACCATGTCGAGGGCATCGCCTTAGTAGATCTTTGAAACGTTCCCAAGCTTCATATAATGGTTCGGAGTCCAATTGATGAAATTTAGTAATCTCACTTTTTAGCTTCATTGTCTTGTTTGGTGGAAAAAATTTGAACAAAAATTTTTCGCTCAATTCTTCCCATGACTTTATACTTCCGGGAGCTAAAGTTCCAAGCTAATTTCTTGCTTTCACCCTCAAAGAGAATGGAAACAATCGTAAGCGTATGGCATCATCCGAGACTCCATTCATTTTGATAGTATCACATATTTGCATGAAATGAGTGAGATGGGCATGTGGATCTTCGACAGCAAATCCTCCAAATTGATTTTGTTGAACCATTGAAATTAAGGCGGGCTTCAACTCGAAATTTAGGGCGTTGATTGGAACATGAGTGATTCCTCCAAAGTTTCGGTCTAGTTTTGGTCGGAATCCATCCCGAATTGATTGCACCCTAGTTGTTGGATTTTCAATCCTTCCGCCATCGTTGTCTTGGATTATTGCATTCTCGTTCTCGTTGTCCCTTCCCACGTTATCTCCCGCTCTCCCCATGTCTTCAAAAAGATCCCTTCTTAGTTTCCTTGAGGTAGCACTTGTTCTTCGGGCAAATGCTTCTACTTCCGGGATGAAAGTTTCTAAAGGCACTCGAGATGAACGAGTGTTCATGCACTCCCTGAGTAGAAATTGTATGAAATGAGTTAAGTAACAAATAACAAAATGTCTAAAGTAAGACTAGAAACACTTATCGTAATATCAACAGTAACAAAAAATTAATTTAGTCCCCGGCAACGGCGCCAAAAACTTGTTCGCTATATTTTTAAACAATCCGCAAGTGTACGGAGAATATGTAGAAAGCGGCGAGCAAGGTCGTATTCCACAGAGACTAAATATTCTTATTGTGTTGAGTACTAGATTATAGTGTTCCCGGTTTTATCTAGACGATCGAAAGGTAAAATGGATGATTAATGAAATAACATACAATGATCACAATAAATTAAAACGATTGAAAATATCCGAATGGAAGCGAATTGCAAGAGTTTAGAAAGGTATATTCCAAGGCTAGGTTTCCATTGATTACTAAATTTAGTCGGGATTGGTTTCAAAAGGTTCTAAGTGCGTTTCAAAACGATGATCACAATAATATTCTAAAGTCTCTCTCGAGATGCATTAAAACGTAGATTAAACAACCTATAACAACGTTTCCGTCTATTATAAATTATCTAACTCCAAAATATTCATAAGATTAGATATCATCATAGTTCATTACCGATTTCTCAATCTCGTAATTTACTACGTCAAATACTCGAAACCTATTAATGCCCTCTCCTCTCGAATTATGAGCAATTAAGTTTAACATGTAAAAATATTGATCAATTGTCTAAACATGAATCAAAACCAAGTATTTGATAAAGAAAACACACTAGATAAAAATAATCATCAATCCCTCAAAATCATAGCAAATCAACGTACTCCCATGCCCGTAATCTAATGAGTTTAGCCGGAAATAGTAATGAAAGAAAGATTAATAATTATTATATTCATCATGTTTATGCTAAACAAAACAACAAAATAGATAAAAGATAGGAAGAAGATAAAACTCGTGGTGTGTCTTGATTGATTCCGATTGAAGCCTTCAAATGTTCTTGAAGTGTTCTTCAAGAATTTCTTCAAATCCCCTTCTTTTTGGAATGGAAACCCCTCAATCTTCTGTTTTTTCTCTCTCTCTCTAATCTCTCCAATCTTCAGCATATTCCCCTTAAGTCCAGCCCCAAGACCTTTTTATAAAGCCAAAATATCATCTTTTTCATGTTCAAATCTTCAAAAATGTCAAAAAGTGATTTTTCTACCGAAAAGTGACACGGCCCGTGTCATACTGTCCCAGAAAATGCAAAAACTTTCTGGACAGCATACCCGGTCGTGTCATTTGACACGGCCCGTGTCATACTGTCCCAGAAAATGCAAAAACTTTCTGAACTGTGAAGTCGTGGTCTAGAAGACATATCTCCCTCAATACACCTCGGAATTTAGCATATGATATACCGTTGCAAAGCTGATTTCATGAGGAATCCATATATATATAGAACATATCCTGATTCGAAGTAATGAATCTGGAAATTAGAAAATACGACAGGTAGTGCTTCAATCTTCATCGTTTTAGGCCTCGTTCTCTCGTTTCTGCATTGCTTGATATGTATTTGGGGATTGAGACTTCGGTCTTACTTGATAATGTCCTTAAAACACCTATAAAATCAAATAAAATATACCCAAGCGTGATCGAGTCCAATAAACACAATATGAGTACAAATGACACAATTCTACACATTTTAGGATCTTAAAATCCGGAAAAACCTTATAAAAATATGTGTAAAAATGAGTGTTATTAGGGGTCGACTCGTATGAGCCTTCCGGCCTGTCGCATTCTACTCTAGCGATCCATCTAAGCCAATAAATTGTCCAGCTTGCCCTCCTCGAACAATCTTCAGAGTTGTCTGAGGAGGTCGCGGCATTGGTTGGTGCTGTGACCGGGACTCTTGTGGTAAGCACAGTATTTATTGTGGTCCAAATAACCGTTATCCCTTATCGCCTTTGGCTTGCTTAGAGGTTCGCGCCCCTTGATGGCGTAAAAAATATGAGTCGAAGTTCGATTGAACTTGTGGAGGATATGGGCTTCCACCTCCTCGAAGGCCTTGAAATCACCGGGTGGCTTGGCGACCGCCTTGTTAGATTTGGCGATCGCCATCTTTTGGGTGGGAGGCGGCGTATCCTCACCTAGGCGAAGGGTGAGGAGCCTTTGCCTCGCCATAAAATCGGCAGCCTTGGCACGGAAAATCGCGTAGGTAGGAGGGATGTTCTTCGTGAGGTGCCTAAACATGGGTGAATGACCATAGAATCCCCCCAGGACCGAGTAGAGGGCGAGCTCGTCGCTTACGGGCTCGCCGGTGAGGACTATTTCATCCACCCTGTCGATGTAATATGCATCGGACTCGTCTTCCCCCTGCCTGATTTTCATCATGCGGTGGGGGCCTTCTGGTCTGGCGACCTTGGCGGCGAAGTATGACGTGAAGTCACTTGCCAGTTTCTCAAAGGAATTGATTGATCGCGGTGGCAGTGAGACGTACCACCTATGGGCCAGTTCGCCCAATGTTAACGGGAATATTCGGCACCTGGTCGCATCTGATGCCCCACACCCAGTCATGTAGATCCGGAACTTGCTCAAGTGGGTCTCGGGGTCCGATCTCCCCTCATACAAAGGTGTTTGAGGAGGAGAGATCCTTGGTTGCACGGGGGCAAGCTCGATGTGGACCACGAGTGGCTCACTCGGTCCGATGATCTTTTCATGAGCACTTTCATCTCGTCGAGTTGGCGTTGCATAGCGGCCATCGCCGTGGCCTGGATGCTCACGGCTAGGCACTCAGAGCGGGAGCCGAGGCGATCAAGTACTGACCCCCTGTCTACGCTGTCGATGATGTCCTTGCCGCGTGGATCGATTCTTCGGTGGATGGGGGCCAAACGGCTGACCTGTTTTTGGTTGGGAGTTAGGTATGCCGAACTCCTAGTGACAGATTCGGATTCCGTCGTCTCGTGGTTGGGGCCAGAATGCCCCGGTCGCCACGATGGATCGCTTCCTAGGCGGTTGAAGACAGAACCATCCCGCCTCGCGAGAGCCTTTTCTCGTGAATCGGGGCTTTCTGACGATCGCTCGACCAGTAACCCCTTGAGCTTCCGTTTGCCCGCGCGGCGGAAGGCCGAGGGGGTTATAGCGGGCGCTGCGCATGCTCTCCGTTGCTCCCTTAGGATGGCCATAGCCTCCTCGATCTATTCCGCAGTTTGGAACTGGTCGAGCGAGAGGCTGTGGCCGTCCCTCGGGGGCGGGATCGAGAATCTCGCGTCGCCACGGCTACCCTCTGTCATAGGTTGGGGCTCGGATTGAGCCGGAATATGACGTCCGGCGGATCGAAGATTGGATCTCTTTGCTGTGGTGGCAGACGTCATTATTCTGAAGGTTTTTCTTTGAAGAACACTGAGTGTTTCTCTAAGTATATACCCCGGAGAACAGTGAGTGTCCTTTGAAATGGTCGGAATGAAAATGAAGGTTAGCGCCCTCCTTCTAGAGCCAATTGTTGTTACCCAAAATATTATCCGGAGATGATATGCTGGAATGGACGAGTAACAAACAAAATGCGAGAGCACATCCGTGGGGAAGTAAATAACACAAGATTTGCCGGTGTTGTTAGTCCTGAGCTTGAATGCTCTCGCGAGATATTATTAATACGAATACTTGGGAGTACAAATATTAATGTTAGAGTATAATTAAAATGAGTGTAAGGACCATAGTTATCTAGCTCTTGAGTGCTGATGATAGCCAGAAGAACCAGAGTTGATGCTCTGTGAGTTCTTGTAACAACGATGGAGTGTTGTGTTAACCGCGAGAAATCGACTGTCTCTCACTGTGTGTATTAGCTGAACTCTCGTATGAAAATCACTGTTCGTGAACCTCTCTACCTTTTTCCAGTTGCTGAAGGTTTCCTATTTATAGGAGGGGAAGTCACTGGGCGATCGCCTCTACTGTATTATAATAAGCGGGCGATCGTCTTTAGCACATGGGTTGGTCTCCTTGAAAGTCCGCAGCAGCTGCTAGCAGCCGGATGCACGAACTAATGAGAAGACAACACGCGCCCGGTGTCGCTGTCTCGGGAGGTCCCACCTAGGACTTTCGGCGGGTCTGTCGGTAGGTGAGGCAGTCCTTGTCGTTGACAGTTGTTGATGGGCTGAAGTCAAAGATCCTTAATCCGCGGCGCCATTCGCGAATCTGCACGTGGGTCTTCAGTACGAGATCCGGTCTTCGTAGAAATGACGGATGATGGCCTTATATGTGGCATAGGACGGTCGTCCTTGGTCGGGCACCAGAGTCGATCACTAGGTGCCAAGAGGCGATCGCCCTGGACCTCAATCGCTCGGTACCTGATCTCGGTCAGGACTCTTAGCTTGGCAAGTCTGCCTTAGATTATTTGATGCTGTCTTTGGTCGCTCGGCCCTTACGCCGATCGCCGTCGAGGCATATAAATCGCCGCACAACACATCTCTGATCATTACACACGCAATGTACCACAAGTACCAAATATGAACTCTATTTCACAACATACTTATAACAAAATCACTAAACATAAGACGTAAAGGAGGAGATTACATCACAGGTCGCATGAAAATGACGGTCGCCCACGATACTAATCCCAATGATCAACATCGACAACACAAAGTGACAATGCGCAACTCAACTTGTCAATCGACAACTCGAATGACATAATACAACACAATTCGACTCGACCCGACAGCCTAGGTTTCCACAACCAAAGCTTCGATACCATCAATGTAGCACCCCCAGAATTCAACCGGGACTATTACACGCCATAAACCCTTCTCACAAGGATTTACCTGGCTAAACACAATAAAACGACCAATTGTTCGACTGGGCGGGGTCGAACAGGATAATGCTCAGACCGATAACGTCACACAACTAATCCAACTGAAATAATTGTTACAACTCATGCCCACGCAGGGGTCCAAAATACAAAATGATACAACACAGCGGAAGACTGAGAATAATAAAATGACATCACAACAACAACTAAATTCCATAACTCAAAATTAGTATCGCAGCCCATCATCATTTGTGCCGATCTTGAGACTGCTCCCACGAACCTGCATGTAACTGGACGCAATACAGACATCCACCCCCGATCACTCAGGGGCTAGCAAAACTCCATTGTTTTACTAGTGAAAGTATCAATAACCATACAAAATGTAGCAATCAATTATAAATCACAAGTCAGACAACCACAACTCAACCAATCACAACTCAGACAGTCATTACTCCACCAATAACATATTCCCGAGAGGTTTTAATAATCTAGAAACCAACACAAGTAGAATCTTTGTAAAATAAACTGTCATCTCGGGAGTTTTTAGAAAACAGAAATCATTAGGATCTCATATCCTAGGTTCGTCAAAATCATTAGGAACTCATGTCCTCAGTTTGTCAAAATGCCCTTTTTGAAATTTTAGGGTCTTAGCCCAAATCTCACACTATACAACACGGAAAACATTTTCACAAATCGCTTGGACTCGGTACAACCTTTATTTTCATGAAACCTTTCCCTACAAAACTTTGATTCTTAAAATATAACTATGACACAGTGATCCCCTGCCACGTGTCTCTATGGGATCAACAACCCATACGGACTAAACCCCACGTATTAACCAAACATAAACAATCTTGACACCGTGATTTATCATCACGTGTCTCCATAGGTTCAACAACCCGCATGGACTAAACCAAACACTATAATCATAACACTCGTGATCTCTTATCATGTGGCTCCGTAGGTTCATCAACCCGTAGGACTATGCCAAACACAACAATCATAACATCGTAAACTCTTGCCACAAGGATCCGTAGGTTCAACAACCCGCACGGACTATGCCAAACACAACAATCATAACAACCAGTCCCGACTCCGTGATCACTTGCCACGAGTCACTGTAGGCCCCGTCGAACCCACACAGTTACTATGCCCTGACCCCATGATCGATTGCCATGTGTCATCGTAGGCCTCGTCATACCCGCACAATTGGACCTCAGCACCACATACTAAGTTCTGATCCCATGGTCCCCCGCCATGAATCCTCATAGGTCCCGTCAAACCCGCACGAGTGAACTTAACAACACAGCACACGACATTAACATTCACGATCAATCAATCACATTGATCACCACAAATCACACATCATGCATAGACAACATAATCTCAACACTCAAATCATCATCATCAACGACACACAACCAACATAACTCATAATCATTGTACCAAACATTGCACAACCATGTGTATGACCAACCCAACGCGATTATCACAATTCTGCACACATAACACATATACCAAGGTAACACAGTCATCATCAAGCCTTCATAACAATTAATACATAACTAACTCACACCAACCATATTCACGAGCATACCAATCATCAAAACAATACACACGATTTCTAATCACAAGAGACAAGTCGTATAAGCAAGATACTTGCCACAGAATCGGCACGCAAACACTCCGACGAACACGGCACGACCGAAGTTCCTTGAAACCTACAACTACCGCAAGAAACAACGAAAACACTATCACAACGAGGATCAAGACCAATAATAACGGAAATCACCTCAAGATATCGAAGGAAACTCATTGAAACATTTAATCGAACATTAAATATTCAATAATTTCCAAGAACACTCTAATCGCCAATCGAGTTAAACAAACTCGAAATATGGTTATACAATCTATAGAACATGATTAATAACATCATATAGCACCAACCGATTCATCAAAATCAGACTAGGATCGAAATCAAGAACAAAACTCTAAAAAGTCAACTCTAGAGAAATCAAGAAAAATACCTTGATCCGACAAAGAACAATGGATTAGATGATGTTACAATCACCTAGACTCTCCAAAACACCCTTGGATGGAGCAAAATCGGCCAAGAACTCAAACCCTAATCGCCCTTGACTCAAACCCGCGGAGAGAATGAGAAATGAGGAAAAAATGAGAATAAACGACTGATGTCCAGTTTATATACTGGACAGTTTAACATGCACTAATCATTCAAATTAGCATGCGTTATCGAGTCATCAACAAAAGATGTTTTGTACAAGTGCACAGTTAGCATGCGCTAATTACAAATATTAGCGTGCGCTAACGATTCCTCCAACCCAGTCCAATGGCTTCTGGACAGAACCTGACCAACAGTTTGTTAGGGTTGTATCAAATCACACTTTATGCTTGTAATACCTAATTTCCCGGTCTTTATCTATGAGAATATTTAATTCATTTATCACATGTTTTGCATATTTATTCACGCTATGGTTATGCAAATATAGTCTAAATTACTTTATATTGTAGATAATGTGGTGTGTCGTGTCACACATAAGATCACATTATCGGTTCCTATAATATTTAGTTCACAACCTATATAACATTAGACCGTTATGTGAGATGTTATAGTATATGCTTGAGATTGGTTGGTCTTGACCATTAGCATATATTAGCGTATTCGCTATACGTTGAACAGGATCGAGGTGAGATAGATTCTTCTGTACTGACTATAAGAAAAACGTACATTTCGGACAATTATTCTTTCTTAATTCTAGTGATTAATATTTAATTATATATATTTAATATTTATTGCTTTGATTTATCATCGGTGAGAGCCACAATGATTGACTCAACATGCTCGATATTTTGGGCAATATTATTATTTATATGATAATTAATATTATAGCTAGAAACATGTTCTAACCAGTCGGGTTGATCATGTCCCTTGAGGCACTCGAAAGGATTATTATATTAAACCCTGCAGGTGGAATTAATTTTCCGATATAATAATAAAAGTCGAGTGGTATACTCATGTATAATATATTAATTAATTAAAAGCTGTCAGTAGCTTAAATTAATTAATGGACATGGAATATCTTAAACACGGGAAATAATAATTCAAAAATGAGCCCAATTTCGTAATTTGAGATTTTGGTAGGAAGTGCAATATTAACTTTTTAATGGACTAAGTTGATATTAATAGAGTCTTAATATTAGGAAGACTCCTAATATTGGAAAGAATATATCTATTGGGAGTCCTTACCATATCCTCCTTAAGGTCCCTAGAGTAGCCCAAAACACTTATAAATAGGATATGAGTGTTGGCCGATTTTCACACCTTCATTGTCCAAGAAAAATCGATTTTTTTGTGTATGTGTTTAATTGTGGATCTTGACTTGTGTCTTGGATTCCATAATTTAGTTAACACAGTATTTTTCTAAAAATACCAAAATATTCAAGAAAAATAGAGAGAACAAAAAATTGTGAGTTTCTTGAGAAGAAAATTCGGCCGACCCCATTGCAGTCCAAGTTTAATCCGGCAGATTGTTGCCCACACGACATCCGGACATAGGCGGGATATACTGTAGAATATCTTGAGGCAGAAATACAAGAAGATCGGAGAGGAGTACGGAGAGTAGATAAATCGACCAAAAGGGATCTTCTACCACTTCGCTTCAAAGGTATAAATTACCGACTCCCATGCGTAAATATGTTGTAACACCCCCAAAGTATCTCGAGGTATTACAGTGCCGTGAATCCCACGTGGGACCCACAAGGCTAGTTAGAAAAATAGGCATTTTAAGAAAATCGCGATAAAACATTAAATTCAAGGTTTACATAACGTGAGTCGAAAGATTTAAGGAAAAATGTAATTTGAAGTCCAATTATTACACAACAAAAGTTTTTCCAAAGAAAACAATTTATTCCAATTTAAGCAGCAGCTAGAGATAATTCCAACACCGCTCAAGTCTGACCGGACCCCTCGGGAATGTCCTGCACATGATGAACAATTTTACCTGGTACGACGAATCATACCAGGTAACCAGGGTCATAGAATGCATACCAAATAACAGCTACTAACAACGATATACGTCATCTTTAAAATCACAGTATCTAGTAATCACAGGGAACATTTCATCACTCAACCGACGTTGTCTCTCTCTTTTATCACATAAGCCCCAAGGTCGCAACCAAGGGTCACGGAAGTATCCACACGGGAATACCCCAGAACATAGGCGCCCAATTCGGGTCTTACCCCTAACACATTTCCACACGGGTACCATACAGGTTTTATCCCCAACACATCGGCCCATTTATAACATTTTTAGAGAAAGACAAACGTCGGCATTTATCAAAATGGCACATACGCACATACGGTATAACATTGATATTAGAAAATTCTCGAGCAAGATTTCACTTGCCTGTGATCCGACAGTAGGTGCTTTGTGATAACGGAGTCCCCACGCCCGCTCGAGCTTAACCTAGCCACGAAATATCCGATTAACACCTCGTACGGATTATGATGAATAAAACTAGTCTCCCTTTCCTAATCGGATTCCTAGTGTAGTTTTGATTGTCGATATAAGTATCGTTTCTAAGTTTTTAAGTATTGTGTACCATTATCCCGTTCAATCCTATAATTAACATTAGGTATATCGATTTACTCAAGAAGATAATCTTATCATTTTTCGGTTGTCAACGAATTATTATGGCGTAATCGAATCTCATGCTTTCTAATTCAAATCTATATTCCGAATACTACAATTGACGGATTCTATTGCACAATAACTTTGGTGGTTTGATACCCAATATTGATTATACTATCGAATTGTTTTCCTTAGTTTGCTAAGTGTCAACAATCACAAGGTAAGGGTGGCTACGAACAATGGAACATACGGTGACGGATTACTACGAATTCTCCCACAATTGATTCGTCAAATTTTACATTCCAAGCGATGATTTGAAATGGAATTTCGTATGATAGGTATGATTTGCATGAAACGAAACATGTGATAAACGATAATTCCGGTTACTACAATTCCATCCGACAAGATTGTCTATGAAGTTTAGTAAAAATCTAACCAATACCCGCAATCTAATAAGTATAAATAAGAAAACATCGAAGATATAACTCCAGGGATTGGTGGCTTACCTTATTGGAAGAAGAATAATGAAGATAGTTGGCGGATTTACAAGAACTACGAGGAGAACAAGAAGTGACTTGAACGACTTGGATAATCTTCACCGGAGCTCAAGAATCCACCTCCTCAATGTTAATTCAAGTGTATAAGAGGCTTAAGAACCGGGTATAGGGCTAGGAATTTCTCAAAGGGTGATAGTTTGTGATGTTGGGTCGTGCAAATGAAGAAGGGAATTGCCATTTTATAAAACTTGGTTTTGGTAACGTACGTTAACAATAAGAGTGTTATGTACGTAAGGTGTATTACGTATGTAACAGTGTAATGACAACGTACGTAAAGAACTCACTGCCCGAAATGTGCCCAAGTGTTACGTACGTTAAATTTGGGACGTAACGTACATTACGAATAGTTGACTCATTTGTCCTCTAGCCCGCCAAAAGTAGCTCTGTCCGTGTCAAAATAAAGATTCTGGTCGAGAGACTGACCCACCCGTTACGTACGTAATGTAGCTACTCTAACGTACGTAACAATCGAAATATAGCGTACGTTAGGCATGGGTTATAGCGCGCGTTAGATAGAACTTTAACGTGCGTTAGACATAAACTCTTTAGCCTCATACCACATTCTAACCATCTCGGGGTGACCATCCCTTCCACTCATCAACAATTATCGGGGAACAAGACGTTGGCCACCGTCATATTCGCACCGACGATCATCCCATGGTGTCAAGGCGTGTCACCCCCGTTGCATTCACATCGTACAATTATATAGCACTCAATGGAATACATAAATAGAAATGACGTCACATTACCAAACATTCACACAGTACAAAGTAATCAAGCATGGAATACTGGAGGTATTACATATCACCCCTCTTAAAAATAGTTTCGTCACGAAACTTAAGAAAATAACTTGGGATGACTCTCCTTCATGCTCGACTCGGTTTCCCAAGTCGCTTCTTCCGTGCCGTGGTGCGACCACTGAATCTTCACGAGGGGTATGGCTTTATTTCTTAACATCTTCACACGCCGATTCAAAATGGCGGTCGGTATCTCTCTAAAGGTAGCGTCATCGGAAATTTCCACTTCTTCGAAATTGAGCTTGTGACTCGGGTTATAGACATACTTCCTTAACTGGGAGACGTGAAAAACATTATGCACTCCATCCAGATGCGGCGGTAGAGCTAATCGATACGCGAGTTTCCCTACCCGGTCCAATATCTCAAACGGACCTATAAATCTCGGGCTTAACTTGCCATTCTGGCCGAAACGCCGAATACCTCGCATAGGTGATACTTTGACCCAAAGATGATCCCGGACCGTAAATTCTAACGGTCGCTGTCGGTTTTCGGCATAAGATTTCTGCCGGCTCTGTGCGGCTAGCATGTGTTTTCGAACGATAGAGATCTTCTTAATGGACTCCTGGATAAGATCCAACTCGGTAACCGCGGTGTAGGAGGCATCATCCCAGCATAACGGTGACTTACATCTTCGCCCATACAGGGCCTCAAATGGTGCCATGCCTATGCTTGCATTGTAATACCCGTAATTTCGATTTCTGGTAATTTCTTTTTTTCGGCAAAAGTCCGTTTTGACGAATCGCTCATGACCGTTTCGTCATTCCGAGAATGATTAATTCTGCACTTTTTGTCATCCGAGTTCGTTTCGGTGTCGTTTTGTTGAGTTCCGTGCTTTTTGGCGACTTTTCCGCACTTGAGTTCGATTCTTGCGAATCTCATTGGAAACTGCTGTTTCGAGTTTCCCGTAAGTCTGTTTAACTTTGTTAGACGTGTTGTGAACTTCGGTTTGGTTATTCGATCACGTATCGTGATTTTCGGATGTTTTGGGCCATTTTCGTAATTTCCCAAAGTTTGGGGTAATTACTTTCTGTTGTCGAATTTCAAGCCTTCGGGTGGTCGGAATCGTGTGTTCTCTTAGTGCTTGGGTTCGTATTTGTGAGTTCTTCGTAACCATATTTTTGATTCATATTCAGGTTCGGGTTTCGGGGTCGTTCGGACCGTCGGAGTGGCCACGGCCAAAGGGCGCGGCCAGTCTTGCTTTGGCGATTCTGGCCGTAAGGTGCGATTCTGGCCGTAAGTGATCGCGAGCATGGCACAGCGAATGCGATTACGTCCGTAAGTCGAGATTCTGGCCGTCTGGTGCGAGCAACTTGGACGAATGCGATTCTGGCCGTAAGGACTGTCAGTACGTAAGTGCCGAGTTACGACCGTAAGGCCCGGCCGGTTACGGCCGTAAGTGATTGGCCATGTTTGGCTATTTAAGGGCTTGGACGTGGATCTCTCGGCCATTTTCCATTTTTCCTTCGTTTTTCGTGACCCTTCGACGGAATTTGAGGGTTTTTGATCGGGAACATCATAGAACATCATTTTTGGAAGGCTTGTGTTGATTATATCATCATCTAATCTATGTTCTTCATCCAAATCGAGGTATTTTGGCTTGAACCCTTGTTTTTGAAGATTTTAGGGATTTTCCTTTTGATTTCGATTCCAATCCGTTTTTGATCAATTAATTGTTGTATAAACGTTGTTTTGGACGTGTTCTATGGATTGTATATCCGTATTTCGAGTTCGTTGGAACCCAATCGGAATTTTTGGTTTTCTAAGGAACCTTGAACATTTAGTATCTGATTAAATGTCTCAAAGGGTCCCTTTCGATTCTTGATCGTGTTTTCCTTTGTTTTCAATTGTTATTCTCGTAGTAACCGTGTTTCTGTTGGATTTCACGGAGGATTGTAGGTGTTCGGGGTTTTCCGGGTTGTGCCGTATTCGTAGGAATATTCGGGTGCCGACTATCGAGGCAAGTATTTTATTATACGAATTGTGTCTTGTGAATAGGGACGTTGTGTTATGGTTATGATTGTTGTTACCCAAAATATTATCCGGAGATAGTATTGCTGGAATGATCGAGTAACAAACAAATGCGAGAACACTTCCGTGAGAAAATAGATAACACAAGATTTGCCGGGGTTGTTAATCCTGGGCTTGAATGCTCTCGCGAGATGTTATTAATAAATATACTGTCGAGTACAAATATTAATGTTAGAATCTATTACAAGGAGTGTAAAGACTTCTAGTTATCTAGGCTGTAGAGCGCGTAGATTGCCGGAAGAACCAGATGGGTAAATCTGTGAGTTCTTGCTTGGGATATATGATAAATGTGTATGAATATCACTATGAATGTATAAGTGGTTGCCAGAAGAGTCTTTGATTCTCTTTTTGTGTGTATTTTGCACTGAATTCACAGTCAAATCGCGTCCCTTTTGGCCACTGCAGTGAGTTCTCTATTTATAGGGGACAAGGTAGTTGGGACCCCTCACGCGATCGCGGGCGACCGCCGTTTTCTATATTATAATAAGATGGCCGATCGTCCCGTCACGTGGGGCTGTTCCCTTAAAGTCTGGGGCCGCTGCTGGTGGCCAGCTGTGCGAGCCAATGGGAGGCTAGCACGCGTCCTGGGTAGCTGTCCGGGGAGGACCCACTTTGTACCTTTCGGCGGCCTTGTCGGTAGGTGTGGTAGGTGACAGGATGGGGTCAAAGGTCCTATCTGTTGGTGCCCTTTGAAGATCCGCACGTGGGCCACCGTCCAAGATTTGGTCTTCGACGACTTTGACGGATGTTGGATCCACACGTGGCACGAGACGATCGCCTCTGGTTCGCTCATTAAAGACGATCGCCAGATATCAAAAGATGATCGCTGGGTACCAAAAGACGGTCGCCGTATTGTGCCGATCGCTGGGCGTTTGCCCAGAGTATGTCTTCTATGGTTGGATTTTCTGATCGTGATGCCGATCGCCTATCGAGGCGTATTAATCGCCGCACAACAATTGCCCCCCAGCTCGCCTCGATGTTGAAAACACGGGGTGAGGTGGCACTGTTGGCGATCGCCGATGTTTAGATGATCAGGCGATCTGATTTCAACTTTGGACGATCTCTTTTTGCGCTGGGAGTAGCAGAAAATGAAGGCGGGCTCTCGAAACGTCGCAAGGACACGCGTCGCGCTACTGTTGGGGGAGTCTAACGGTTTGTCAGACTTTGTCGCCTGGCGTGCCCTCGAAAAGACGCATCCGCGGGATTCGAGGGCAGCATTTAATGTGTCCCCACTATGACGGTTGCGATCCAGCCCTCGAGATTTCACCTATTTGTACTTAGACCCCCGCTTCCATCTATAAAAGGGCTAGGGCTTCTTCTCTTTCACTCTTTACGCGTCCTTGCATCCATAGCCGAAACTCTGCAAAAATTTCTGGAGCTTCTTGTGCCGATCTTCTTCTTTTCTCTAGGTAAGAAAAATCAATCTTCTATCTCCCTCTTCTTTTTATGATATGTCGGGAGGATCCAAGACCTTCGAGGCCGGAAGTTCTTCTGCCGCCGCGGCTTCGCCTGACCGGGAGGAGATTCCCGTCGGAGTCAACATGGAAACGGCCGTTGAGGCCATTCGCGCGGGGATTTCACCCGCAGAACTCGAAGAGCTTTTCAACGAGGCCGCAGTGGCGAAGACGGCGGCGACGGCGGAGCAGGGGGGCTCGCCGGTGGATGAGGACGAACTGGAGCGGCTAACTTGGGAACGGCAGAGTGTTTTTGGCCCCGCCTATATGGCCTTTGCCAAGATTATGGAGGGGATCGCCGGACCCTGTCCGGAATTTGACTTCGAAGCCTACTCTGCCGCTCATCCTTATGAACATGTGAAGCGGACGGTTTTTCGGGCCGCCGACCCGTCTCCGTGGACTCTCGGAAAGATCCGGAGTACGGCGACCAAGAAAGACCTGAGCCGTTGGAGGGCCAAATATCACATCCCCTCTGACGTTTCCTTGCACGTGCCCTCGGAGAATAAACGTGCCGATCAACCACCCGAGGATATGGTTGCCGTCAGCGAGATGATTATGGAGGCCGGCCTGCGATTCCCTCTGCCATTCGCCGTCTCCTACTTGTTGATTGCCTGGAATTTGGCGCCGCTTCAACTGACGCCGAACACTTGGCTACAGGTTATCTGCACGTTGACACTGTTTGGCGGTCACCGGTTGTTCCGCCTCCTTACTGCGCTGGAGATGAATTATCTGTTTAAACTGGCCGCGCATAAAGGGTCGATCGGCGGCAATCATATCCAAGGACGAATGGGGAGAGTGGTCCTCGGTGTGCCGAACAAGACCAAGGTTGACCTGGCTAAATGGTGCTGGGTCGGCGGAGCGTGGCGATCGGCATCGAGTGACAGGCCGAATGAGGAGTTGGAGATCCCCACCACTTTTCGGGAGAGGAATCCGAGTAAGGATTTTAACTCTCCCATTGATTGAGCTTGTCTTGGACTTATCTAATTTTGTTTTCTTTTTGCAGGACCTCTCGTTCCAGCGATCGGCGATCTCCCTTTCGATTTCTTGATCGTTTGGGAGCAGATTCGTGCCTTGCCGGATTCCTTCATTGACGTTCGCTCGCTTGGTAACGAACTTCATCGGTTGGGGGCTTGACTGTTTGGTTTCCCTCGTCACTTGAGAGTTCCGGGTATGAACTTAAGTGGTGCTTTCTTGCCTGTCGATCGTCTCTAGGAGGTCGCAGAGTTTAAGTTGCTGTCTAACTTGTTTGTACTTCTTCTTTGACAGAGGTTCATTTTCCCCGACTTGCTGAGCCACCACCCGAGATTGCCATGTCGAATCCAGGACTCATCGGTCGCCTTCACTTGGGTAAGAAGACTGGTCGCGTTCCTGCGACGACGTCTCGCCCTGCTCCGATGATGAGGCCTGCTGAGGTGCCGGTCGCCGAGCCGGTAGTTCAGGGAGAGGAACAACTTCAGCGCCGCAAGAGGCGGAGGTCGGAGGAGTCCCTGCCGATTACTGAGGCGGATGTGTCCATTCTTGAGCCTCTGGTTGCTGCGGCTCCTATTTCTGCCATCCCGATGACGGAGGGATCAGGCCCTACGCCCTCGACATCTGGCTCTCGGTCATCGGGTGGCCCCACGAAGAAGGTGGCGATCGCTGAGGCGGAAACCTCTCGGGGCAAGCCTTATTTTGGTCGCGATCCCGAGCTGGTCAATAGGTAAGAGAGGATCGAAATTTCCGAGTTAGGCATTCTGAGTAAGGTATAGGCTAACTCCTTGGTCTCTTTGGTTTGTGCTGCAGGGTCCGTCTTGCTGACCCGGACGTCGCTCCTATGGTGTTGGACTTCTTGTCGAGTAAGGCTCCGCAAAAGTCTCTCGACGTCCCTACTTACGTCCAGCAGGCTATCTCCTCTCTGCCCAAGGCTTGGACGACCGATCTTGATGCGATCGCTCGTCGGCGATCTGGAGATACCATGCAGGCGACCATTGCCCTGGCTCTCCAGACGGCGACGATGGCCGTCCAAACTGCTAGGGATTTTGAGGGGCGACCCTCCACTGCTCGTCTCCATAGCGACCTCGAGGCCGCCCGGAATAAAAACATTAAGTTTGCCAACCGGATCCAATCTATGGAGAAGGAGTATGTGGAGACGGCTAAAAGGGCTAAATAGGACGTCGACCGATTGAAGCAGGAGCTGAGCCGCTCCAAGGAGGCTGCCGACCGGTTCCGTGATCAGGAGAAGGAAACCCGCCGGAAGCATGCGGCTTCGCAGGAGGAGGCGGCCGGGCTGAAGGCGATGGTGGATCGGCTCAGCGGTGAGCTGGAGGCGGCGAAGAAGAAGCTGGAGAAGGCCAAGGGGGAGAACTCCGCCAAGGTGGTCGAGCTGGCGGAGGCTGAGAAGACGACCGTGGAATTGAAAGGGCAGCTGAAGGCGATCGAGACCGATCCCTATCTCAATGTGGCACTCGTCGGCGAGTTCGCCTATTATCTGGTCTACGCTGATGCTATCAGAGCCGCCAAGAAGGTAGGGATCGAGATCGGTCCCTTGATGGAGAGCTTCAAAGCCTATGCACTCTAGCACCCTCTGCACCCGGAGTTCTCTTTGCCGATCCTTGACCTTGTCGACTTTGGGATCAACTCACTACTACAAAAATATCTTTTACTGACACTTTTGTTCTGACACTTTATCAAAAGTGTCAGTAACTTAAGATATTTAATCTATTTTCTGACTTTAATATAAATGTGTCAAAATATACTGACACAAAGGTATCAGTAATTTAAATGAGAAATAAAAAAAAAATATGCTAAATCATTATCCCGATGAAAAGTCTTCTCATCTCACACTCTCTCTCTCTCTTCTCGTCGCCCCCTTTCTGTTCTCTCTCTCGTCGTTCTATCGCTCTCTCTCAAAAATGCTTCCGAGCGTTCTATCTCCGGCGTGACCACCGCCCGCTCGACTCGGCAGTGTACATGTCGTTAATTGAAGTAAACTGGAGCGACAGGAGCCCGATTCAAGGGCTTGGTTTGGAAATCCGAAATTCCAGATCCGACTACCGGTGGAAAAAAGGTGGAAGCCAAGGTCTTCGATAAGCTTCGACGGCGACTATCCGTGGATGCGACTGAAGGTGTCAGCGAGACGGAGGGTTGGGTTTTGTCGCGACTGAAATAACGAATTTCAGGTTCGTTTTCTATCTGTTCCGATTTTAAATTCCAAAAGAAAATGGGTTTCATGTGTTATGTGAATTCTGGAAATGGTTGGTTTAATGAAGTGTGCTTGTGTGAAATTTTTCTGTACCAGTGAAGGAACTTGGCGGCCAGTGGTTGAGGTTTCGGACTAAAAGAGATGGCCCGATTTTAAATCTTTTTGATTTACTGTTGTTAAATCTCCACGCTAGCATATTTGAAAAATGTTGTCATTCTGATAGAAGAATCATGCTAGTTGAATTTAAAACGTTCTTATTTTGTCCTTCTGATTTTGTTGTCTCTTACCTGCCAATCCAGACATTCTTGAGGGGGTGGATGATCTTATAGAACTTAGCTTCTGGACAGCCCTCATGTGTATGCTGTTGCTGACACAGCTTACAATGATATGATGAAAGGTATTGTATAATCTCTAAAATTATTTGGAATGCTCCTTACCGTTGACATATATTTCAAATCTCATTTGTGTTTGCTACGATTTGTGAATTTTGCAGATGAAACAAACCAGTCTATAATCATAAGGTTTGTTGAAGTGTTTTTGCCTCTTTACTTCATCTATCTATTCAGTTCTTGTTCTGATGCTATGGCATGCTCTTGATGTGGTGTGGATTATACTAGTGTGATGTGGATTACATTTTTAGGCAGGAGCAGTTCAGGTTTTTTACTGAGGCGCTTAGGGTTAATAAACTTAAATGCTATGTTGATCAAATGGTTATGAAAGCTGAGGTATATTTTCTCTTTTCCTTTTCTTCTTATAATTACTAATCGATTCTGCTTGGACTTTATGTTTATTTTGATTAGTTGGTTGCTGAACTATTTTCTTGTTACTGCACATTCAAGTGTTTATGTGTGTTTTTATCATCTTGGATCCATGATTAACTTATCATCTTGGATCCATGGCGACATTGGACCTTGCTACGGAATTAGTGAAAACTTATAATAATGTATATATATAAATACACACACATGAATAGAATAGTTTCTTACCTTTTCTGGACTGACCTTTTCTCCATTTTCTTCATCATAGGACAAAGGTGTTCTTCTGACAACATACGACATTGTGCGGAACAACATAAAATCTTTATGCGGGGATTATCCGTACAACGATGATAGGGAAGAAGATGAAATGACATGGGATTACATGATTCTTGATGAAGTGAGTTTTTTTCTCTTAATTATAGAATCAAGACATGTCATTGATATTTTTTTTCTTTCCTGTCTCTTATTTGCATGCAGTTACTTGCTTGAATTAAAAACTTTAACGTTTACTATATGTTTCTTTAATAAATTTCAGGGCCATCTTATTAAAAATCCAAGTACGCAGAGGGCAAAAAGTTTGCTTCAGATACCTTGTGTTCATCGCATCATTATCTGTGGCACACCACTCCAGAACAATCTCAAGGTATTCTAGTTTGTCACTTGGATTTTAAGTTTATAATTCTAATTTATATTATTACTGTTTCTTTTGGATAAGGGAATCATATAAATTTCTAAAGAATTATGATTTCTCTCTCTATCTCTAACTCATTGTAGGAACTGTGGGCCTTATTTAGTTTCTGCTGCCCCGAGCTGCTAGGCGACAAGAAAGAGTAATGGGTTTATCATGCTCCACTTTCATTAATTTTTTTCAGTTACTGTGGCATAAGTTTATACTTTTCTCCAACACAATAATTGAACCGTGTCCTGATTTTACCGGTTCTGTTTATGGTTTTGATTTTAGAGCATTCAACACAATAACGAATCTGCAGCAGGAAGAAGACGGGCAGTTTGGTACGTATCTCATAAGCTAATTTTCTTTTCATCTTATCTTGAAACTTTTTGGCTTATGTATGCTTATTATTACATGACATCTGCTACATCAATTTTCTAATGTGTTCTGGGTTTTGGAAATGTATATATCTGTGTTAATGACATCATTATATATAAATTTTCACATTGCTTAGTATTCAAAATTTTGTACATGTATACGCCTATGGAAACAGTTGTTTCTTTAGTTGATTAGGTAATATTTTAATGAAAACAGTTTCTGTAATTATTGTATATAAGTAACTTATGTTAGAAGCTGTTTGATGAAAACGTTATAATGAAAACAGTTTATAGGATATCTGTGTGTGTAAATGACATGTGGTTGGTTTTTGTCAATGTCTAATCACTTTATTTCTTTGTTGCATTACGGTTTTATGAATGTCTTTCTGCCATCTATGTTATCGTGTAGATGTTATTGGACATGTGGTTGCTTGTGACGACTTAGACAACTACGATAAGAATGGCAGATCAGGCAAGAAGAAGCCGTTGACCATTGCTGACGCAGAGTTAGTATCCTAAGCTGAGTCGTGTTTCTACCTTTTTTTAAACTTTATAATTGGATTTTGTTCTGCTTCTTAATGTCCAATGCTTTACAGTGGTAACGAACTCAGATGCACTTTGTGGGGTGCATATGCACAGCAATTTCAAGATTTTGTCGATACTTGCCTCAACCGTGGGAAGATCATGTTAATTCTTCAATTGGGCATGATGAAAATATGGGACGGTATATATAATTCATTTTACATGTGTTATTTTCCTATATGTTATTCTACATAAATCTTATTAAATATTGTTTTTTTATAAATAGGCAAAATGGGAGTTCAAAATGGCTATAATGGGACAAGGCTTTTTCTTTTCAACGGGCATGAAAGCATTCCGAAAGAAGAATTTATGGATGTCAAGTTTTATAGACTTGATGCTAACACTTTACAGATTATACCTTTATTTCAATGCCATGCATCTATTTTGTCCCTCATATCGTTACTTATATATTTTGATTATTTTGATCATTTCTTTGATAATGATGATGCAATATCTAAAAATACGGCTTCCCGTATTTCGACTCGATCAAACATTCAACTAGAGATGAGTTTCTTAATAAGTTGCAGGTCAAAAACATTGTTGAGCTGCTTGATGTTGCTCAGGTTACACTTACTACCGCTACACAACTTTATAAAATATTGCATATCCTTTGGTAACCTAAACTTCAGTTTCTACCATTTTCAGGGTAAGGCGAGCGTAATTGTTGGAACAATTATTGCCATTCACGAAGAGGAGGGCTGGTGGTACCTCGGTTGCCGCAAGTGCAACAAAAAAGTGGTTAAAGAATCTCAGTTTGTAGACCTCGACGCCGAAACCAAACCCAAGTTTGGATATCAGCAAACACCTGATCAATGGACATGCACCAAATGTGCTAAGACCGTTACTGGGATAAAAACTGAGTAAGTACTTTATCATTGTCTCTTATAAGTGAGATATTAATACGACAGTTAGTTGAAACCATCACCTTAAGATTTGTTTTGTGCTCACAAGACAACACATCTGCTCAGTTCTTGATAGTTGTTTCAGGAAAACTATCCCATTTACATGACGTTCCCATTAGGTTAGGCTATTTGTAATATTTGGAAAAAATGAGGGACAAAAATACAAAATGTACAATAAGAAAGGTTATTGAGGGGTGTAATTCTAAAAGGATTTGATGATATGGGCAATTTTTAGTTTTTTGTAATTTACTAAGTTACTTCTGTTTTTTCGCAAATTTGACCAAATAGCTTTTATAATTATCCCTTGAAATTACAAATACCCTCTTAACTATTTGTATTTGTAAGGTAAAAATTAAACATCACGGGGGTGTTTGTAACATTTTGAGGGTATTTCTAGTTTCGAAAGATAACTGACGTTTTTTTGTAATTAAGTTAACCTCAGGGGTAATTTCTTAATTATTCCATCTAGATAGGATTGGAGAGAAAGGTTAGGTGAACATTTGCTGATACACATTAAAGAGAAGAAAAAAAAAAGTACCTGCCCTTTATGGAACCAAGCTCCATATGGAACAGTGATCTTGAACCGCAGATCATGAGCCAGCTCGCGCACAAGTGTTCGTGAACCGAGCAATGGTACAACTGAATCTTGATCGCCACTGAAATTGCGTAGTTGTGATGTTTTGTCAGTTCTTGATTAGTTAAAAAGGAAGGTGAAATCGTTACTTTAAGCTACTTTAAGTTAACGGGGTAGTTTACCTGAAGATCCAAAGTGGAATGCCATTCTGAATGATGTTCTTGAGCAAGGGAAGAATATTAATATTTCCATCTGTCTCATTATAATTCAGATGGCTGCCAAGAAAATTCAGTTGATAGACACACAACATATTTAACCATGTTAGAGGAAAGCATGTTTGATTATATTTTGAAGGACATATCCCATTTACATGACGTTCCTTTATTTACATTTGCTTTCTCTTACCACTGCATTTTGTTGCCACCAATGTAGACTACAATTTGAAGTTTCTATGTATGAGTCTTTTTGTCAGGTCTGGCAGCACACTCGACTGATTTACCGAACCAGCTTAAATCCATTTCCAAGGCCCAGCTGCAAAACTTGGTTGAAGTGTTTTGTTAGTAGTTAAGTTGAATGCTTGATTAGTATATTTGATTGAGGTGTTCTATTGGTATAGTTTAGAATTTCCCAGACTTGGTAGTTTAGTAGTTTGATTGTATTTTGATGGCTCTCGATGCTTGGTTTTGTATTCTGCTGCTTTTTTAAGTCAATTGCATTTGGGATGTTTTATAAGTGAAATGTCTGTTTGAAAATTTTAATTTATGGTATTTTTTTCATGTAATTAAACAAAAAAATGTAATTGAGATAATAATACATTTTTTTTTCACAAATCTGAACATATACTGACACTAAAATAGTGTCAGTAATTATTTTTACTGACACTTTATAATAGTGTCAGTAATGCTAAAGCCAGAACATACTGACACTAATGTTTAGTGTCAGTAAAAAATTAATTACTGACACTATTTTAGTGTCAGCAAAACAAAATACTGACGCTATTTTAGTGTCAGTATTTATTGACTCTTGTATTACTGACACTAAAAATTAGTGTCATTATTTTCTGGCTTTAGCATTACTGACATTATTATGAAGTGTCAGTAAAACTAATTACTGACACTATTTTAGTGTCAGTAAAGGGGATATTTGTACTAGTGACTTGAGTTGGTATACTGGCAAACTCATTCATCCTGAGGCCGATGGGGGGGGGCAAGCCGATCCGCAACCTGAGGGCGATGACCAGCCGGCGGGGCCTTGAGAGATATTTTTATTTTCCTTTGTAACTTGTATTTTTCAGCTTTCTCTTTGTATTGCCTTCGGGCTTCATGTTGTACGAACTCCTTTTGATAATGAATGAAATATTCCTTTTTCGCACTGTGTCTTTTTTTTTTATGTACGGTCGCTCTTGAATGTTTGCGTGCAATATCTACAAGTATGTGTATGATTGCATCCGATGTCTTGTTCGTCCGACTGGTTGTTTGAATGTCGAATGTATTGACATGTTTCGAATCGAAATTCTTACTTGTAGATATTGTTTGAACAATGTCGATCGTCCTGCATGTATTTGAGCGAAGCCGATCGGGTGCGGTTCCTTTCTTTCGATCGAATTTAGGACTAGCTCCCCTATTCACCCTGCCCCCTTGTTTTTGTTTACTTATCGTAAGTAAGGGTACAAAAACAAGTTTGTTAGGCGAGCTATCTTTAGTTTTGCTGACTCTGAGGGATTGTGCACGGTCGCGGAGTTCGATGGCCCGATCTCCACAACTGTGTCTTTGTATGCGAGGGACATTGCCTATCCTGCGACTCACTTTATTGTGAGGGTCCTCCGTTAGGTTGCGCCTGCCTTGTATTTAAACGAAAGGTAGGCGATCTTGGTCTGGAGGAGTCCTTGCACGGGGCGTCGTCGGTTTATTCGACTCCACGTCCGCGGCTTTGTAAGCACCTTTCTACCTCGGGTCGGCACGTTAAATGACGACCCTCGACGGTATACGTTGTGACGGGGTAGGGATGCGTCGCCTTGTCCGAGTACATCATGTTAGATGATGTAATTTGAGGACGTGCGAACGTGTCCCCTGATCATTTTGGAGGGTCCTTTGGCTACGCCGGCCTCGTATTTAAACGAAGGGCAGGCGGTCTCAGCCCGAAGGAACCTTGCATGGGCGAAGCTGTCGGTTCCATCGACCTCCAGGACCATGGCTGCATTGATTCTATCTCGGATCGTCATGATCAACGATCGTCGGCGGTATGCGATATGCCTGGTGGGGTGATCGCCAGAATAGATGGGATAGGAAAAAATCTCATTATATTCCTTGTACATTGGGCAGTTGAAATTGAATACAAAATTTTCACTGGTAGTATTTTTTCAGATGCACGGCGTTCCAGGGGTATTGATCCGGGGTACCGTCATGATGTTCGAGTTCGTAGGCTCCCTTACTCAGCCATTTAGATATCCTAAAAGGTCTTTCCCAGTTCGGACCAAAAACGCCTGTGTGGGTTTGAATCTTCTTGAGGACGAGATCGCCCACTTGAAACCTTCTTTCTTTGACCTTTGAATTGAAGAACTTCTCGGCTCTCCTTTTGTGGATTGTGTTCTTCATTTCTGAGGTCAGCCGTCGTTCTTCGAGCATGTCTAGGTCGATTCGTCGGGCCACATCGTTGTCGGTCGTCATCTCCTGTTCGGTTTGATGGCTGAAGACGGCGATCTCCGAAGGAATCACCGCTTCTGTTCCGAAGGCGAGGGCGAATGGGGTTTCGCCGGTTGAATTACGGGTCGTCGTTCGATAAGACCACAAAACATCTGGAAGCTCGCTCGCCCATCGCCCTTGCCTGGATTCGAGTCGCGCTTTAATTGTGTGTTTGAGGATCTTGTTCACAGCCTCTACCTATCCGTTCGTCTGAGGGTGATAGGGTGCTGAAAACAATCTTTTGATTCCCCATTTCTCACAGAATTGCATGACTTCTAAGCCGTCGAACTGCTTTCCGTTGTCGGAGATGATGGCCTGGGGCAGACCGAATCGGCATATGACGTTTCTCCATATAAACATGATCACTTGCTCTTGGCCGATCTTGTTGAGCGGTTCGGCCTCAGCCCATTTGGTGAAATAGTCGACCCCTACGATGGCGAAATTACAGCCCCCTGGAGCCGTCGGCAAGGGACCTATAAGGTCGATGCCCCATTGCGCAAATGGCCAAGGGATATACATGGAGGTGAGCTGTTCGGGGGATAGTTTAATGTTGGGGCCCATTACCTGACACCTATGACACGATCTGGCATAGGCGATCGCATCCTTCTGAAGTGATGGCCAGAAAAAACCTTGCCTGGTTGTCTTATGGATGAGAGCTCGCCCGCCCGCATGGTTTCCGCAAATTTCGTCATGGATCTCGGATAAAACGAGTTGATCTTCCTCCGGTGTAATACACTTGAGGAGGGGAAGGTTGAAGGCTCGCTTGTAAAGCTGGTCGTCCAATAGGGTATATCTGGTCGCACGGAGCTGGAGTTGGCGAGCTTTAACACGGTCGTCAGGGACCGTTCCGTCCTTTAAGTATTTGATGAACGGAGTCATCCAGTTCTCCTCGGCGATGGCGACCGTGGTAACCAGGCTTCTGTCGATCGCCGGCCTTGCTGACTTTGTGATTTGGATATTGGAGAAGTCGGCTGCCCCATCCGATGATGCTAGTTTGGAAAGTGCATCGACCTGGGAGTTGTGCTCTCTCGGGACTTGTTCGATTAGTACTTCTTCAAATTTTGTGCACATTTCGGCGACCAGCTCTTGGTATTTGACCATCTGTTCGCCGCGCGCCTCATATTCTCCCTTAACTTGGTTCACGACCAAAAGGGAGTCCATGAAGATATGGAGGCGACAAACATCTAGGGCGAGGGCTAGATCGAGCCCGCCTACCAAGGCTTCGTATTCGGCTTCATTGTTGGTCGCACGAAAGCTGAAACGCACAGCATTAGTGAAACTTTGTCCGTCGATGCGATGAGGACAATCCACCTTTGCTCTCGGGTGGTCGCGAGCCATCTACATATAACTTCCGGGCGGAGTCGGCCGACTGGGTTGGAGCTGTGAGGAACGTCGGTTCCACCATGAAGTCGGCGAGCTTGGCCTTTGATCGCCGTGCGAGGCGTAAGTGATACCGTATTGGCGATCTCCGGCGACCACTTGAGGAGTCGCCCGTTGGTGTCGATCGATGTAGAACTTGTCTTAGAGGTAGAGTTGTCGGGACTTCCACTTGATGTTCGAAGAAATAAGCCCTTAGTTTACGGACACTCATGACAAGGGCGTAGGAGATCTTCTCCGATGGTGTATAGCGTGTTTCAGCGTCGTGGAGCGCTTGACTAACATAGTAGATCGGCAAGTGGGCTTGTCCCTCCGCTCGCACTGAACGGCACTTAGTGCGACCTCCGAGGCTGCCGGGTAAAGGAATAGTTTCTCACCAGGATCGGCTTTGCCGGGATCTGGGGTTAGATAGATATTCCTTTATTTTGCGAACGCTATCGACTTTCCTTCGTCCATGCGAACTTATTATTCTTGATGGTCGCGAAGAAAGGCTTGCTTTTATCGCCAGTCGAGATATGAAAGCAGTTGAGGCGGCTAGACAACTGTAAGGCGTTGTACCTTGATGTTTCGCGGCTCCTGCATGTCAAGGATCGCCTGTATCTTGGTGGGGTTCGCCTCGATCCCCCTTTGGCTCACAATGTGCCCCAGGAATTTCCCGGAGCCCACCCCGAAGTTGCATTTCTTGGGGTTTAGCCTCATGTTGAATCTTTCGAGGATGGCGAATGTCTCGGTGAGATCATTGAGGTGATATTCCTTCTTGAGGCTTTTGACCACGATGTCGTCAATGTAGACCTCCATGGTCTTGCCGATCTGATTGGCGAACATTCTGTTGACTAGTCGCTGGTAGGTTGCCCCTGCGTTTTTCAAGCCGAACGGCATTCGGACCCAAAAGTATATGTCTTTTTCCGTGTGGAAAGATGTGTGTTTTATGTCTTTCTCCGCCATTGGGATTTTATGATATCCGGCGAAGGCATCCATAAACGACATCATTTCACAACCTGCTGTGCTATCGACCAAGTGATCAATATGAGGCATCGGAAAGTGATCTTTTGGACACCGCGTTGAGGTCAGTGAAGTCGATGCATAACCTCCAGGAACCAGTTGGCTTCTTGACGATTACCGCGTTGGCGACCCATTGTGGTTCGTCTGTAGCTACCCCGATTAATTTGTTGTTGAGTAATTTTTGGACTTCTACGTCGAGCGCCGCGTATTTTTCGGGACCGAATTTCCTACATTTTTGGTGAACAGGCTTCATTGCCGGGAACATTTTGATAATTGATTTCCGTATTAAATTCGTAGTTGCTATTTACTTGTTGCATTTCGTATCGTTTTATACTTGCACTAGTAAAACAGTGGAGTTTTACTAACCCCCGAGTAATCGGGGGGTGGATGTCTGATACTGCGTCCAGGTACATGCAGGTTCAGGGGAGCAGTCACAGGATTGGCACAAGGGGATGACGAGCTGCGATACTAATCAAGAGTCAAGAGTTGGTAGAGTTTGGTTGTATTGTTTGAGTTGATTCAGTCTTCCGCTGTATTGTGTTTCGACCCCTGTGTGGGTAATGTTGTTAGTCAGTTCTGTTGATAGAGTTGTGTGACCTCATCGGTCTGTGTGTTTATGTGTAAGTGACCTTAACGGTCTGCATTATTATATTGTTTGACCCTGGCCGGGCAAGCATTTGGTTGTTTATGGATGTTTAGCCTGGTAGATCCTTGTGGAAAGGGTCTACGGCGTGTAATATTCCCATACGGTTTTGGGGGTGTTACATTTATGGTATCAGAGCTTAGGTTGCGGAAACCTAGGCTGTTGGGTCGAGTCGAGTCGTGATTTGTCGAGTAATGTGTTGTCTTGTCGTTCGAGTCGTCAGGTGACAAGTTGAGTTGTGCGTAGTCACAACGTGTCGGTTATGTTGTCGGACGAGATTAGTATCGTGGGCGACCGTCACTTCCGTGCGACCTGTGGATGTAAGTCTCCTCCTTTATGCGTAATACTTGTGTATCTCGATTTTATCTTAGTGAGTTAATTGCGGTGCATAATTTTATTTACACAGTATTGTGTTATATAGTTGTGTTTAATACTCGTGGCACATAGTATGTGTATAGAATGTAGGTCACAAGTCGTCCAGGTACAAGTCTAGAGGGGAGTGAATAGACTTGTAGAAACTCTTAAACTCTTTCTCACGAAGAGTGAGTTTCTTCAGCTGATAGGTAAACAAATGACTTGGAGTCGTTTGTTCTTTATTATATGCGGAAGTCAGCTGATGACGAATAGAAAGCAACTAATGAAACACTTAACAATGAATGCAGCAGTTAAAGTATGATGCAATAAAACAGTAAAGAACGCAGGCGATTATAGTGGTCTCATAGGTGGGGTAATCCTCTACTAATCCACTTTTATCCAAACCAGTTGGAGATGAATTCACTATAATTCTCAACCAGTGATAAATATTACAGTGATTCAAACAAAACTACAACAGCTTCCAACCAATGGAAATCCGTGCCGTTGTACCACACTTGACTGTCTTGCACCTCTTGATCCTCGATCCTCGGATGCCTTTACAGTCTCTAACTTCAACCAGTGAAGTACCCCGAACTCAGGATTATAGACAAGAGTTTTTGTCTTCTCCAACTAAGAGCTTCTTTAAGTATGAACTTTTAGAACCGCTCTTTTCACGATGCTATAGATTGCTTTTTGATTGCTTGAATGCTTTGATCGCTTGAAAGTATGTTCGCACCGATTATCGCTCAGTTTCAAATCTTCGGATATATATAGGTCACGATCTCTGAGCTTTTTCCTTGTAGCCATTACAAATCTTTTGAATAAATCCGTCCGTTGGAGGGAGACTTCTTTGTTTAATCTTTCTGAACGTTGCAAGGCTGGATTCCCATTATTTTATTCTATCTTCCGACCGTTATGAATACTCTGCATGTGATGCACCGAATCTTTTGATTATAAAACGTTTAAAGTCTTCAAGGTGGGTCTGGATAGCTTTTTTAATTCATATCTCTTGCGGGAATCACTCCAATTTGTCTCTTCACGTTGCATGTGACTTTCCGTAATCCTTGACTTTTCAACGCATCTTTGCGTGGACTTGGAGTACTTGGTGACTTGACTAGTGATGAGCGATTAACATCTCTGCGATCTGGACCTCTCGATGTTCACTTGTTTGTGACTTATCGATCGGGTGACTTATGCGAGGTACCTTGGCTGCGATCTGGTCAAACTTCTCGATAAATTGTGTTGACCGTAACTACTCGACTCGACTCGTGATCCTCTCGATGGACTTAGCTGTACTCAGTACTTAGCCGATTTTAGCCTAACTAATTTTTGGCCTACAGAAGATACTCATTTGGTTCTTCTTTACATTTTGCCAAGTTTTATACTTAACATATTTGGCCTATGGAAGATACTCATTTGATTCTTCCTTACATTTTTGCCAAGTTATAAACATTTGATTTTATATTAATGACATCATCAAAATCTAACAAGTATTCCTAACAAATTCCCCCTATTTTGATGATGGCAAAACTTTACACAAGTAATCAAATGATCAAGTCTGCACTTAAGTGCAAGACACAAACTAAAGTCAGTCTAGTTTTTGAGACAACTGGGAATTGTCATTCAAAAATACTGTTATAAAATTAATTTTACAAGTACATGTCTGAATTTTACAAGAAAATTTTAAGTACATAAATCATTACAAGTAAAAATAAATAAGAGTCTTCTGCCTCTTCCTCTGCCTCTTCGAATAGGCTGTTTGGCAGGCCTGAAGGGTTTAGCTCCAATTGGTCTTATTTTGACTGGGGCAAGACCATACTTCCTTTTCACGACAAGGGCTGCGAAGGCTTGTTCTTCTTGGGATGAAAATTTGTTCTCAAGACATAGCTTCTTGATTTTTCTTTGTAGCGTAAGTTCATCCAACGCACCTCCTTTTTCCATAGTAGGAGGATCTTTGGGAGTGAATACAGGAATCCTGGGATAGGCATTTTGTTTTGCAGCATGTTTCTTCAGAATAGCCCAGAGTTGCAGATGGGCTGCCTCCATGAAATTTATGAAGATTTGCTGTGGGGAGAGATTATCATCCTGGAGTATTTTCCAGATGTAGTAGTCTCTGATAAAATTTTTTCTTGCAGATCCCCACATTTCCAGAGCTTCATATGGAACAAAGTCCTCCACAAACCACAACTCCTTTCCTTCCCACTCTAGAGTAGGCTCAAGACCTCCTCTAGTCCTCCTTTTCTTGCCTTCAGGCTGGTCAGCCTGTTCTGGATCTGATCTTCCCTTCCTTTTCAGGCTTGATGGTCCTTCAATTTGAAGGATATCTTGCTTCTTTATGGTTCTTAGCTCTGCCCTTATCTCTCCTTGATTACTTCCTTCCCCCTGCATTCTCTCTTCCCCCTTTTTGCCAGCATCAACTAGGATAGTCAATTGCTGCTCCATTCTACTCATCCAATCAGACATGCCAAATGGCATTCTATTGTTGGTAGGGGGAGGAGGCTGAGGAACTTCTCTCTGCAACAGAGTGTCGATCTTTGCATTGATGGATTGAAGGTCAGGAGTGACCTGAGATGCCAGCAGCTCTCCAATTGTATCTTTCACTATCTGCCTGATCAGCTCAGTCACGGCAGGTGATATCTGAGCTAGTGGAGAGTGCTCTCCTGAGCCTTCTGCAATCGAACCACTGGACTGAAAGCTTCTGTCTGCAGCTGGTACTCCAGAGGGGGTCTTCTCTAGGGTCCCTGATCTGGAGTCTTCAGCTAACTCCGCGTCTAGGCTAGTGTACCGGGCAGGTACCACAGTCCTATCTGCAGCTTCTTGTGTTGGCTCTGGCTCCGGCTCCTTTTCTTCTTCTGCCTTCTCTTCCTCTTTCTCCTGTTCCTCCTCCTTTTCTTATTCTTCTTTCTCCTTTTCTTCTTCAATATTTTCCTTTTCTTTTTCCTCATCCTTTTATGTTTCTTTTTCTTTTTCAGCTCCTTCATCTCCTCCATCTTCATCATCATTATCATTATTATTTTCATCATCCTTCCTGTCTTTTTCTCCTTCATCATCATTCTGTTTTTCATCATCATCATCCTCCTTCTCTCCTTCATCTTGTTCTACTTCTTCTCCTTCTTCTTCTTCTTCTTCTTCATTCAACTCTTCTGTCTTCTCTACTTCCTCAGGTTGATTTTCAACTAAAATCTTTTCTTCTGCTCTGCTCTTCTCCTGCTCTTCTTCTTCTTCATCGTCCAAAACAACAACTTCTTTATTTTCTTCTCCATCTACCTCCTCAATCCTAATTTCCTTTTCAACTACCTCCTCAACAACTTTCTCATAAGATCCATCAAAGATACTAAGCATAATGCAGTGGATGAACTGGTCCATGTTGGTTTTAAAATTGGACATGAACCAGTCCTCCTGAAGGATCAAAATTGTGCCTGATGTTTTACAAAAGTCTATCAGCACATCCTCCGTGGCTTGGGGATAGTCCCAACCACAAGTGTCAATAAAAGTTTGAAGTTTGACAAAAGATAGGGATTTCAAAAATTTCCATTCTTCAAAAATTTCAAAGAATGATTGTTTTAAAGCTAGAGGTTTAACAAGTTGTAGTTGTTCGATGGATAGATTGAAGGTATTATTTTCTAAGAGGTTAAAGATATAGTTGGCTTCAGGGATAGAAATTATTAGACCTGCTTCTTCTTCCTCGGAGATGTAGGCTGGGGGGTGAGTACAGCCACAATCTGAGTCTCGTGGGTGCCTGGGGCAGGCTGGTCTTCCAGGTGAGTTGGTGACCTGGCTGAGGGGCTGGCAAGGTGATCAGACTGCTCTTCCTCACTAAACTGCAGTTTCCTTGGCCTCTTGGGAGAGGGTTCTGGTGATGACTGCATGATAAAAGGTCCTTCAGGGGCTGGTCCCCTTCTCTTAAATCTGACTGCTATGGGAGTGTCGTCGGACTCGGTGTCTGACTCGACTGCAGTTGGGATGTCGGCTTCAGGTCGGTCCAACTCTCCTGACGAATAATATCTCGGATATGGCCTTGTGTCAGATAGGTCCTTCAGCATCTGGGCTGCTCTCCTTGTGCCTCCCAATTTTCTCAGCTTCTCTTGGTCCAGATGACCAAGTCTTTTGTTAGGATGAAAGGGGTCAGTGCTTCCCTTCGCCATGCCTGTCTTTTCCAGCATCCAACTCAGCTGCATTCCAAACGCCAGCTTTGTTTTAAATCTCTTCTCATCAACAAGCCATTCGACTTTGTTGACCTCTCGAACGAGTTGCCTGAATATGTAATCTGCCCAGTCAATTTCTTCTTCCTGAATTAGTGCTCCCAGCACCATAAATTTCTTGACGCAGTTGATCATAAGCTATGGCCATCCCCATGATTATTTTGTTGGTTATGTCCAACGCAAAACGATAAACTTTCTTAAGCTCACTCCTCTTGGCAGTTAGTTTCAGCTTTTCGGGCACATTCTCCACCTTAATCTTCTTCCAGATTTCGGCAGAAGACTGTTTGAGCGCTTCGACGGCTATGCCGCGGTGCTTCATACCGAAAACAGTACGGATCGACTCTCGAGATATGTCGACCTGATTTCCTCCGACTGTGCTCCGAATTCCGTCTTGAATTATACAGGCTTTGCGATAGAACTCGATGACATCCTCCTTGTACAGATGTTTAGGGTTGATGTCTAGGAATGGGTAGATCCCATTGAGCTTCATCGCGCGGATTAGGTTATACACATCATAATCCTCCAGATTAGCTTCCAATAAACCTTCAAAATAGACGACCAGCGAGAAAATAATCTGGTCCTTGACCGCCTTCAGGTTGACGCCTTCGAAGTAGGATGTCATTTCTGCAAACAAAAGATTTTAGTGTATTTGGTGTTCAAGGAATTTTTGCTCTGAAAAATCTAGGGTTTCTGGTAAGCGTAAAAGGTAAAGTAATGGGTTTTCTTTCCTTATAAAGAAGATAAAAAGACGTATGGATTAATTTATAATATATTTGAAACAGTGGTACGCCTTTTGAGATTCTTTTGAATTTCAAATTTGAATCGGTGGTCCATTTTAAAATTTGACGGTTGATTTTGATTGGCCACCGTGGAGGTCGATTTAATAAGCGATTGACGCGTGTATTAAAAATGCCACTTGTGAAACAAACATTAATATATTTAAATGCCATTTGTGAACCAAAAGTAATATAATAATATTACGAATATGGCAGATAATAATTAAATATTTAGAGGTCGGTTTTAGAAAACTTAGTTGGTCTGATTTGTTGACTGTTGACTGTTGACTGCTCTTTATCAGGTGAGTTGACTTCCCGCCTGATATTCTGATCAGCTAGGTTACTTTGTCCGTCCCTCGTCTTCTTGCCTGTATCAGCTAGGATCTGATTCTTCAGCTGGGTCCGTCCTTCCTCTGAAATGCTTCAGCTTGCTTCAGTACTAGATTCCCAATCAAGTAATCCAAGATCTCTGCTCAGCTCCAAAAATCTTTCTTCTGGCAAGGGTTTGGTAAAGATGTCAGCTATCTGGTAGTCTGTGCTGACTCTTTCAACTCTAACCCTTTTGTTAAGCACATGGTCTCTGATGAAGTGGTGCTTAACATCAATGTGCTTCGTCCTTGAGTGCAAAACCGGATTGTTGGTTATTGCAATAGCACTATTGTTGTCACACCAGATAGGAACTTCATTTGCAATGATATTATAATCCCTTAGTCTTTGTCTAATCCATAAAATCATACTGTGACTACTGCGACTAGGTATTCGACTCTGTAGTGGAGATAGAGTTAGAAACCTGCTTCTTGCTAAACCGAATATCAATCGGTTCCTAGGAATTGACACGTTCCACTAGTGCTCTTCCTGTTGATTTTGCATCTGCGAAATGCATCGAGTATCTGACATTTCGAAATTATCATCATTGGGATACCATAGTCCAACATTGATTGTCGACTTAAGGTATTTTATTATCCTTTTGGTGCATCTAGGTGTGATTGCTTCGGCTTGGTGGAATCGCGCACAAACTCCTACGGCATAGGATATATGCGGCACCTTGCGGTGAGGTGCGAAGAGATCCAATGAGTCCTATGTAGTGGGTTGAGTCATTGATATATGCCTAAATGCGCATCCGGTGAGTACTTGTGCTCATAGGAATTCTTCTTTGGCTTGGTGATTCCATTCCATATCTCTTGATCGGATCTTTGGTATACCTAGCTTGGTTGATGAAAATTCCTTTTTCCATCGCAACTTGTAGTCCGAGAAAGAAGTTAAGCTTTCCCATCATACTCATCTCAAATTCTCCTTGCATGAGGTTGGAGAATTTCTCGCATAGCTCTGGATTGGTTGATCCGAATATGATGTCATCCACATATATCTGGACTATTAATATGTGGCCTTCGTGCTCCACTCTGAATAGGGTTTTGTCCACTTTTCCTTTGCAAAAACCATTTTTCTCAAGAAACACAGACAATGTTTCATACCACGCTCTAGGTGCTTGCTTAAGTCCATAGAGAGCCTTTAACAGCTTATAGACTTTGTCTCCTTTGACAAAACACAGGGTCGCTCTACATAGACTTCTTCTTCTAGGATTCCATTTAGAAAAGCACTCTTTACATCCATCTGATATACTTCAAAATCCTTGAATGCAGCATATGCGAGGAATAGTCTGATGTCCTCTAATCTTGCAACAGGTGCATAGGTTTCATCAAAATCTATTCCTTCACACTGTGCATAACCTTTAGCTACAAGTATGGCCTTATTCCTAACAACAGTTCCGTCTTCATCACTCTTATTTTTGTACACCCATTTGGTGCCAATAACTTTCTTGTGATCGTGCATGCATTAGTTCCCAAACTTTGTTTCTCTCCATCTGCTCCAATTCCTCTTGCATGGCATTTATCCAAGAGTAATCTTCTAGGGCTTGTTCTGTAGTTTTAGGTTCTATTTGTGACATAAAGCATGAGAACATAGCCATTCATGCCGGTAGGGTTGACTGTCTTGTCTTAACTCCATCAGTCAACTTTCCGATGATTTGCTGAATTGGGTGATCTTTGAGCCACTTGGGGATGTCGTCCTCTTCTGGGTTTGTTCCCCCTGTTTGATTGCCCTGGTGGATTTCTGCATCAGCTGGGTTCTGGTCTGCAACTGGATCAGCTACCGTCTTGTCATTGTTGCGATATTTCCTACACGCAAGTGCACGTCATCGTTTACAAGTAATAAAGTGATAAGTAGAGTATCGTTCCCACGAGGATTGAATCTCTAACTACCGATTTTTTCGTATTCCAATTTTATCTGAACAATCGAATTTGGGTTTTGCGATTAATAACTAAAAGAATTACTAAAAGACTAAGCAGTAGAAAATAATATCTTGGATAAAAGAGATCAAATGATGAATAAGTCTAGGGTTCTGAATCCACCTTAGTTTATCCGAATTTACTCTCGATTATCCGTAATAAATAATTTTCCCAATTTATTGAAGGCGGAGATTGCTAATATATTCTACCGCCTCTCCCGAGGTCAATAGATTTATCTAAAGGCGAATAACGCACTCTATCCCTAGGTGAATTAATTCGTCAATAGGCGAAAAGCATAAAATCTCCTAAAGGCCACGTAGTTCCTATGAGTATATTCCTATCTCCCAGAATAAAACGGTCCTCACCAATAGTTCCTCACCAAATCTCCTCTCCCGATTCGAAGTGAATGATTAAATCAATACAACTATTGGCCAGATAATTGCAAGCATTAAACATAATTGGGAAAACTCAATAAAAAGGTAATAAATTGGATAATCTCAATCAATTCGTCAAAACAAAGGTTTCATCAAAACCCTAGATTAGGGCTTTAGCCTGACATACTAAAAACTGAAAATACAGAATAAATAAACGAAAGCATAAAATTTAAATGCAGATGAAGCGCGGATTCCTCCGTTCTTCAGCTTCCGCCTTATGCCCTTGAATTCTTCTGCTTCCCTCTTCTTCTGCCGTCTCCAAGCTTAAGCTCTCAAAGGTTAAAAATCCCCAAGATTCCAAGATGATTTAATTAGGGTCTTAAACCCTATTTATAGCTCAGCACATCAGCAAATCGCGTCCGTATTAGTCGGTCGAAAATTGGCTTCGAAACAGCTCAAAATCCGCGCGGGCATACAAAAAACCGCCAAGTGTGCCGCGGCTCACTAAACCTGTGCCGCGGCACATCGCCTTCAGCTGAATGCCTGGGCGTTAATTAATTCTTACTTGCGGCTCACAGGGCTGCCGCGGCTCAGTACGATTCACTCTACCCTTGGTGGTGTCTTCTGTCTGCGGCTCGAGTCAGTTCTTGTTTTCGCCCGTTTTGCCTCGTTTTAGCTCTCGGACTTCAATTTCCTGTCAATCATACAAAATTAAGGCATTAAAAGCTCATTTAGACGATTTCACTCTCCAAAACACTACAAAATAATGATAAATAAGCGTATAAAAATACGCCTAACAAATACCCCCAAACTTAAGCCTTTGCTTGTCCTCAAGCAAAAAGAATTAAATTCAATAAAAGAATGTCGTGAATCCTCGTGCAACTCATAGTGTTCAACCTAATCAATACTATCCTGTGATTCTCTCTAAATAATACGAGTGTCATAGAAAGCGCCTTTTCGAATAATGATTCCGCAAAGTAATCAAATTCAGTCCTAATCACTCGTTCATGAAGAAAATCCAGCTCAAAGATTAACAAAACGTGAGTCAAATCGACCGTCAATAAGAAAGGCTAAAATAAACAAGCTAGTTCGTCTCGTTCCACAGTCTAAAGGCACAATTTTCACGAGTTTCATAACAATTAAACCTCGGACAGTATTCCCTTATATATATACTCAAGAATTTGATTCGAGTTGTGTTGCTACCCAAAATATTATCCGGAGATAGATATTGCTGGAATGGATGGAATAGCAAACAAATGCAAGAGCACTTCCGTGAGAAAGATAAATAACACAAGATTTGCCGGGGTTGTTAGTCCTGGGCTTGAATGCTCTCGCGAGATATTATTAATACCAATATTCGGGGATACAAGTACTAATGTAAGAATACAATTACAATGAGTGTAAAGATTCTTGTTATCTTAGCTAGTAAGCGTGTAGATTGCCGGAAGAACCAGATTTGATGCTCTGTGAGTTCTTGCTATGGATGTTCTATGCGTGAGAATGTATTTCTCTTTTCTCTCTCTTGTTTGCTGTGTATTTTTCGCTGTCCTTGTTGTGTTATGGGCCTTCTATTTATAGCAGACCAAGTTCCTGAGGGCCCCCCTGCGATCGCAGGCGATCGTCGTTATTTATATTATAATAAGACGGCCGATCGTCTCGTCGCGTGGGGCTTTTCCCTTAAAGTCCGCGGTTGTTACTGACAGCCGGTTGTACAATCTGACGGGGAACTCGCATGCGCCCTGAGCCGCTGCCACCCACCTTTTCGGCGGTACTGTTGGTAGGTGAAGTTGGTGACAGACTGTGAGCACAGGTCTTGTCTGTCAGTACTGTTCGCAGGTCTGCGGCCCTGTTGGTAGGTGAAGTAGGTGACAGGCTGTGGGCACCGATCTTGTCTGTCAGCACCTTTTGAGATCTGCATGCGGGTCCCAGCCCGAGATTTGGGTTTTGATGACTTTTGACGGATGTTGGAGTAATACACGGCACGAGACGATCGCCAATCAACAAAAGACGATCGCCAATCAACAAAAGACGATCGACAATTAACAGAAGGCGATCGCCGTGGGTGCCGAGTTCAGGGTGTTTGCCCCGAGCATATCTCTCATGGTAGACTTCCCGACTGCTATGACGATCGCCTTCGAGGCGTGTTTAAATGCCGCACAACAATTGCCCCCCAGCTCGGCTCGATGTTGAAAACACGGGGTGAGGTGGCACTTTTGGCGATCGCCAATGTTTTAGACGATCGGGCGATCTGATTTCACATTTGGATGACCTCCTTTTGCCTGGGAGCGGCGGGAAAAGTGACGCGGGCCCGCGAAACAATGCAAGGACACGCGTCGCGTTTCTATTGAGGGAGCCCGACGGTTCGTCAGACTTTGTCGATTGGCGTGCCCTCGAAAAGACGCGTACGCGGGACTCGAGGGCCGCATTTATTGCGTCCTGGCTGTCGGTTGCATCCCAGCCCTCGGACTTTCGCCTATTTTGCCCAGAGACCCCTGCCTCCATCTATAAAAGGGGCTAGGGCTACTCCATTTTCATCTTTTACGCGTCCTTGTCTTCCTGCTGAAGCTCTGCAAAAATTTTCGTAGCTTGTTGTGCCGACCGTCTTCCTTTCTTTAGGTAAGAAACCCAATTTTTCCCTCTCCCTTAACTTTTTGAGAATATGTCGGGAGGATCTAAGGCCTTCGAGGTCGGAAGCACTTCTGCCGCCGCGGCTTCGCCGGACCGGGAGGAAATTCCTGTGGGAATCCCCGTGGAAATGGCCGCAGAGGCTATTCGTGCGGGGATTACACCCGCAGAGCTTGAGGAGCTTTTCAATGAAGCCGTAGTGGCGGGCTCTGCGGCGGCGGAGGAGCGAGATGCGTCGCCGGTGGAGGAAGGCAGATACGCTTGTCTTGGGAAAAAGACGGCGTCTCGCCCGGTTTATAGGGCTTTTGCTAACCTTATGGAGTGGATTGCGGGCCTGCCGAGTTTGATTTGAAGCTTACTCGCCGCTTATCCCTATGTACATGTGAAGCGGACGGAGTTTGAGCTCTTGAACCGTCTCGGTGGTCTCTTGGTCGATTCGGAGTTCGGCGACTGGAAGGACATGACCATTGGAGGGCCAAATATCATATTCCCTCGATGTGTCATTGCGTGCCGCCGAGAACGAACGTGCCGACCCGACCTCCCGAGGGTATGGTCGCCATCAACGAAATGACCACAGTGCCGGTCTGCGGTTTCCCTTGCCGTTCGCCGTTTCGTATCTGGCGATCGCACGGAATTTGGCCCCTCTTGGTGACGCGAGCGCTGGCTGCAGATTATCAGCACACTGACGTTATTTGGCGGTCATAGGTTGTTTCGCTTGCCTTCTGCGGGAGAGATGACTTATCTTTTTAAGCTGACCGTGCAGAAAGGGTCGATCGGCGGGTACCATATCCAAGGTCGCCAGGGTAGGGTGGTTATCGGGGTGCCGAGCAAGACTCGAGGCGACCTGAAAAAGTGGTGCTGGGTTGGTGGTGCATGGAGGTCGGCATCGAGCGAACCGCCGGAGGAGGAGTTGGATATCCCTACCAATTTTCGGGAGAGGAATCCAAGTAAGGGTTTCCTTTCTCCCTTTGTTTGGATACTCCTCGGACTGATCTAATTTTGTTTCCCTTTTTGCAGGATCCCTTGTCCCATCGGCCGACGATCTCCCCTTTGATTTCTCGATCGTCTGGGAGCGGATTCGCGCATTGCCGATTTCCTATAAAGACGTTCGATCAGTCAGCCACGAATCTCATCGGTTGGGAGCTCGACTGTTTCGCTACCCTCGCCACCTTAAGGCACCTGGTATGACTTTCTATCCGCTCTTTTCTGCGAGGCGATCGTCTCAAAGAGGTCGCCACGTTTACGTAAGTGTCTAACTTGTTTTAGTTTCTTCTTTGGCAGAGACTTATTTTCGCCGGATCACCGAGCTACCTCAGGAGATCGCCATGTCTAACCCCGGTTTTCTCGGTCGCCTTCATATGGGAAAGAAAACGGGTCGCGTTGCCGCGACGTCGTCTCGACCTGCCCCTGTGGTGAAGCCCGTTGCGGTGCCGGTCGCCGAACCGGAAACTCAAGGTGAGGAACAGCTCCAGCGCAACCGCAAGAGGCGGAGGCCGGAGGCGTCCCTTCCGTCGGCTGAGGCGGATTTAACTATACTGGAGCCGCCGATCGCCGCTCCCCCCGTTTCTTCTGTTCCGATGGCGGAGGGGGCTGGTCCCAGGCCGTCGGCGTCCAGCTCCAGGTCGCCTTCTGGCTACTTGAAAAGGACGGCGATCGCGACGCGAGACTCCTCGGGAAAGCCCTTTTTGGCCGTGACCCAGAGAGTGGTCAACAGTGAGAATGTTTTGAACTTTCCGAGGTAGGCGCTCGAGTAAGTCTTAGGCTAACTTTTTGGTTTCCTTGGTTTCTTGTGCAGTTCGTCTCGCCGATCCGGACGTTGCTCCCATGGTCTTGGACTTTCTGCCGAGCAAAGCTCCGCAACAACCTCTATATATCCACCTTACGTTCGCCAGGCCACCGCCTCTTTGCCCAAGGCTTGGACGACCGACCTCGATGCGATCGCTCGTCGGCGATCTGGAGACGCCATGCAGGCGACCGTTGCCCTGGCTCTTCAGACGGCGACGATGGCCGTCCAAGCTGCAAAGGATTTTGAGGGGCGACCATCCACTGCTCATCTCCATCGCGACCTCGAGGCCGCCCGGAACAGAAATATCGAGGATGCCAACCGGATCCGGGCTATGGAGAAGGAGTACGAGGAGACGGCCAAAAGGGCCAAGCAGGATGTGGAACGATTGATGCAGGAGCTGAGCCGCTCCAAGGAGGCTGCCGATCGGTCCCGTGACGAGGAGCGCGAAGTTCGCCAGAAGCTCGCAGCGTCGCAGGAGGAGGCGACCGGACTAAAGGCGATGGTTGACCGGCTTAGCGGTGAGTTGGACGCGGCAAGGAAAGAGCTGGAGAAGTCCCAGGGCGAGAATGCCGCCAAGGCTGCCGAGCTGGCGGAGGCTGAGAAAGTGGCCGCGGAGTTGAAGGGCCAACTGAAGGCGATCGAGACCGATCCCTACCAAAGTGTGGCGCTCGCCGGCGAGTTTGCCTATTACTTGGCATATGCTTGTGTGTCAGGAGCCGCAAAAGAGGCAGGGATCGAGATCGGTCCCTTGATGGAGAGCTTCAAATCTTACGCCCTTGCGCATCCTTTGCACCCGGAGTTCTCCCTGCCGATCCTTGACTTGGCCGACTTCGGGATCGACTTGAGTTGGTACTCGGGTAAACTCATTCATCCCGAGGCCGAAGCCGATCCGCAAACCGATGGTGAAGACCAGCAGGCTGATCCTTGAGAGGCATTTTTGTTTTCCTCCAGCACTATGTACTTTTCGTTTTCCTTTTGAAATTCCTTCGGGCCTTGTGATGTACTAAACTTGCGTTGTGAATAAAATGTTCTTCTTTTCATACGATCGCCTTTGAATGTTTGCGTGCAACTTTTACAAGTATGTGTACGATTGCTTTCGACGTTTTGTTCATCCGATCGATTGTCTGAGTGTTGAAAGTATCGATATGTTTTGAATCGGAATTCTTACTTGTAGTTTTTTGTTGGACGACTTCGATCGTCCTGCGCGTATTTGAGCGAATGTGTTTGAGTGAGGCCGATCGTGTGTGGTTCCTTTTGTTCGATCGTGTTTGGGATTAGCTCGACCCATCTCTGCCCCCTTGTTTTTGTTTACTTATTGTAAGTAAGGAAACAAAAACTAGGTCGTCCGGCGGGCTATCTTCAGCTTCGTCGGTTCTGACGAATTATGTATGGTTGGGGTGTTCGATGGATCGACCTCCCTTATCGTGTCTTTGTGTGCGAGGGATGTTGTGTATCCCGCGACTCATTTTTGTGAGGGTCCTCCGTTAGACTACGCCTGCCTTGTGTTAAAACGAAAGGTGGGCGAACTTGGTCTGGAGGAGACCTTGCGCGGGGCGTCGTCGGTTTATTCGACTCCACGCCCGCGGCTTGTCAGCTCTGCTTCCACCTCGGCTCGCCATGAAGATGGCGACCCTCGACGGTGTACGTTGAGACGGGGGTAGTGGCACGTCGCATTGTCCGGGTTCACCAAGTTAGATGATGGACCATTGAGGGAGGGCGATCGTGTCCACTGACTAGTTTTGGAGGGTCCTTCGGCTACGCCGGCCTCGTATCCAAACGAAGGGCGGGCGATCTAAGCTCGAAGAAACCTTGCATGGGCGAAACTGTTGGTTCCATCGACCTCCAGTGCCATGGCTGTATTGTTTTCTACCTCGGATTGTCATTCTTGAACGACGATCCTCGACGGTATGTAATATGCTTGTGGGGCGATCGCCAGAATAGATGGGATAGAGAACAAAAATATTTCATTATGTTCCGTGTACATTTGGTGGTTGAAAATGAATACAAAGTTATCATTGATAGTATTTCTTCAGATGTCTGGCGTTCGGGGATACTGGTCAGAGATACGTCGGGGTGTTCCAGCTCGTAGGCTCCCTTAGTTAGCCATTTCGATATTCTGAAGGGGCCTTCCCAACTTGGTCCAAAGACGCCTGTGTGGGTTTGGATCTTTTTGAGGACGAGATCGCCCACTTGAAACCGCCTTTCCCTGACCTTTGAATTGAAGAACTTTTCGGATCTCCTTTTGTGGATAGTGTTCTTCATCTCCGAGGTCAGTCGACGTTCTTCGAGCATGTCGAGGTCGATCCGCCGGGCCACATCATTATCGATCGTCATCTCTTGCTCGGTTCGATGGCTGAGGAAGGCGATCTCCGAGGGAATCACCGCTTCTGTTCCGAAGGCGAGGGCGAATGGGGTTTCACCCGTTGAATTGCGGGTCGTTGTTCGGTAAGACCACAAAACGTCTGGGAGCTCGCTCGCCCATCGTCCTAGCCTGGATTCGAGTCGTGCTTTAATCGTGTGTTTGAGGATCTTGTTCACTGCCTCTACCTGCCTGTTCGTCTGAGGGTGATAGGGAGCCGAGAAAAACCTTTTGATCCCCCACTTATCACAGAATTGCATGACTTCTAAGCCGTCGAACTGCTTTCCATTGTCGGAGATGATGGCACAGGCATCGAACCGGCATATGATGTTTCTCCGTATAAACTTGATCACTTGCTCTGGCCGATCTTGTTTAGCGGTTCGGCCTCTGCCCATTTTGTGAAATAGTCGACCCCGACGATGGCGAACTTACAACCTCCCTGGAGCCGCGGTAGGGGACCTATAAGGTCGATGCCCCATTGAGCGAACGGCCATGGGTCAGACATTGAGGTGAGCCGCTCGGGAGATTTTAATACTTGGTCCCATTATCTCGGCATCTATGACATGACTGGCATAGGCGATCGCATCCTTCTCAAGTGACGGCGAGAAAAAACCTTGCTGGTTGTCTTATGGATGAGAGCTCGTCCACTGCGTGATTTCTGCATTCCGTCGTGGATCTCGGCTAAAATGAGTTGTCCTTCCTCCTGTAATACACTTGAGGAGGGAAGGCTAAAAGCTCGCTTGTAAAGACGATCGTCCAAAGAGGTGTATCTGGTCGCTCGAGCCGGAGTTGGCGAGCTTTGATACGGCCGTCGAGGACCGCCCCGTCCTTTAAGTATGTGATGAACGGAGTCATCCGACTTTCTTCGACAACGGCAATCGTGGCCACCAGGTTTCTTTCGATTTCCGGCCTTTCGACTTTGTAATTTGGATATTAGAGAAATTGGTGCCCCATCCGACGATGCTAGCTTGGATAGGGCATCGGCACGAGAGTTGTGCTCTCTCGGGACTTGTTCGATTTGTACTTCTTCAAATTTCGTGCACATCTCGCGACCAGCTCTTGGTATTTGATCATCCGTTCGCCACGTGCCTCATATTCTCCTTTGACTTGGTTCACCACCGGAGGAGTCCATGAAGATATGGAGGCGACGAACGTCTAGGGCGAGAGCCAGGTCGAGCCCGCCAACCAAGGCCTCGTATTCGGCTTCATTGTTGGTCGCTCGAAATCCGAAACGCACGGCATTTGTGAAGCTTTGTCCGTTGGGGCTAATGAGGACGATCCCTGCCCCTGATCGCGAGTTGGTCGCCGAACCGTCAACGTACAGCTTCCAGGCAGGTCGACCGACAAGGGTCGGACTGTGAGGGAATGTTAACTCCACCATGAAGTCCGCCAGAGCTTGGCCCTTGATCGCCGTGCGAGGAGCGTATGTGATGCCGTATTGGGCGATCTCTAGTGACCATTTGAGGAGTCGCCCGTTGGTGTCCGGTCGATGTAGAACTTGCCTTAGAGGGAGAGTTGTCAAAACCTCCACTTGATGGTCGAAAAAATAGGCTCTTAGCTTACGGACACTCATGACTAGAGCGTAGGCGATCTTCTCCAAAGGTGTATAGCGCGTTTCTGCGTCGTGGAGCGCTTGACTGACATAGTAGATCGGCAGGTGGACTAGTCCCTCTGCTCGTACCAAGACCGCGCTCAGTGCGACCTCCGAGGCCGCTAGGTAAAGGAATAATTTCTCCCCGGGGATCGGCTTTGCCAGGATCTGGGGGTTGGATAAATATTCCTTTATTTTGGCGAACGCCAGCTGACTCTCCCTCGTCCATGCGAACTTTTTGTTTTTGATGGTCGCGAAGAAAGGCTTGCTTTTATCGCCGAGCCGAGATATGAAGCGGTTGAGGGCGGCCAGACAACCTGTGAGGCGTTGTACCTGCTTGATGTTCCGAGGTTCCTGCATGTCGAGGATCGCCTGTATCTTGGTGGGATTCGCCTCGATCCCCCTCTGGCTGACAATGTGCCCCAGGAATTTCCCGGAGCCCACCCCAAAGTTGCATTTCTTTGGGTTCAGCTTCATGTTGAACTTTTCGAGGATGGCGAATGTCTCGGCGAGATCATTGAGGTGATCTTCCTTCTTGAGGCTTTTGACCACGATATCGTCGATGTAGACCTCCATGGTCTTGCCGATCTGATTAGCAAACATCCTGTTGACCAGGCGCTGGTAGGTCGCCCCGCATTCTTCAAGCCGAACGGCATCCGGACCCAAAAGTATATGTCTTTTTCCGTGTGGAAGGATGTGTGTTTTATGTCTTTCTCCGCCATTGGGATTTGATGATATCCGGCGAAGGCATCCATAAACGACATCATTTCGCAGCCTGCAGTACTATCGACCAAGTGGTCAATATGAGGCATCGGAAAGTGATCTTTTGGACAAGCCGCGTTGAGGTCGGTGAAGTCAATGCATAACCTCCAGGAACCATTCGGCTTTTTGACGAGTACCGCGTTAGCGACCCATTGTGGGTCGTCCGTAGCTACCCCGATTAACTTGTTGTCGAGCAACTTTTGGACCTCTATGTCGAGCGCCGCGTATTTTTCGGGGCCGAATTTCCTTCGTTTTTGATGAACAGGCTTCATCGCCGGGTCGATCTTCAGATAATGGCAAGCGTGCTCGGGACTTATGCCGACCATATCTTGATGCGACCAGGCGAAGACTCCGATGTTCTTACGTAGTAAATTGACCAGATCTCCTTTCAGTGCGAGGTCGATGCTTGCGCCGATCTGCACTTCCCGTTCTGGACGAGCCGGATCTATGGCTATACTCTCCAACTCTTCGATGGGGACGGTCGCTTCTTGCTTGGAACGATTTCCGGACTCGATCCTTGGATCGACGTCGAGACTCGGCTCGAAACCGATCCTTGGCTCGATGTCGTCCGTTAACTGATCCGAGATGCCGTCCTCTGAGTTGGGTTGATACGATGTGTTTGGTTCGTCGATCTCCATGGGTCGATCGTCGATCGTTTCAACGTTACACATATCGGGGGAAGTATTGAAAACAGTAGCGACACAGGTGTAATTTAAACATCTTTTTGCCATTAGCTGGTCCCCCTTTACAGTACCGACCGTCCCATCGGCAGTGGGGAATTTGATACAATAAAAGAAGGACGACCGCCTCAAAGGTTTCTAAGAATGGACGACCTAGGAACCCATTATAGATGCCGGGTCTATCTATGATTACAAAATTAAGGTTCTAGTGATCCTAACCTTGGGATCGTAAATGCATATCACCGACGGAGAGCTTGATCCTCCCATAGGCTTGACAAGTCTTGTCGCCGAATCCTTGGAGCACGGTGTCAAATGGCTTGATGAATTTGGTCGGGTTTCCGAGCTGATCCAGAGCTGTTTTGAATATGATATTGCGAAGCTCCGTTGTCGACCAAAGACGCGGCCGACCGCCTTCCTGTGATACAGCAGAGATCACCAATGCATCCTCCTTGGGGCATTGTACCCCTCCTGTCTTTATTGGAGAAGGTGATGAGCGCGTTTCTAGCGATGGTCGGCTCAGGGCACCACAATATGGACTCCGGCGAATGCCCTCGGTTCGGCCTTCCGCTTCTGTTTGACGCGATGGAAACCGGGAAAGGCCCCCGAGGCTCCCACCTCCCGCTTGGAGCATATTAATCCGACCGCCGGGGTTGATCGGAGGAATCGATTCATCGGAATGCTCGCTCGTGCTCGATCTGGCGACGGATTGGGAGGCGTCCTTTCGATCCGACGGCGCTCGCGCCTCCGGTCCTCTCTCGAGTCGAGGTTACGGCTTGGTGACCAGTTGTCTAATTTGCCTTCTTGAGCAGTCGCGAGTTGCACGAGGAGGTCGCGGCATTGGCCGTGTTGTGGCCGGACTTTGTGATAGGCACAGAACTTGCCACGGTCTAGATGACCGTGGTCCCTTATTGGCTTCGGTTTGGAAAGCCACTCCCGCCCCTTAATTGCGTTGAAGATGTGGGCTGGAGACAGGTTGAGGTTGTGGAGGAGGTGAACCTCTACATCACCGAAAGCCTTGAATTCGCCAGGCGGCTTTGCGACCGCCTTTCTGGGCTTGGCGACCGCCTTCTTCTGAACATGGGATGGCATCTTCCCCTCTCCGGTTGGTTCCTCATCTAAACGGAGGGAGAGCATCCTCTGCCTGGCCAGGAAATCGGCGGCTCTGACGCAGAAGACCGAGTAGGTCGGGGGGATATCCTTTGTGAGATGCCTGAACATGGGTGAGTGGCCGTAGAATCCCCCCAGGACTGAATAGAGGGCGAGCTCGTCGCTTATGGGTTCACCGGTGAGGACTATCTCGTCCACCCGGTCGATGTAATCTGCATCTGGCTCGTCCTTCCCCTGCTTGATTTTCATCATGCGGTGGGGGCCTTCAGGGCGAGCGACTTTGGCGGCGAAGTACGACGTAAAGTCGTTCGCCAACTTCTCGAAGCAATTGATTGAGCGAGGAGGCAGCGAGATGTACCACCTGTGGGCGAGGTCGCCCAGAGTTAGCGGAACATCCGACACTTCGTCGCATCTGATGCTCCGCATCCGGTCATGTAGATCCGGAATTTGCTCAAGTGGGTCTCCGGGTCCGATCTCCCCTCATATAGAGGTGTCTGTGGGGGAGCGATTGTTGGTTGAACCGGGGCGAGCTCGATCTGGACCGCGAGTGGTTCACTTGGTCCAGAGATCGGTCTCCTGGCGCCGCCAGGTGTCTAGTAGCGCCTTCATTTCGCCGAGCCGGCGCCGCATTGCGGCCATCGCGTGGCTCGACACTCGCCGATCTCACGGAACGCGAGCCGAGGCGATCATGTACCGATCTGCCCCCATGGTGGATGACGAGTTCTCTGCCTGCGAGACTCATTTCTCGGGCGAGTGGGGCCTGCTGACCGGCCTGTCTTCTCGGGAGTCGGATATGCCGAACTCCCGTGAAGGATTCGGACTCCGATGCCTCCCGACTCGGCCCGATTGTCCGGTCGCCACGAGGATCACTCCCTAGGCGGTCAAGACGGAGTCGTCCCACTGACGAGAGCCTTTGATCGCGCTCGGGTTTTCGTTGATTTCTCAACATATATCCCTTGAGCTTCCGCTTGCCACTCGGCGGATGGTTGACGAGTGATGGTGGGCGAGTCGCATGCAATCCGTCGCTCCACGAGGACGGCTATGGCCTCCTCAACTGCTCCGCGATGCAGGAACTGATCGAGTGAGAGACTAGGGCCGTCCCTTGGGGGCGGGAGTGAGGATCTAGCGTCGCCGCGGTCGCCTTCCGCCGCGGGCTGGGATTCTGTCCGTGTCGGAATGATATTTCCGGCGGATCTCATGGTGGCTCTCTTGGAAGTTGTAGCAGACGTCATTTTTCTGGAGGTTCGTTCCTTTTGAAGAACAGTGAGTGTTTCTTCAAGTGTGAGTCCGAAGAACAATGAGTGTTCTACGAGACGATCGGAATAAAAGTGAAGGTAGCCCCTTCCTCTAGCGCCAATTGTTGCTACCCAAAATATTATCCGGAGATAGATATTGATGGAATGGATGGAATAGCAAACAAATGCAAGAGCACTTCCGTGAGAAAGATAAATAACATAAGATTTGCCGGGGTTGTTAGTCCTGGGCTTGAATGCTCTCGCGAGATATTATTAATACCAATATTCGGGGATACAAGTACTAATGTAAGAATACAATTACAATGAGTGTAAAGATTCTTGTTATCTTAGCTAGTAAGCGTGTAGATTGCCGGAAGAACCAGATTTGATACTCTGTGAGTTCTTGCTATGGATGTTCTATGCGTGAGAATGTCTTTCTCTTTTCTCTCTCTTGTTTGCTGTGTATTTTTCGCTGTCCTTGTTGTGTTATGGACCTTCTATTTATAGCAGACCAAGTTCCTGAGGGCCCCCCTGCGATCGCAGGCGATCGTCGTTATTTATATTATAATAAGACGGTCGATCGTCTCGTCGCGTGGGGCTTTTCCCTTAAAGTCCGCGGTTGTTACTGACATCCGGTTGTACGGTCTGACGGGGAACTCGCATGCGCCCTGAGCCGCTGCCACCCACCTTTTCGGCGGTACTGTTGGTAGGTGAAGTTGGTGACAGACTGTGAGCACAGGTCTTGTCTGTCAGTACTGTTCGCAGGTCTGCGGCCCTGTTGGTAGGTGAAGTAGGTGACAGGCTGTGGGCACCGATCTTGTCTGTCAGCACCTTTTGAGATCTGCATGCGGGTCCCAGCCCGAGATTTGGGTTTTGATGACTTTTGACGGATGTTGGAGTAATACACGGCACGAGACGATCGCCAATCAACAAAAGACGATCGCCAATCAACAAAAGACGATCGACAATTAACAGAAGGCGATCGCTGTGGGTGCCGAGTTCAGGGTGTTTGCCCCGAGCATATCTCTCATGGTAGACTTCCCGACTGCTATGACGATCGCCTTCGAGACGTGTTTAAATGCCGCACAACAAGTTGACCACTAGGTTAGGATCTCGGGATGTTTCATCGGGATAATCCTAGGGTGGAAACTCCATTCTCATGTATTGGAAAACCGTTTGACGTAAAAGACACTCATGGGGCACATGGATGTTTCTAGTTACTAAGTTCCCGTCTACAGCGGAGAAACAACTCGAATATATATTTTCCGCATGTCCGAATCAAGGTTGCCGTTTTACGCGAGAGTAAACAGCGGGTTACGCGAATACCCCCGGTTACTAGGCTCCCTATCATTGGAACATGTGAAATATCTAAATCACTAGTCTAATCAGGGTTGTCGTTTTACGCGAGAGTAAACAACGGGTCACGCGAATACCCCCGGTTACTAGACTTCCCTTCATAGCACATTATCTCGGCTTTAGGGAAAAACTGACCGACTCAAAACTCGATCTAAGTGCCAACACGACTAAAGAAAAAGTATGACTCACTATCCGGAAATTGTAGCCAAACGTATTGATGGGGATTTAAAAACAAGTATGTATCGTCTCTTATCTGCCAAGACCTCTACAATCACGAAAAATTTCGGACCTAATTGAATACTAAGCAGAACAGAAATAACTGACTACAACTCGACTAAAACTCGACCGCTTCTTCAGAGAGAAAAACAGTGTCGTAACATCAGTATCACACAAATAGAAGCACGAAAAAATTCACGAATAAAGAAAACTAAGACAAGCAAGGCTATCTAAAAAAAAATTTACGCAGGGTAATGAAAAGTGCAACGAAATAAAGTACAGCAAGAAAATAAAGTACAGCAATGAATGTAGAAACTGAAAGTAAATCCCCCCCAAACTTAGGACGTACATTGACCTCAATGGACAAAAATGATATGCAATAAAAGTAAAAGGTCAAGTACTCCCCTCCAGTCTGCTCAGGAGCTGGTGCCGGCATCGTCCGGTGAGGAGGGTGGTGTGGCTGGCCGGGCGGGCGCAATAAATGGCCCGTCGGGATGCATGATGTGGGCCGTCCATGCGGCAAGGTGCTCCTGATGATAAGCATCCCTCGCAGCAAGACGCCTCGCCTCTCGTCGGCTGGCCCGGCGGGCCTGCTCTCGCATCTCGGCACGGACGGTAGCAATAACACTCTCCCGCTCCGCCCGTTGCTCCTCTCGCATGGCAGCCATCAAGCTCTCTCTCTCTCTCTCCTCATCTCATCTCTCTCTCTACTCGTCTCCTCTCTCAGCTCCTCTCTCTCTCTCCTCAGCTCCTCTCTCTCCTCCTCTCTCTGTCTCCTCAAATCCTCCCGAAGCCCATCAAACAACTCCTCCAACCTCGCTCTGTCGGGCTGCGGGCCGGCATCTCCATGCGTCAACAAAAGCGGCTCGGGGGATCCCTCGTGAGCCTCCTCTAGCGAAAATCCTCTCCCCCGAGCGTGCGCTGGCGCTCCACCCCACTGGTCAAAGTGCGATATGATGCGGTGGTCGATCGGAGCCTGGGGGGCAAGCATCAGCTCGTCGTCTGACCACGCCACCGATCACGGCATAAAGCGCAGATGAGGGAGGGTGCTTCAACCCGTCTTGGCCCCTGGATACTCGGAAGATAGATCGGACCAGATGGGGGCCACATCAAACGCACTAAGTGATAGCAAAAAGTATCCGGGCGCGGGAGAGAAAGACTGTACGGATCTGGGAGGTGGGGTCAATGCGTGCGCAGATAAAATAAAGCCAGGCACGCCCGAGCCGGCTGAGGCGCGAGCTCCTGAAGTGAAAAGTGGAAGAACTCTGTGCTCGCTGCTCCCGATCGATCACGGCTGTGCAATGGTCTCAAGCAGGGCCTCCTTAGTGAGGCTGGTCATCACTCGGTCATAGGCTGACTCGTCAACCACCGGAAACCCAAAAAGCCTCCGAATAGCAGCCGTGGAGAAGTCAACTGTAACCCCTCGGACGTCAACCTGAGTCCGAGACTCTAAAGACGGCAACGTATGCCCTGCCCGAATGTGCTTCAGCAGTGCACTGGCGTAAAACTCCTGCACGATCGAGATAACTGCGGGCTCGGGAGGTGCGGTAAATCTGGCCCACCCCATCTCGTCAATCATAGTGAGCAATTCCCCGTCCTGAGGAGCTGGAGTAAAACCCCTCTCTGGAATAAGTGGTCGTGGCCGGATCTTTTCATTGAATATCTTGTGAATTTCGGGGTCCGAAAATTGGTGCCCCTCCGCCTCGGCCCGACCACGAGAGGTCTCCCCTCGAGTAGGGGATGACTCGGTCCTAGCACGCTTGCTCAGCTTCTTTGTGCGCGCCATAATCAGTCCTGAAAAGTAAGACATGAGGGTTTATTCACACAACAATAATAACAATGTTCTACGCTCGGCTAAGGATGTTCAGTCAGAAATCCCGACTTTAACAATTTAGCGCATACGTGAGAGAAGGATGAAATTGGACTTAAATGTTTAACCTGGATGTAAGGGTTGGGCTTGCTGTAAATTCAAAACGTATACGTTGCACGAAAATTCAAACGATTGCTTTTCCAAAGAAGATTTTTCATTTAGGCAATTTATCAGACACCTTGAGGGCACAAGTTTACTTGAAGAATAAACATAGTTATAGCTCGATTCAACCCTCAAAAATCAAAACATAATTCAATCATCATCAACTCAACACATTCAACTCATTGATATTCCGATTTAACCATGAAAATTCGATGAAACTACCATGTTATTCTCTAACAATCATAAAACTATTCGAAGGAAAAAAATAAGCATGTTCCATTCATCCAAAGCAAAAACAACTTCCAAAATAACCCATAAGCAAGTCAAGATTAAAGATTGAAACGTACCTTTTGAAGATTGCAAGAAAAATCGCAGGAAAAAAAAACAATGGAAGAACACTTCGGCCGGTCGTTCGCTGGAAAGAGAAGAAGAAAGGAAGAGGGCATACCTGGAAATGCCGGCCGCACGCGTGTTATATGTTACCTGGGCCTTTCAAATTCCGCATAGTGTGCCGCGGCACAGCTATAGTGAGCCGCGGCACAGGGTACAGTCCCTTTACCTGTGTTCTCGTTTTGTCGTGTGCCGCGGCTCAAATTTCGTGTGTCGCGGCTCAGTGCTCAAGTGTGCCGCGGCTCATTTATGCCGTGCCGCGGCACAGGGTACAGTTGGTTTAGCCTCCCCTTGCGATTGATGTATGCCGTGGCTCACAATACCTGTGCCGCGGCTCATACTTCAGTTTCTTCCCTGGGACTTTCCTGCACAGAATTTTGAGAAGAAGACGTTAAAAACGAGAGGCAGAAGCAAATTGAAGCACAAAAATGATGAAAAATAAGAATCACGAATACAAGAAAAATAAAGAAATGCAAAAATCTACAACTACAAACTCGGGTTGCCTCCCGAGAAGCGCTAAGTTTATAGTCTTCAGCCGGACCTAGTGGACAACGTTAGTTTGCTTTTCGCAAACTCCATTTGGTTTCCGCCCCGTTCATCGAACCGTTCATATTTTTGTTAAAATTATGACCATTGGTCATCAGCGGTTCGACTTTCGGTTCGGTCATCAAGTGTTGTTTGCGAAAAGGTTTCGACGTGAATAACTTCCCGAAACACCCGGTTTCTCCATGACTAATTGTCCGCTTGGCTTTCGGCTCACTCTCCTCCTTCACAAACGCATTCAAGACTGCAGCAGATTTTTCCTCATGCTCGAGGAACGCCACTCGGTCTACATCCTTCTTAAGATTTGGACCATTTAACACAAAATCTGTACTTTCCCACCGACGATGTTTTTGGTGCTTTCCTCTTTCAACAACATCCACACTTTCAATTTGTGACCCTTTATCAGCACTTCCGGGACATGGGAACGATTTGAATACTTGAAAAGTAACTTGCTCGTCTTGGACCCTCAGAGTTAACTCCCCCTTTTCCACGTCTATAAGGGTTCGGCCCGTCGCTAGAAATGGTCGTCCCAAGATGATTGGAATATTTTCATCTTCCTCCATGTCGAGTACGATGAAATCGGCCGGAAAGATGAACTTATCAACTTTAACTAAAACATCCTCGATTAATCCCCTCGGATACTTTATCGATCGATCCGCCAATTGTAAGGAGACTGTTGTTGGCTTGGCTTCCCCAATATTCAGCTTTTTGAAAATCGATAGAGGCATGAGGTTGATACTCGCACCAAGATCGCATAGTGCCTTATTAAATGAAAGATTTCCCATGGTGCACGGTATGTTGAAGCTTCCCGGATCTTTCAATTTAGGTGGAAGCTTCTTTTGAAGAATTGCACTGCACTCCTCTGTCAAGGCAACCGTTTCAAACTCCTCAAGCTTTCTCTTCTTCGATAATATCTCTTTCATGAACTTGACATAACTCGGCATCTGTTCCAATGCGTCGGCGAACGGAATATTTATGTGAAGCTTTTTGAACACATCAAGGAACTTAGAAAATTGTTTGTCCGCCCTTCTTTGCTGTAGTCTCTGCGGAAACGGAACGGGGGGGACACATGTCTTCGAGTTATCCGGCTTCAAATCCTTCGACTCCTCTGGCTTTAAATCCTTCTCTTCCTCAATCTCCTTCTTCTCTTTACCCCGCTCGGGCTGATCCAGCACCTCTTTCCCGCTTCTCAAGCTGATTGCGTTTAGACTCTCTCGAGGATTTGTCTCTGTTGTACTCGGCAATGCTCCCTCCGGACGAGCTGTCAACACATTAGCAATTTGGCCCAGCTGAACCTCCAAGTTCCGAATGGAAGCAGAATGATTTTGTAATGTAGCTTCCGTACGGGTCATAAATTGACTCGTATTTGCCGCCAATTTTGCAAGTGCTTCCTCGAGAGGCACTTTGGGAGCGGAAGGGGGCTGCTATTGATTTTGGGCGAACGGGGGCTGGTGTGAGTTCTGTCCGTTTCTCCATGAAAAGTTAGGATGATTGCGCCACCCCGGATTATAAGTATTGGAGTACGGGTTATTCGGTCGATTCCCACTTCCCACAAATTGAGCCTGCTCCATCTGATTTTGCTCGAACGGATTTCCAACTTGACATTCCGCGCTCGGGTTTGATCCGTTACACCAATTGCATGTCTCAATGGTAACGGGGGCTGGTGCGTGCGAAAATGCCTGGAGCTGTTGTGTCAAAGCGGCGACTTGAGCTGACAAATTGGAAATCGGGTCATTGCTTGAAACTTCCATGACTCTCTTCGGTGTCAATCTTTCCGATGGCCATTGGTATGCGTTTTCGGCCATATCTTCCAAAAGCACGTGTGCCTCGGCCATAGATTTTCCCATGAAAGTCCCACCAGAGGCCGCATCCACGAGAGTGCGTGTAGAAGCACTCAAACCATTATAGAACGTATGAAGCTGAAGCCAATCAGGAATGCCGTGATGAGGGCATCTTCGTAACAATTCTTTATATCGCTCCCACGCCTCGTGGAGCGATTCCATATCGTACTGACAAAAGGTGGTTATTTCGTTTCTCAACCTTGCCGTCTTAGCTGGTGGGAAAAATTTGGCAAGGAAGGCTTGCGCTAACCTCTCCCATGTTGTAATCGACCCCGGCGGTAAGGAATTTAACCAAAACTTTGCTTTATCCCTCAAAGAGAAAGGGAAAGCCTCAATCGGATGGCATCGTCGGTGACACCATTAGTCTTGAATGTGTCGCATATCTCAAGGAAAGAAGCAATATGGGCATTCGGTCGTCCTTCTGATCCACGTAATGGGCTCGCCCGCACCATCCGAATAATGGCGGGCTTGATCTCAAAATTATTAGCTTGGATAGTGGGACGCCGAATTCGAAAAATTAGCGTTGACTGCGGCATGGCATAATCTCGAAGAGCGAGTTCCGGTTGAACTTGCCGCACTTGGTTATCTCCTCCTTGGACTTCGATATTATCGGCCATGTTGGCCGTCTGCAACTCTCTTTTCTCCTTTTTGTTCCTTCTTAGCGTGCGCTCGAGCTCGGTATCCAAAGGTAGTAGGCCTTCGTTACCGAGTTTTCTCATGCACTACACGAAAGGTCCTGAAAGGAAAAACAAGTAAACGAAATTAAATACAAAAAAAAATAAAAATAAAACGTTCAAATTAAGACTGGAAATACTTAAATCGATATTAGAAAATTTCAATCCCCGGCAACGGCGCCAAAAACTTGTTGCGATATTTCCTACACGCAAGTGCACGTCATCGTTTACAAGTAATAAAGTGATAAGTAGAGTATCGTTCCCACGAGGATTGAATCTCTAACTACCGATTTTTTCGTATTCCAATTTTATCTGAACAATCGAATTTGGGTTTTGCGATTAATAACTAAAAGAATTACTAAAAGACTAAGCAGTAGAAAATAATATCTTGGATAAAAGAGATCAAATGATGAATAAGTCTAGGGTTCTGAATCCACCTTAGTTTATCCGAATTTACTCTCGATTATCCGTAATAAATAATTTTCCCAATTTATTGAAGGCGGAGATTGCTAATATATTCTACCGCCTCTCCCGAGGTCAATAGATTTATCTAAAGGCGAATAACGCACTCTATCCCTAGGTGAATTAATTCGTCAATAGGCGAAAAGCATAAAATCTCCTAAAGGCCACGTAGTTCCTATGAGTATATTCCTATCTCACAGAATAAAACGGTCCTCACCAATAGTTCCTCACCAAATCTCCTCTCCCGATTCGAAGTGAATGATTAAATCAATACAACTATTGGCCAGATAATTGCAAGCATTAAACATAATTGGGAAAACTCAATAAGAAGGTAATAAATTGGATAATCTCAATCAATTCGTCAAAACAAAGGTTTAATCAAAACCCTAGATTAGGGCTTTAGCCTGACATACTAAAAACTGAAAATACAGAATAAATAAACGAAAGCATAAAATTCAAACGCAGATGAAGCGCGGATTTCTCCGTTCTTCAGCTTCCGCCTTCTGCCCTTGAATTCTTCTGCTTCCCCCTTCTTCTGCCGTCTCCAAGCTTAAGCTCTCAAAGGTTAAAAATCCCCAAGATTCCAAGATGATTTAATTAGGGTCTTAAACCCTATTTATAGCTCAGCACATCAGCAAATCGCGTCCATATTAGTCGGTCGAAAACTGGCTTCGAAACAGCTCAAAATCCGCGCGGGCATACAAAAAACCGCCAAGTGTGCCGCGGCTCACTAAACCTGTGCCGCGGCACATCGCCTTCAGCTGAATGCCTGGGCGTTAATTAATTCTTCTGTGCCGCGGCTCACCTGGGCTGTGCCGCGGCTCAGAGTACAGTTCACTCTGCCCTTCGGCTGGTGTCTTCCTGTGCCACGGCTCAGATTCCTTGTGCCGCGGCTCAGAGTCCAGATTTGCCGTTTTCGCCCGTTTTGCCTCGTTTTAGCTCTCGGACTTCAATTTCTTGTCAATCATACAAAATTAAGGCATTAAAAGCTCATTTAGACGATTTCACTCTCCAAAACACTACAAAATAATGATAAATAAGCGTATAAAAATACGCCTAACAGTCATCTGCAAGTTGGTTCTGATCTGCAGATGAGTCTTTGTCAGCTACAGCTGGGTCTTCATCAGCGGCAACTGGATCAGATAGGTTCGGTGATCCTGTCTGATCTGCAGTTGGGTCTTCAGCAGCTGCAGCTGGGTCATCAGGCTGGTCTGCAGGTGAGTCCACCATTCCAGTGTCATGTACAATGACTTCTTCAAGGGTCGCTGACTTGAGCTTGTTCTCAATTAGCTCAACTTGCTTTCTGTACTCAACGGTAGATTCATCAAAAACAACATGGGGTGTTTCCTCCACAACTAGGGTTCTTTTATTAAAAACTCTATATGCCTTGCTTCTTTGTGAATATCCCATAAAGAGACTGTCATCAGTTTTAGCATCAAAGGCATTTAGTTGTGTTTTACCGTTGTTGTGGATGAAACACTTACAACCAAAAACATGAAAGTAAGCAACAGTAGGAGTTCTATTATTCCAAACCTCATAGGGAGTTTTGCCATGTCTCCCTACTATCATACTCCTATTCTGGGTGTGACAGACTGTGTTGACAGCTTCAGCCCAGAACCTTTTGGGCAGGTCCGTTTCTGCAATCATGGATCTTGCTGCTTCCTTCAGGGTTCTGTTTCTTCTTTCAGCAACACCATTTTACTGGGGCGTCCTAGCTGCAGAGAGCTCATGCTGGATCCCATTCTGATCGCTGTAATCAGTTATCGCCTTGTTGAGAAACTCTCATCCTCTATCTGATCTGATCTTGATGATGGATAGGGATTTCTCATTCTGGATCCTTCTCAGCAGCTCAGGTAGCTTGGTCAAGGTTTCACTTTTCTTATATAGGAAGATAATCCAAGTGTACCTTGAATAATCATCTACTATTACAAGTGCATGCTTTAGGCCGCTTAGAGTCCTTGGCTTGATAGGACCAAATAGATCCATGTGGAGTAGATCTAAGATCCTTGTTGTGAGAGTTGTAGGCTGGACTGGCTTGAACGATGCTCTGGTCTGCTTTCCTTTCTGACATGCATCACAAAGCGCTTCCTTCTTGAATGCTTCATTTGGAAGTCCTCTGACCAGCTTTTGAGAACTAATCTTGTTGATGGCTTTGAAGTTCAGGTGACATAGTATTTTGTGCCACAGCCATCCATTCTCAGCTACTGTCTTGGATAGAAAACAGGAGTTAGGTGTTCCTATGTTCCAATCAATCATATAGACATCTCTCCTTCTGAAACCTTGTAGCTTTACTTCTCCAGATAAGATATCTATCACCATACACTTCCAGATGGTGAAGACTACTAGGTTCTTCTCGTCACAGAACTAGCTTATGCTCAGGAGGTTGTACTTGAGCCCTTTGACATAATGAACTTTGGATATCACAATATTTCCTCGGTGCAGCTCTCCAAAGCCTTTTGTTTGTCCTCTAGAGCTATCTCCAAAGGTTACATCGGGACCTCTTTCTTTGGTGTATTTGGACAGCATCTTCTTGTTCCCGGTCATATGCCTCGAGCATCCAGAATCTACAAACCATTCTTCACCTACAAAATTTGAGGTTGTGGACATGTGGTTGTAGTCCTTCCACCTTTTCTGCAATCAGACAAGCATAGATTTAGGTACCCAAATCTGTGTGGGTCCTTTGGGGTTAGCTGGTTTCCTGGAGAATTGATTTCTCCTTGGATTGTGAAAGTAGTTATTATTTTTATAACCCTCATAAGGTGTGTAAGGTCGAGGTCTGAATCTCCTGTTGGGATTGTATACTGGATATTCCTCAAAATTTTGATAGTGTGGGTCATGTCTAAATCTTGGATGAGACCATTTATTGAATCTTTGAGGTCTCCACACTTGTTCATTTTGGAAATTGGAATAACCTTGAGGTTTCCATCTGCCCCTCCCATTTTGAAATCTATTTTTAGGGAGTTGTTGGTAATAGTGGGCATGTTATGCAGAATTCTTGCTTTTGCACAGGCCATTGCCTAGTCGCTGTCTAGGTGGTGCCTTGTGTAACATTGCAGCTAGACATGTGACTTGGTTGTTACTGTTTTTAAATATCGGTTTATATGTAGGCTCAACAGTCGAGACAATTGTTTCTCCCTTGATAAACTTTCTTTTAGAACTAGAGGGAGTGTGAGGATCATATCCAAGGCCTGATTTGGAATATAGTGGCCTTTTATTGGTACACAATTCTTCCAGGGTTGAAGACGCCTTCAGGGAGGTTATTTCCTGCGCCTGAGTCTTATTTACCTGTGTCAGCTTAGTAAACTCAGTTTTGGCATGAGCAAGTGCAGCTGATTTTTCTTTAAGTAAAATGGTTAGTCTGTTTATCTTAGCTGTATTAACATCAGCCTGGTTTTTAAAGTCAGCTGCAGTTATCTCAACCTTATTCAGATCTAGGCTGAGTTTTTCGAAATCATTTTTCAGCTGCCTATTCTCATCTTGCAGTTGAGTCTTCTCTCTTGTCTGATTTGGTGTGCAGATTTGAGTGTTTCAAAATCTTTAAATAACTGATTTACCGATTCGTGCAGATCCATATCTTGTGACATGGCTGAGCTATTATTTGAACCGGTGAGTTTAGAAGTTACCTCTTCATCAGCTAGGTTTGCCATCAGGCAGTCATACTCTTCATCTTCATCAGAAAAGAATCTGCTGCTTGATTCGACATGCTCCTGGTCTTCTCCGATGAGGGCCTTTCTTCTATCTTCTTTTCTGCCCACCTCCTTCTTGGTTTCGTCCTTCTTGAGCTCAAGATAGTCCATTTGGATGTGTCTGGTCTTGTGACAGTTGTAGCACTCTACTTTCCAGCTTCCAGCTTTCTGGTTCCTTCTTGGATTCTCCTTATAATTTTTCTTGTATTTGGAGTAGTTCTTTCTAAAGTTGTTGAACCTTTGCATTATAAATGCCATTTCTTCCTCAAAATCTAGTGGATTTGGAGGTTTTAAATCAGATAGGCTCTTGGCAGGGGACTCGGCTGCAAATGCTATTCCCTTCTCTGCAGGCTCAGTTGAGGATGAACTTGGAAGCTCGAACTCATAAGCCTTCAGATCAGAGAACAGCTATTGGATCTTTATCTTATTCAGGTCCTTGGACTCTCTCGTGGCCACGGCCTTCATGCTCCATTCAGGGTTGAGAGATCTGAGAACCTTCAGTGCCATTTCCCTGTTGCCATAGGTTTTTCCCAGGGAGTTGATCTCATTAATAATCTCAGTGAACCTTGTGTCCACTTGATCTATGGATTCGCCGTTCTTCATTTTGAAATTGTCAAACTTTTGAATGGCGATTGACAATTTATTTTCTTTGATTAGCTCTGTTCCCTCACACATTAAAGCTAATGTGTCCCAGATTTCCTTGGCATTCTTGTAGTTCTTGATCTTGACCATGGTGGATTTGTCAAGAGTCTGATATAATACATCTCTGGCCCGGTTATCAAGATTGTCCAGTTTTCTTTCTTCGGGAGTCAGCTCTGTCCTCTTCTTAGGAATCTTCTATGGCTTCCCTGCTGTGATCTCCTCTGCTGTGTTGTCCTTCTCGAAGATGAATGGACCATCCTCTATGATGCACCACATGTCGTCATGAATCGAAGATAAGTGTGCCTGCATCCTTATCTTCCACAGATCATACTCGTCAACTGAAAACACAGGGAGTCTAGAATGCATGTGTTCCATTATAAAATGAGAGTAAAGATATATCTTTGATATAGATCTGGTTCGTGAAATAAATGAACCAACCTCTCCGATACCACTTGTAGGTCACAAGTCGTCCAGTACAAGTCTAGAGGGGGGTGAATAGACTTGTAGAAACTCTTAAACTCTTTCTCACGAAGAGTGAGTTTCTTCAGCTGATAGGTAAACAAATGACTTGGAGTCGTTTGTTCTTTATTATATACGGAAGTCAGCTGATGACAAATAGAAAGCAACTAATGAAACACTTAACAATGAATGCAGCAGTTAAAGTATGATGCAATAAAACAGTAAAGAACGCAGGCGATTATAGTGGTCTCAGAGGTGGGGTAATCCTCTACTAATCCACTTTTCTCCAAACTACTGGAGATGAATTCACTATAATTCTCAACCCGGTGATAAATATTACATGATTCAAACGAAACTACAACAACTTCCAACGGTGGAAATCATGCCGTTGTACCACACTTGACTGCCTTGCACCTCTTGATCCTCGATCCTCGGATGCCTTTACAGTCTCTAACTTCAACCAGTGAAGTACCCCGAACTCAGGATTATAGACAAGAGTTTTTGTCTTCTCCAACTAAGAGCTTGTTTAAGTATGAACTTTTAGAACCGCTCTTTTCACGATGCTATAGATTGCTTTTTGATTGCTTGAATGCTTTGATCGCTTGAAAGTATGTTCGCACCGGTTATCGCTCAGTTTCAAATCTTCGGATATATATAGGTCACGATCTCTGAGCTTTTTCCTTGTAGCCATTGCAAATCTTTTGAACAAATCCGTCCGTTGGAGGGAGACTTCTTTGTTTAATCTTTCTGAACGTTGCAAGGCTGGATTCCCATTATTTTATTCTATCTTCCGACCGTTGTGAAGACTCTGCATTTGATGCGCCGAATCTTTTGATTATAAAACGTTTAAAGTCTTCAAGGTGGGTCTGGATAGTTTTTTTAATTCATATCTCTTGCGGGAATCACTCCAATTTGTCTCTTCACGTTGCATGTGACTTTCCGTAATCCTTGACTTTTCAACGCATGCTGATGTGGACTTGGAGTACTTGGCTGACTTCGAATAGGCTGATGAGCAGTTAACATCTCTGCAGTCTGGACCTCTCTGATGTTCATTGTTTGTGACTTATCTGATCAGGTGACTTGTCTGAGGTACCTTGGCTGCAGTCTGGTCAAACTTCTCTGATAAATTGTGTTGACCAGAACTACTCTGACTCGACTCGACTGATCCTCTCTGATGGACTTAGCTGTACTCAGTACTTAGCCGATTTTAGCCTAACTAATTTTTGGCCTACAGAAGATACTCATTTGGTTCTTCTTTACATTTTGCCAAGTTTTATACTTAACATATTTGGCCTATGGAAGATACTCATTTGGTTCTTCCTTACATTTTTGCCAAGTTATAAACATTTGATTTTATATTAATGACATCATCAAAATCTAACAAGTATTCCTAACATAGAACTGGACACGTTATTGTTTTATCTTTGAACCACCGGGTGGAGTGGTATGTTGTGAAAGTTGTAAACCTTGACGGGTTTCGAAAAGGTACCGACGGTAGAGTTTGTGAGAAACTCCGATGAATGATTTTGCTGTGTGTTTAAATTTGATACCACGAGATACATTTGATTGAATTGGCGACTCTGGTTGCCATTTGAGTATGTGGTTTTAAATTCGACTGTTTTTGGAATGTTGTAATTTTTGTCCGCTATGGGTAAGTTTGAGAATGTTTTCGGTAGGACTTTACAGTTTGAGAATTTTTGTAAAAATCGATTTTTGGAAAATATTTTGGTGGTGCGGTCAAACCACGGTTTATATGGATTTTTAAAATTTGTTAAATTTTGACAAATGGGCCGTGTATTTTCAAATGACACAATCAGACGGTATTTGAAAGATGTGTTTTGAAGTACTTCGGACATTGTAAAATATTACCGTCGTTTTTGTTATGAACTAAAAGATTTTGGAAAATTTTTATTTTGCAGAACGATTTTTGGTTTTCGGAATTTTGAACTTTATATGTCCACGTATTGGGGCTAAGTGGTTGTGATAAGTTTGTGGTGTTGTTGTGCTCGCCGGAGAATGTTTTAGTGTTCTCTAAATGTTGAGATACATGGTTTTGATTGGACGACCGAGGTATTAAAAGTGTTTTCAAAAATTTCATTTCACCAAATTTTTCAAACTTGAGAATTTTAAAATTTTATCATTTGAATAATCCCCCGGAAACATTTTATTTTTGTTGTTAGTGTTTGATCCCTGCGATACGTGTGTGGTTTTGACCGTGTTTGATTTGGTAAAATCCAAACATCTCTGTTGATGTGACTGTGTGGATTATTTTTGAATGAAGTTCTAAAATTACAGTGTTAGTTCGTGCACTTGTGTGATGACTTGGAGTTGATGTTTTAACGTGCTGCTATTTATTGTCTTATCTTGACATTGTGATGTTTGTTTGGATGTGTTATTCTTATTGGTCGTCCGTCCAGTATGCCGAGAGGCCGTGGCCGAGGACGTGGTCGTGATCAGCAGCAATCATCCAGAGGTAATGTTGATATTGGCGCCGCCACCATCCTTCGTCAGGTGACTGACCAGTTGGCGCATATAAATCAGACCGTACACCGAGACGGGATTCCGGATGAAGATAACGGAGCTAGTAAGTGGTTACGAGATGTGATGAGAATGCACCCGCCCCGTTTTGTAGGTTCTTCGGACTCGTTAGGCTGGGAGAATTGGCTCTTCCAGTTGGACAGAACATTTGATGCTGTAGCTTGCCCCGATGAGAGAAGAGTGCCTATTGCTCAATACCTACTCGACAGGGAAGCTACAGACTGGTGGGAGGCCGTAGCGCCTAGTGATCGTACCGCTACTTGTACTGAATTCAAAACTTCCATGGAGGCCGAGTATTGTCCGCCGCCTGTTAAAAAGCGTAGGATTGTTGAGTTTTTCTCGGCTGCGCCTCGAGACGTGTCGATATCCCAGGCGATAGTCGATTATAATCGACAGTTGCGTTATGTTCGGGATCAGGTGAAAAGTGAGGCAGATAAGGTTCGTTATTTTGATATGCGTATGAAACCTCAGATTCGGCAGTGTATGGCTCCTTTTATGTGTACAACCTTGAAGGACTATCAGGATCGAGCCTTGGCATTTGAGATGGCTATAATGTCTACCGAGTTCGTATCGGTAGTGAAAAAGCAGAAGATTTCCGATGACGCATCGGGAAGTAAGGGAATTGGGATTCCCACACCTCAACCCTCGTATCAGCCGAGTATGGGACCTTCTCGGTCAGTTAGAGAACCCAAAAGACCCAAGTCGGTGTCTTTGAGTTCTGGTAATGCTCCTAGGTGTTTCAACTGTAACGTTCTAGGCCATGAACGCGCGCATTGTAAGAAACCGCTAGTGACTTGTTATAATTGTGGACACGAGGGGCATCGAGTTCAGTACTGCGATATTGTTGCCGAGATGGTAAGGGACCGGAATTCCATTCCTACTTCCGGAAGGCCCAGTGATGTCTAGTTATGGTGTTTTTGGTACTCGCTGCACGGATTGTTTCGCGTGTAGAGATGTATTTTGTGACGCTTTTACATTTGGAACTTGTTGAATGATATTTTGTTTTGTGTAAATCCCCGTTTAGTTGTTGGACCTACGGAGGCGTGTTAGTGGACCGCGGGGTCATGGGCATGGTATTTTATTATGTGTCGTTATATTTTGTTTCGTATCACTGTGATAACCTTAGTTTAAGTTTCGGGACGAAACTAATTTTTTGTATGATAGAATGTAATATACGGTATTCTCATTTTCTGTTATCTTGAATTGTTTGTGTTTTGGCGTCGGACATTTCCTTGTTGATGAGTATCGGAGTGATTTCTATCGTGATATTCTATTTGTTTCTTTCGCATAGTCGTTTTAGTCGGGTGCGGCTTGTTGTCGCGTGCGTTTCTTCGATTAAATATGTGCATGTGATTGGACGTTAATTGCTCGTTATTGTTTTGAATCATAGTCGGTGGCGTTGTGTTGGTCGTCGTGGAGCGTGTTTCCACGCCGTATGTCTTTTGGCGTTTCTTGCATCGTTTCGCCGTTGGGCGCGAGTTTTCGGTTTTTGTGTATCTCGTCGAGTTTTCCTAGTGGGGATATTGCTTCTCCCTACTTGTTTTAAGTTTCGGGACGAAACTTCTTTTAAGGAGGGTAGAATGTAATACCCGTAATTTCGATTTCCGGTAATTTCTTTTTTTTCGGCGAAAGTCCATTTTGACGACTCGCTCATGACCGTTTCGTCATTCCGAGAATGATTAATTCTGCACTTTTTGTCATCCGAGTTCGTTTCGGTGTCGTTTTGTTGAGTTCCGTGCTTTTTGGCGACTTTTCCGCACTTGAGTTCGATTCTTGCGAATCTCGTTGGAAACTGCTGTTTCGAGTTTCTCGTAAGTCTGTTTAACTTTGTTAGACGTGTTGTGAACTTCGGTTTGGTTATTCAATCATGTATCGTGATTTTCGGATGTTTTGGGCCATTTTCGTAATTTCCCAAAGTTTGGGGTAATTACTTTCCGTTGTCGAATTTCGAGCCTTCGGGTGGTCGGAATCGTGTGTTCTCTTAGCGCTTGGGTTCGTCTTTGTGAGTACTTCGTAACCGTATTTTCGATTCATATTCAGGTTCGGTTTTCGGGGTCGTTCGGACCGTCGGAGTGGCCACGACCGAGACGGCCGCAGCAGGTACTGGCCTGGCCGAGTTACGGCCGTAAGGTGCCGGTTACGGCCGTAAGGTGCCGGTTACGGCCGTAAGTGATCGGAAGGCATGGCCTGACGAATGCCGGTTACGACCGTAAGGGTCGAGAGTTACGGCCGTACGGGTGCCAGGCAACTTCCGGACAAATGCCGGTTACGGCCGTAAGGACCTGTCGGGTACGGACGTAAGTGCCGAGTTACGGCCGTAAGTGATCGGCCATGGTCGGCTATTTAAGGGCCTGGACGTGGATCTCTCGGCCATTTTCCATTTTTCCTTCGTTTTTCGCGACCCTTCGACGGAATATGAGGGTTTTTGATCGGGAACATCATAGAACATCATTTTTGGAAGGCTTGTGTTGATTATATCATCATCTAATCCATGTTCTTCGTCCAAATCGAGGTATTTTGGCTTGAACCCTTGTTTTTGAAGATTTTAGGGATTTTCATTTTGATTTCGATTCCAATCCGTTTTTGATCAATTAATTGTTGTATAAACGTTGTTTTGGACGTGTTCTATGGATTGTATATCCGTATTTCGAGTTCGTTGGAACCCAATCGGGATTTTTGGTTTTCTAAGGAACCTTGAACATTTAGTATCTGATTAAATGTCTCAAAGGGTCCCTTTCGATTCTTGATCGTGTTTTCCTTTGTTTTCAATTGTTATTCTCGTAGTAACCGTGTTTCTGTTGGATTTCACGGAGGATTGTAGGTGTTCGGGGTTTTCCGTGTTGTGCCGTATTCGTAGGAATATTCGGGTGCCGACTATCGAGGCAAGTATTTTATTATACGAATTGTGTCTTGTGAATAGGGACGTTGTGTTATGGTTATGATGAATTGATTTATCTTAGCGAATATGCTTCGTAAGAATTGATTATTATGAACGATTGACGGTAACGATAATACCTTCACTTAATTAACATCGTGGAATTGTGTTGGATGTGCAAATCATCTAAGTTTGTGCCGGGCGTGGTTGGTCATTGTCGAGTTGTTGTGATGATCATGATATTTGTGTTGTTTTGGTTTACATACTTGATTGTACATTTCGGTGAATGTGGAATGGCTTGACATTTGATGATTATGAGTTGTGTCATGTCGATGTGTGTGTGTGTATGTGTTCCAGGTAGGGTCTGACGAGGCCTCTGGAGTTCGGTACATGATGTGTACGAACAAGGTGTGTGATCCAGGTAGGGTCTGACGAGACCTCTGGAGTTCGGTACATGATGTGTACGAACAAGGTGTGCGATCCAGGTATGGTCTGACGAGACCTCTGGAGTTCGGTACATGATGTGTACGAACGACGTTTGTGGCCGGGTAAGGTCCGTTGAGGCCTCCGGAGTTCGGTACATGATGTGTACGAACAGCGTGTGTGATCCAGGTAGGGTCTGACGAGACCTCTGGAGTTCGGTACATGATGTGTACGAACGATGTTTGTGGCCGGGTAAGGTCCGTTGAGGCCTACGGAGTTCGGTACATGATGTGTACGAACAGCGTGTGTGGTCCGGGTAAGGTCCGTCGAGGCCTCCGGAGTTCGGTACATGATGTGTACGAATAATGACCGTGTATCAGTGATTGTTTGGGTAACATTTTAAATATGGGTCTCGGACTCATAATGATATATTGTCTAGTGTGCTTTGAAACGAGAATGGGGCTAAGGCCCTAATGTTTACGAAAAGGTTTTGTAAATTGGGACTCGAGGTCCAAAAGAATTTCTGCTTTAAAAATCCCCGAGATGATGTGTTCCTTTTCAAATATCTCTTGCTTGAGTTCGAAATTCTAAAACTTCTCGGGAACATTTTGATAATTGATTTCCGTATTAAATTCGTAGTTGCTATTTACTTATTACATTTCGTATCGTTTTATACTTGCACTAGTGAAACAGTGGAGTTTTACTAACCCCCGAGTAATCGGGGGTGGATGTCTGTTCTGCGTCCAGGTACATGCAGGTTCAGGGGAGCAGTCACAGGATTGGCACAAGGGGATGACGAGCTGCGATACTAATCAAGAGTCGAGAGTTAGTAGAGTTTGGTTGTATTGTTAGAGTTGATTCAGTCTTCCGCTGTATTGTGTTTCGACCTATGTGTGGGTAATGTTGTTAGTCAGTTCTGTTGATAGAGTTGTGTGACCTCATCGGTCTGTGTGTTTATGTGTAAGTGACCTTAACGGTCTGCATTATTATATTGTTTGACCCTGGCCGGGAAAGCATTTGGTTGTTTATGGATGTTTAGCCTGGTAGATCCTTGTGGAAAGGGTCTACGGCGTGTAATATTCCCATACGGTTTTGGGGGTGTTACATGCATGCCAGCTGTTGTTGTACGATAACTCCACTAATCCCAAATGTCTAGCCCAATCCTTTCCCCAATCGAGCACGTATGCCCTCAACATATCTTCCAAGGTTTGAATCGTACGCTCGGTCTATCCATCTGTCTGAGGGTGATAAGCCGTGCTAAAGTGTATTTGGGTCCCCATAGCTTTATGGACGGCTTTCCAAAAATGAGACACATATCTGGTGTCCCTATCCGAAATGATGGATGAGGGAACACCATGTAGTCTTACGATCTTTCTGATGAAAATGACAGCCAGCTGCTCTGTCCCGGTCGTCTCTTGAATAGGAATGAAATGTGCTGATTTTGTCAATCGATCAACATTGACCCAAATCGTATCCTTTCCTCCCACCGCCGTAGGTAGCTTAGTGACAAAGTCCATTGATATGCTCTCCCATTTCCACTCCGGGATGGGTAGGGGTTGCATAATTCCGGCTGGTCTGTGGTGTTCAATTTTCACTTGTTGGCACGTCATACATCGAGCGACGAACCTAGCAACTTCCCATTTCATATTCTTCCACCAAAAACTCTGTCGCAAATCTTTGTACATCTTGCTTGCTCCGGGGTGAATAGAATAGGGAGTGGAGTGCGCCTCCTTCAGTATAGTTTGCTTCAGTCCGTCATTCGGTGGAATACATATCCTGTTCTTGAACCTCACCAAATCACCCTGAATCTTATAGTCGGAAACATCTCCTTTCTCGATTCTTGCACCAATCGCACGTAATTCAGGATCTTCCATTTGTGCTAGATGTATCTCATCTAGTAAGGACGAAAGTATATTGATTGAACATAATCGTCCTTGCCTACGTTGTACCCATGCTTCGGTGTTGCTTCTCCTGATATCTTGCTGCAGTTTGGGCTGAACTGTTATGCTGGATACCATCACCTCTTGTGTAGTTTTCCGATTAAGAGCATCAGCTACCACGTTGGCTTTTCCGGGATGATAGGAGATTTCCACATCGTAGTCCTTGATTAGCTCCAACCAACGCCTCTGTCTCATGTTTAATTCTCTCTGCGTGAAGATATATTTCAAACTCTTATGATCTGTGAAAACTTTGCAAGTAACTCCGTAGAGATAATGCCTCCAAATCTTGAGGGCATGCACCACCGCGGCTAGCTCCAAGTCATATGTCGGGTAATTTACTTCGTACGGATTCAGTTGTCGGGATGCATACGCAACGACTCTGCCATTTTGCATGAAGACACACCCTAGTCCATGCTTGGATGCATCCGTGTATATTATGAATCCTTCTGTACCCTGTGGTAACACTAGTACTGGGGCAGTAGTTAGCCTACTCTTGAGCTCGTCGAAGCTCTTACGGCGATCTGCATCCCATACAAATTTGGTGCTCTTTCTCAGTAGGTTCGTTAACGGTCGGGCGATACAGGAAAAAGCCTCGACGAATCTTCGATAGTAACCCGCCAGTCCTAGGAAGCTCCTAACCTCCTTGACATTTTTCGGCGGTTCCCAACTCGTTATTGTCTCGATCTTTTGTGGGTCGACCTTGACACCTTCTGCCGAGACAACATGTCCGAGAAAAATTACCTCCGGCATCCAGAATTCGCACTTGGACAGTTTTGCATAAAGTTGGTGTTGCCTTAACACGCTCAGCACTTGCCTCAAATGTTCCTCGTGTTCCTGTCGGCTTCGAGAATATATCAGGATGTCGTCGATAAAAACCACCATGCATTTATCGAGGAAATCAATCAAAACTCTATTCATCAGTTCCATGAAAACGGCTGGGGCATTAGTCAGCCCGAATGATACCACGATATACTCGTAATGCCCATACCTCGACCGAAATGCAGTCTTGGGTATATCTTCCTCCCGAATCCTCAATTGGTGATATCCGGATCGTAAATCGATCTTTGAAAACACGAATGCCCCTTGTAACTGATCCAAGAGGTCATCAATTCTTTGTAGTGGATAACGATTCTTGATAGTAACCTTATTCAGCTCCCTATAGTCGATGCACAGGCGTAGAGAGTTGTCTTTCTTTTTAACGAAAAGTACCGGCGCGCCCCACGGCGAGGTGCTTGGGCGGATCAACCCTTTCTCCAACAGATCTTTGAGTTGTATCTTTAATTCCTTCATCTCGGCCGGTGCCATCCTGTAAGGAGCTTTGGAAATAGGTCTCGTCCCTGGCTCGAGTTCAATGGAAAGTTCAACTTCTCGATGCGGTGGCAGCCCTGGTAGTTCATCAGGAAAAACGTCTGGAAACTCATTCACCACCGGAATGTTTGTGATTGCAAGTTGTGAAGTGTCCTCTCGAAGAACATAACACCAATAGTACTCACTTCGAGAGCTGCAGGAGGCTTCTGATGCGATAATGCTGAGAGACCCTTTTGTACTAAAGTGTTCACGTCCGCTGATGACATGTGTGGTACCGTCATGAGCCGAAATGGAAATAGTCAAGTGGTAGGTATCCAAGATCGTTCTGTGCAATGGCATCCAGTCCATACCTAATATGATATCTTCATTCTGGAGCGAAAAGACCATAAGATTAGCGGTCCAACTATGATTGTTGATGCAGATCCGACAGTCTCGAACCTTTTGATCGCCGCTTAATCTACTACCCTCGGGTAGTTTAACAGTAAAGGGATCACAAGGTACACAAACAAGATTTAAGCGTTCAACACATTCCACAGATATAAACGAATGGGTGGCTCCGGTATCAAATAGTACATGCACTGGCTGAGAGTTAACAAGAAGAGTACCTGAGATAGATGGCGCAGACTGACCATCCATAGCCCTCAGCTCAAATACACGAGACGGCACTGACTCCGAAAAGGACGAGGTACCTCCGCCGCGCCCACGGCCTCGTCCAGAACCGTGTAGTGGTGGTTGGTTCTGGTGGGATGGAGCTCGGTAGTTGGAAACAGTAGGCGTCCTAGGGGATTGCACAGAGCCTTGTTGACTTGGTTGGGGAGCTGGGCTCTGAGAGGAATTGGCCCGCCAGCAGTAACGAGACATGTGTCCACTCTTTCCGCAAGTGAAACATTTGGTAGCCGTCTTCTGACACCGATCCTTAGTATGCCCGGTCATGCCACAATTGAAACAGTCCCTACGGTAAGGCCGATCAGATACACCCTTCTGTTGGTACGAGACTGCCGACTTAAAAGAAGATGCGGGACCCGAATTTGTTTTGTTGTTGCTCCCTGGCTGAACTGATGTCTTCTGCTTCTTCGAGTTATGCCCGATGTCGGTATTAACAACTGTACCGGCATATGCTGTGACTACGTCTTCGTATGCTCTCAGGGTCGTGCAGTGAAATCCGGCGGCATAGCGTTGTACATCCTCCGGTAACCTCTGTGCAAGATGGCATATTCGTTGATCTTCTGATGGAACCATCTGGGAGATGTAACTTAGCTCGGTTCGGTAGGCCCGAATGATCTCTGGTACTGGCATGTTCTGAGGCCCGGCACTGAAAAAGTCTCGTGCGCGAGCGGTTCGGGCTGATCTGGGACAGTACTCGCTCCGTAGTAGTCGGGCAAATTCGGTCCACCCGACCACTCGGTCCTCTGGCCTGTAAGTCCTCCACCAACGTGCAGCAGTGTCACGGAGTTGATTAATTCCGAGCGGCACCTTTCTGTTCTCTGGGAATCCGATTACTTCGGAGGCAGTCTCCATTTCAGAAATCCAGTCGTCCACGTGTTTCTCCCCTGTTCCGTCAAATAATGGAGGCCTAGCCTTCAACATCTCTCCCAACCATCGATCTCTTCCTGCGTTTTCTTCCACATTGATGACCGGTATCCGTTCCGCCTGATTGACCTGAGCAATTCCCAAGGCGATAGACTGGGCAAGGGCCTGAACAAAAGCTGGGTCCATGCCCCCGGGTTGTTATTCTGGCGTTCCGCCTCCTGATCGTTTTAATTAACTGGTGGCGGCTGGCCCCCAGCAGGATGGGTCTCGGCAGTGTTCCCGTCCTCATTGTGGTTCGCGGCTGAACCCTGAGCGTCATTCACCACCCTCCTAGCTCCTCGGCGTGCCATCACTAACGGTATTAATCTAAAGCCAGTTCCACGCACGGTTTACAATTAAATGTTGTACAAAAGTAGAAACACACACATATCACTTACTTGCATTCCCATGAGGAGTTTCAATCGCTTGGGGTGTTAGACTTTGAAAAAGAAATAGGAGAAAGTTTATTCAAACCAGGAGTTTCGCTCTGATACCATTTTCTGTAACACCCCCAAAGTATCTCGAGGTATTACAGTGCCGTGAATGTAATACCCGTAATTTCGATTTCCGATAATTTCTTTTTTTCGGCGAAAGTCCATTTTGACGACTCGTTCATGACCGTTTCGTCATTCCGAGAATGATTAATTCTGTACTTTTTGTCATCCGAGTTTGTCTCGGTGTCGTTTTGTTGAGTTCCGTGCTTTTCGACGACTTTTCCGCACTTGAGTTCGATTCTTGCGAATCTCGTTGGAAACTGCTGTTTCGAGTTTTCCGTAAGTCCGTTTAACTTTGTTAGACGTGTAGTGAACTTCGGTTTGGTTATTCGATCATGTATCGTGATTTTCGGATGTTTTGGGCCATTTTTGTAATTTCCCAAAGTTTGGGGTAATCACTTCCGTTGTCGAATTCCGACACTTCGGGTGGTCGGAATCATGTGTTCTCTTAGCGCTTGGATTCGTCTTTGCGAGTACTTCGTAACCGTATCTCCGGTTTTTACTCAGGTTCGGGTTTCGGGGTCGTCCGGGCCGTCGGAATGGCCACGGCCGAGTCACGGCCGGAAAGGTGGCCTGCTTTGCCGAGTTACGGCCGTAAGGTGCCGGTTACGGCCGTAATGTGTGCCAGTTACGGCCGTAAGGCGTGATCGGGTACAGCCGTACGGGCGCTGGGCATCTTCCGGACGAAGGCCGGTTACGGCCGTAATGTGTGTAACACCCCCAAAACCGTATGGGAATATTACACGCCGTAAACCCTTTCCGCAAGGATCTACCAGGCTAAACGTCCATAAACAACCAAAAGCTTGCCCGTCCAGGGTCAAACAATATAATAATACTGACTGGCCAAGGCCACTTGCATATAAACACACAGACCGATGAGGTCACACAACTCTATCAACAGGACTGACTAACAACATTACCCACACAGGGGTCGAAATACAATACAGCGGAAGACTGAATCAACTCTAACAATACAACTAAACTCTACCAACTCTCAACTCTTGATTAGTATCGCAGCTCGTCATCCCCTTGTGCCAATCCTGTGATCGCTCTCCCGAACTCGCATGTACCAGGACGCAGAGCAGACATCCACCCCGAATACTCGGGGTTAGTAAAACTCCACTGTTTTACTAGTGCAAGTATCAAACCATACGAAAAGTAACAAGCAAATAGCAACTACGAATTTAATACGGAAATCCATTATCAAAATGTTCCCGAGAAGTTTTAGAATTTCGAACTCAAGTAAGAGATATTTGAAAAGGAACACATCATCTCGGAGATTTTGAAACAGAAATTCTTTTGGACCTCGAGTCCCAATTTACAAAACCTTTTCGAAAACATTAGGGCCTTAGCCCGATTCTCGCTTCAAAGCACACCAAATAATATATCATTATGAGTCCGAGATCCATATTTAAAATGTTACCCGAACAATCATCTACACGATCACTGTTCGTACACATCATGTACCGAACTCTGGAGGCCTCGACGGACCTTACCCGGACTGCACACATTGTTCGTACACATCATGTACCGAACTCCGGAGGCCTCGACGGACCCTACCCGGCTACAACACACACTGTTCGTACACATCATGTACCGAACTCCGGAGGCCTCAACGGACCCTACCATGCAACAGAATCGTTCGTACACATCATGTACCGAACTCCGGAGGTCTCGCTGACCTTACCGGATCACACACCTTGTCCGTACACGTCATGTACCGGACTCCGCAGGCCTCGCTGACCCTACCGGTTCACACACATTGTTCGTACACATCATGTACCGAACTCCTGAGGCCTCGTCAGACCCTACCTGGATCACACACACATCGACTCGACACAATTCATAATCATTAAATGTCAAGTCATTCCACATTTACGCCGAATGTACAATCAAGCAAGTAAACCAAAACAACACAAACATCATGATCATCACAACGACTCTTAACCAACACAACACACATTCGGTACACAATTCATTGAAGAAACACTTGTACAACCATCTCATATGTACATCGAAATCCTGCACAAATGGCACAACGCCTAACACGTATACCAATATATCACTATTATCACAAAGCCTTCAAATTTCGGAAAACACAACCAACTCAAACGGAACATATTTACGGAGGCAAGCAAAATCGTTATACATATCATACGTAATTACTATTCACAAGATACAAGTCGTATAATAAGATACTTGCCTTAATAACCGCTACCAAACGCTCCGAAGAACACGGTTCGACCGAAGCTCGGACTCAAGAAGACAACGAACGAAAGGGTTCCGACTCGAGTTCTTCACAAGAATTCGACCCTAACAACATATAATCAATAAATCATCGATCATACGAGGAAGAATAATCGTAGAACGCCCGAAAACCCTCTAAGACATTTTAGGACACCTTCAAGGCGTCGATCAAGAACTCGACCAAAATAACGAATCGATACGATCCAACCATGGAATAACAAGGAAAATGATATAATACATCTAAATAATCATCAATCCATCACAATCCTAAGTTAAAACGGATTAAACGGACAAATCGAACAAAATCCCCAAAACTATATTTTAGGAAAACTTGCCTTGATTCGGTCGATCGGAGCAAGTTATGGAAGGATTAATCGATGTTATGAACTTCAAAACTTCATGGATTTAACCCTAACAACATCCCTCCATGATCATCAAATCTCCAGCGGAAGAGGAAGAAACGAGTGAGAAAAATGAAGAAAACCCGATCACTGGGCCTTAAATAGCCGACAGACTCGACCGTGTCCGCCGACACGGCCGTGGCGCGCAGCTGGCGGCAGGACTCGACCGTGTCCTGCTAGACACGGTCGCGCCTTCCGATAGTGACCCGTCGCGGCGCTCGGCAATGACTCGGCCGTGTCCCGAACACGGCCGCCTCTGGCGATCGCCCGCTTATCCGGAAGAGTTCGGCTCGGCCGTGCCAGACGACACGGTCGGGTCCTGAGGCGAGACTTCCGGCTTATCCGGACGAGTACAGCACGGGCCGTGTCGGACGACACGGCCGAGTTCGGCCGGCGGTGATCGGCCAATAACGAGCGGGTGAGCTAAAACGACCATAACTCTCTCGTCCGGACTCCGATTGACTCACCGTTCGAACCATTGGAAAGCTAACTCGATTCTCTATAATATTGCAAATATTCAGAATTTTTGGAGTTACCAAAAATTAATGGTGATCCAACAAAGTCGAACTCATACTTAGAAAAGTCGTTTAGTAATCCTGAATTCAACAAAACGACACCGAAACCCGAACCTGAATACGAACCGAAGATACGGTTACAAAGTACTCACAGAGACGAATCTAAGAGCTAGTAGAACACACGATTCCGACCACCCGAAGGCTCGAAATTCGACAACGGAAGGTAATTACCCCAAACTTTGGGAAATTACGAAAATGGCCCAAATGCCCGAAAATCACCATACGACAACGAATAATCAAACCGAAGCTCACAACACGTATAACAACGTTAAATGAACTTACGAAAAACCCCAAACGACAGTTTCGAACGAGATTCGCAAGAACCGAACTCAAGCGCGGAAAAGTCGCTAAAAAGCACGGAACTCAACAAAGCAGCACCGAAACGAACTCGGATGACAAAAGTGCAGAATTAAATATTCTCCGAATGACGAAACGGTCATGAGAGAGTCGTCAAAACAGACTCCGACCAAAAAAAGAAATTTACCGAAAATCGAAAATTGCGGATATTACATTCTACCCTCCTTAAAAGAAGTTTCGTCCCGAAACTTAAAACAAGTAGGGAGGAGAAATATTCCGCCAGGCAAAACTCAACAAGATACACAAGAATGCGTAACTAACGCCCAACGGCGAAATGTTACAAACAACGCAAAGGAATATACGGCGTGAAAACACGCTCCACGGCGACCAACACAACGTCGCCGTTAGGGATATAATAAAAGCAACAAATGACAAGCGTTATCAAACGGATAATATGGCCAAGTCAATTATCCTACAATCACAAAACACAACGAACGAAAATCAATATGATTGACCACCCCAACGGTACATCAATCAAAACGCGAGCCAACCGCTGAACAAATACGGAATCCCACCGCCCAAGGGATGGAAGATCGAAAACGAGACTAATTTCCCGAACTTAAGGGAATTAGGAAGGAGCCTGAATGCTCAACAATCACGAAACGAGAACAAAACCGAACAAACAAACGATCGAACCAAAACGATCGAGACAACAAAAATCGAACAATCATGTCCGAAACACGAAGGATAATAAAATTCAAACCACAACTCCCAGGATGATCTGGTGAGAACTACAAGACATGCATTCCCATAAGATCCACAGGAAAGGGAATAGCGATTGCAAAGTCACAGCGACAAACGAGTTATTCCAAAACAATACCACACTCGTTCGATCAACAAAAGCAAGGGGCAGGACAAGCTCAGAAATGTCAACGAACATAATGAGTCGACAGAGTCGAAAACACAAGAGTTCCAAGTCCGATCCACTTCGAATAAAAGAACTATTAGAACCCGATGATGTCACTCCCGAACAAGGTTCACAAGAATCGAACTGAACCCAAAAAGTCACATCGATAACCAGATCGACCCACAACAAGATCACAGTTCGTTCGAACGATGAAACCGAAATACAGAACAAGTTCATAAAGTATCAACGAACACGACGAGTCGATAGACCTGAGAAAGAGGAAATGCAGAAGTCAAAACGATACAGGCATTACATTCGACCTCTTATAAAAGAAATGTCGTTCCCGCAACTCACAACAACTGGAGTAAGGTGACAACACAAAAAGCAAACGACAGAAATATCTCCCATGGGCCTCTCCGATCCGATCCTCATATCTTTACTGAAGTTCGCGCCCCGAAAGACTCGGAACCCAACTCGCAAAACTGGATCCTGTGTCTCTCGGGTCCTCACTTGAAAAGCGTTACTGACGAGAAGGACAATTGGCACGTACATGCTCCCGACACAATACGTTCGAAATGCCTCGGTTCGGCATATCGAAAATACAGATGCTAGATACAATGGAACATAACACCGCAAAACAACATACCGGAGATGCCAACTCAGCATAATAAAGAATCATAATACATATCATATACAACGATTACCATCGTAAAGTAATACACACACAAACACTACAATAACGACAGTATCGTTCGGCGACATCAACGGCCCGAACGATAATCAGCACATAATTACAAACATTATGAAACAATCACACATGTACACAAACGTACAACCCAAGCTTCAACATCTCACACTCGTGCGACAACACGCAAATCGCCACGAGGCGATAAACAGAAACACCGGCCACACCTCTCACGGAGGGCTAGTACAAAGAAATGCGTGGCAACGCCGGCGTTCATGGCACCAATTCGATCATACTCGGGAGCAAACATCATAACGACAACGTGAACATCATACATACATACCCCGCCCTCAAACGGGAATGGATAGTTTTTAAAAAAACGAAAACCTCCTTTTGAAAATAATTTTGGAAACACTGATTGATCTTGAGTATCACCCTTCAAAAAAAAGTACAATCGTGAAACATCGTTATCGAGACTTTGGAAAACTATTTTGCATTCGATAAAAATGAGGACACTTTCTTTTCGTGAAAAACTTTCGAAATATTCGACCCTCGTCTAAGTAAAAGTGTTTATAAAACATTGAAAAATATCTCAAAACATTTTGGTCCTCGAGGTAGGAGAATTCGGAAACATATCGTGGCACCTTGGAAGTACCATGAGAAAACAATTCATTTTAAACGTCGTCTCGAAATTTATTTCTAGGATACTCAAGATTTTCAAAGATAATTCAATGGGCTAGAATGCCCAAAAATCTCGAGTAATTACACGGAACATTATAGCGTTGTGGGTCCGCCGAACCCACCAGATAAAAATATTTACAAAAACGCCAAAAGGGCCGATGACGGTAATATTTCAAAACTCACAAAAGCCATTTACAAAATACTAAGTATCGTCACAAGAATTTTGCCAAAACGTTCAAGGCCATAACGCCAAAACTCGGTTAAAGGAATCGGTTTTCAAACTAAAACTCGATCGCCGATACCTTTTCAAATCCAAGGTTTACAACTTCCACACCATACCACACCACCCGGTGGTTTAAAGATAAAACAATAATGTGCCCGATTCTATACACATACTATATGCCACAAGTACTAAACACAATTATATTACACAATCGTGTAAAGAAAATCATGCACCGCAATTAACTCACTAAGATAAAATCGAGATACACAGTACTTCGCATAAAAGAGGAGACTTACATCCACAGTCGCACGGAGGTGACGGCCGCCACGATACTAATCTCGTCCGACAACATAACCGACACGTTGTGACTACGCACAACTCAACTTGTCACCTGATGACTCAAACGACATGACAACACATTACTCGACAAATCACGACTTGACTCGACCCGACAGCCTAGGTTTCCGCAACCTAAGCTCTGATACCATAAATGTAACACCCCCAAAACCGTATGGGAATATTACACGCCGTAAACCCTTTCCGCAAGGATCTACCAGGCTAAACGTCCATAAACAACCAAAAGCTTGCCCGTCCAGGGTCAAACAATATAATAATACAGACCGTCAAGGCCACTTGCATATAAACACACAGACCGATGAGGTCACACAACTCTATCAACAGGACTGACTAACAACATTACCCACACAGGGGTCGAAATACAATACAGCGGAAGACTGAATCAACTCTAACAATACAACTAAACTCTACCAACTCTCAACTCTTGATTAGTATCGCAGCTCGTCATCCCCTTGTGCCAATCCTGTGACTGCTCCCCTGAACCTGCATGTACCTGGACGCAGAACAGACATCCACCCCCCGAATACTCGGGGGTTAGTAAAACTCCACTGTTTTACTAGTGCAAGTATCAAACCATACGAAAAGTAACAAGCAAATAGCAACTACGAATTTAATACGGAAATCCATTATCAAAATGTTCCCGAGAAGTTTTAGAATTTCGAACTCAAGTAAGAGATATTTGAAAAGGAACACATCATCTCGGGGATTTTTGAAACAGAAATTCTTTTGGACCTCGAGTCCCAATTTACAAAACCTTTTCGAAAACATTAGGGCCTTAGCCCGATTCTCGTTTCAAAGCACACCAAATAATATATCATTATGAGTCCGAGATCCATATTTAAAATGTTACCCGAACAATCACTGCTACACGATCACTGTTCGTACACATCATGTACCGAACTCCGGAGGCCTCGACGGACCTTACCCGGACTGCACACATTGTTCGTACACATCATGTACCGAACTCCGGAGGCCTCGACGGACCCTACCCGGCTACAACACACACTGTTCGTACACATCATGTACCGAACTCCGGAGGCCTCAACGGACCCTACCCGGCTACTGATCGTTCGTACACATCATGTACCGAACTCCAGAGGTCTCGTCAGACCTTACCTGGATCACACACCTTGTCCGTACACGTCATGTACCGGACTCCAGAGGCCTCGTCAGACCCTACCTGGTTCACACACTTTGTTCGTACACATCATGTACCGAACTCCAGAGGCCTCGTCAGACCCTACCGGATCACACACACATCGACTCGACACAATTCATAATCATTAAATGTCAAGTCATTCCACATTTACGCCGAATGTACAATCAAGCAAGTAAACCAAAACAACACAAACATCATGATCATCACAACGACTCTTAACCAACACAACACACATTCGGTACACAATTCATTGAAGAAACACTTGTACAACCATCTCATATGTACATCGAAATCCTGCACAAATGGCACAACGCCTAACACGTATACCAATATATCACTATTATCACAAAGCCTTCAAATTTCGGAAAACACAACCAACTCAAACGGAACATATTTACGGAGGCAAGCAAAATCGTTATACATATCATACGTAATTACTATTCACAAGATACAAGTCGTATAATAAGATACTTGCCTTAATAACCGCTACCAAACGCTCCGAAGAACACGGTTCGACCGGGAAGCTCGGACCCCGAAGAAGACAACGAACGAAAGGGTTCCGACTCGAGTTCTTCACAAGAATTCGACCCTAACAACATATAATCAATAAATCATCGATCATACGAGGAAGAATAATCGTAGAACGCCCGAAAACCCCTCTAAGACATTTTACCGGACACCTTCAAGGCGTCGATCAAGAACTCGACCAAAATAACGAATCGATACGATCCAACCATGGAATAACAAGGAAAATGATATAATACATCTAAATAATCATCAATCCATCACAATCCTAAGTTAAAACGGATTAAACGGACAAATCGAACAAAATCCCCAAAACTATATTTTAGGAAAACTTGCCTTGATTCGGTCGATCGGAGCAAGTTATGGAAGGATTAATCGATGTTATGAACTTCAAAACTTCATGGATTTAACCCCTAACAACATCCCTCCATGATCATCAAATCTCCAGCCGCGGAAGAGGAAGAAACGAGTGAGAAAAATGAAGAAAAACCCGACTGATGGGCCTTAAATAGGCTGACAGACTCGACCGTGTCCGCCTGACACGGTCGTGGCGCGCAGTGGCCGGCAGGGACTCGACCGTGTCCTGCTAGACACGGTCGCGCCTTCCGATAGTGACCCGTCCGCGGCGCTCGGCAATGACTCGACCGTGTCCTGGAACACGGTCGGGCCTCTGGGCAGTCGCTTCCGGCTTATCCGGAAGAGTTCGGCTCGGCCGTGCCAGACGACACGGTCGGGTCCTGAGGCAGAGACTTCCGGCTTATCCGGACGAGTACGGCACGGGCCGTGTCGGACGACACGGCCGAGTTCGGCCGGCAGTGATCGGCCAATAACGAGCGGGTGAGCTAAAACGACCATAACTCTCTCGTCCGGACTCCGATTGACTCACCGTTCGAACCATTGGAAAGCTAACTCGATTCTCTATAATATTGCAAAGATTCAGAATTTTTGGAGTTACCAAAAATTAATGGTGATCCAACAAAGTCGAACTCATACTTAGAAAAGTCGTTTAGTAATCCTGAATTCAACAAAACGACACCGAAACCCGAACCTGAATACGAACCGAAGATACGGTTACAAAGTACTCACAGAGACGAATCTAAGAGCTAGTAGAACACACGATTCCGACCACCCGAAGGCTCGAAATTCGACAACGGAAGGTAATTACCCCAAACTTTGGGAAATTACGAAAATGGCCCAAATGCCCGAAAATCACCATACGACAACGAATAATCAAACCGAAGCTCACAACACGTATAACAACTTTAAATGAACTTACTAAAAACCCCAAACGACGCTTGAGCGAGATTCACAAGAACCGAACTCAAGCGCGGAAAAGTCGCTAAAAAGCACGGAACTCAACAAAGCAGCACCGAAACGAACTCGGATGACAAAAGTGCAGAATTAAATATTCTCCGAATGACGAAACGGTCATGAGAGAGTCGTCAAAACAGACTCCGACCAAAAAAAAGAAATTTACCGAAAATCGAAAATTGCGGATATTACAATGTGTGCCAGTTACGGCAGTAAGTGTCCGACAGTCGCTGAGCAGATTTTTTGACGAATGCCGGTTACGGCCGTAAGGCCTGCCGAGTACGGCCGTAAGGGCCGAGTTACGGCCGTAAGGCACTGCCGGTTACGACCGTAAGCGTCCGGCAGTGTCCGGCTATATAAGGCCTGGCAGCCCGCTTTTACTCATTTCTTCACTTTTCTTGCGGCTATCGGACGGGTGCGACGGGAAATAGGGCTCTTGGTCGATTCTAGTCAATTCCAAGACGTTTTGGAAGATCCTTGTCAATTATATCATCATCCAATTCTTGTTCTTCGTCGGATCGAGGTAATTCTTCCGTAGAACCCTAGTTATGTAATTTTGGGGGTTTCTTCGTGATTCTTCGATTTAATCCGTGGTGGATGAATTTATTATGGTATTCTTGTTGTCTTGGCCATGATCTTCGGATTTTGTAACTCATATATCGATTTTATCACCCGGGACTTGATTTCTGATTTCTTCGAAGGAACCCTCGGATCCTTGTTGTTTCTCTGGTTGATTCGGATTCCGTTTAATGTTATTTATCCGTGGTGATGTTATTTTCGTAGCGATCGTGAGGTTGTCGAATTCTTGGTCGTTTTCGGAAGTTCGAGGGTTATCCGACCGTGTTCGTTCGTTGTTTCGTTGCTCGCGGTACCGAGGCAAGTATCTTGTCCATACGTTTCATGTTTCGTAGGCATAATTATTGATAAATGATTTTATGCGAAATCCAATGTTTAATGAACGTAAAAAGGGATCGGTATGTTCTCGATAAATGTTGTCTTTCAACAATAATTCTTGTACTTCGTGAATATATGTGTTCTCGGAATATATGTGTTGGTTTTGTATGTTGAAAGATGCTACGATCACTTTGAGTGAGTTTAATAGACCGTAATCCTTTGCCGGGGATTACGTAATGTTATGTGTACTTGTTCGGAAAGAACGTAATGTGTGTGATATTAGTTGTTATTCCTTCGTGAGGAGGTTGTGACACTTGGTGTTGTTTGGTATTGGTATTTGCTTGTGGTTGTGTGACATTAGTTGTGAGTGTACGTCGACTATAGTGGCCATTCTAGCGAAGTACCTAGCATTTGTATGCATATTCTAGTATTCGAATTATGGCTTCTCGTGGCGTTGTGGATGATATGTGTATGTTCACCTAGGGACGGTCTGACGAGGCCTCTAGGGATACGTTGCCGTGAGTTTCGTATCGCGAACTATGGTTAACCACCCAGGGATGTCCGACGGGGCTCTGAGGGGTACGGTGGCCGTGAGTCTCGTACCAAGGTTAACTTTGAAGTGTTTTGTTGGAGAACTGTGATCTTTGACGCATATTTCGTCTGATTAGAATGGCAGTTCAAATGGTATCGTACTTGGCTGGAATGGCACCAATAAATGTGTTGTATATGATTCGTCTCTTGGTTGTGATAATTTGGTATGGGTACGTGAGTCCTGTGGTTGCTCTGTGCATTGTAGCTCTGTGGTATGTTGAGTGAGACTGTTGTCATGGTAATGTTTGATACGGTGTAATTTCCACTGGGTTATTCTTGCGAGTATGTGATGTGGATGATTTGGGTCGTGGACTCCTGTGTTGTGATTGGAATGTTATGATTGGGTCGTGGACCCTGTTATCTGCTATCGGAATTGTATTTTGAAATAAACGATTGTTGGGCTATGTCCCTAAGTGTTTCGAAAGGCTTGAAAATTCTAAAACCCCAAATGCTTTCAAAACTCCCGAGATCGTACAATGTTTTGTAAGATGTAAAATGGTTTTATTTCCTATCTTTCATAATTCAAACTGTTTGATCAAGCGAATTATCTCGGGAAGTATATTCATGATTTCTATGTTCTTGGAGTATGATATGTATTGCTTGTCTCTGTATTTATACTTGCACTAGCAAAACAGTGGAGTTTTGCTAACCCCCGAGTCTTCGGGGGGTGGATGTCTGTTTTGCGTCCAGGTACTTGCAGGTTGCCGGGGAGCAATTCACAGGATCGTTACGAAGGATGATGGAAGACGACGATACTAATCACATGAAGACCGGTGTTGAGTCTTTTGGCGGTGTCTTGTTGTTTTGTCCTTCCGTTGTGTCTATTATTTCCGTTTTACGGGAATGTTGATTTATGTTAACCCCTGTGTGGGTATGAGTCACGAGAAAAAGTAATGTAGGGTTGATGTGTATGTTGTGGTAAAGACCAAATCGGTCTAATGGTCCGTTAATTACCCATGTCGGTATGTAATGTATCGTATTGTACTGCGGTGTTTCTGTATTTAGCCTGGTAGATCCTCACGGAGAGGGTCTACGGCGCTGTAATATTCCCGAGTGGTCTGGGGGTGTTACAGAATATGGTATCAGAGCTTAGGTTGCGGAAACCTAGGTTGTCAGGTCGAGTTGTGTGTTTTCGGGTCTTGTCTTGTCTTGTCTTGTCAGATTTTGTGTGACTGAGTCGTGTCGCGACGCGTCGTCTGAGGTGTCGGTCGTGATTAGTATCGAGGTGCAGCCATCATCTTCGTGCGATCTGTGGATGTAAGTCTCCCTACTTTGTTGCGTCCCATGTTATACGAGCTTGTGTGATTATATGTTATTATGTGGAGTTTAAATGTGCCTGGTGAATACGTACTCCATACTTGTTTGATTCTCGTATTGTGCCAGAATGAAAAGTGATACCGGTGTATAAATGTGTGTATATATTGTGTGAATCGTTTTATTGAAGTAATGGCTTGGTGTGACCCCGCAAGGAAAGTTTGTCAATATGATATTTCAAAGTTTAATTATTTTGAAGAGTCACGTAAATTTTATTTTTAAACATCCTTCAAGAAAGGAAAATTTTTGATTTCGTATGATGACCTCGAGACCGGAATTTTTTTTAGAACTTAACTACTTATATTTTATTTTCATCTTGCATTGTAAGTTTTCAAAATTTGATTTTAAAAACTCAAATGAGGTCTACCAAAAAAATTTTTACTCGAAACGTGGCTCTTGCTTTCGACTTTTTGATTTCATGATCGTCGGTTCGGGGGTATGTAGTGATGTCGGCATTATTATTTGGTCAATAATGCTCAAAATTGTGATAAGTTGGTGGTGTGAACGTTAAGTCGTCCTAAATGCACTTGTTGTGAGAGTCCTCATTACTGAGAGGTAGGATATTAGTTTTAGATGTTAATTATCTTATGACGGTCACTTGTGTGATACTGTAATTACGTGGACAGATGATGTTGAAGTGTGATTGGATTTGATTGTAATGGATCGTATTTTGATATAGTGGTAAATTATATCTGTTGTGTGTGTGTTCGAAAACGCTTTTCTGAAAATTTTATAAACTTGAACGAGTTGTGGAAAATTAAAATTCATAAAGTTTTGACAAAGTTAATTTCAAACCGAGGTACCAAAAACACTCTCAAAATTTTATTTTGAATAATCATGCAAATCCAAAGAATTCCAAATGACACCATTTAAAAGAATACCTCGTGGACCTTCTTATCGAGTTGCTATTAATTGTCTTATGTGATATATCAAGCCAAGTTGGCAATTTGGTACACTATGTTGCGATGTTGCACCATTGTATTGAGAGAGTATCCGCTTAATATGCCGAGGGGCAAAGGGCGCGGTCGTGACCACGGTACAGGCAGTCATGGAGATTAGATGCGGGACCAAGAGAAGATTTTCGGGAAGGTTGCTATTCTAGCACTTCGCTCTCGTTGTTTAGGTTTCGGGGACGAAACCTCTTTTAAAGGTGATATGGTGTAATACCCATATTTTTCGCTTTCGTTTTATTCGACTCTATTGACTCGTTTGCATTCGTCAGTATTTTCTGGACTTTTTCTACTCTTCACTTTTTGTTGTTTGAACAAGTTGCGGTGTTGTTCTGGGTTAATCCAATTATCGTTGTGACTTTTTCCGAATTCGGTTCCGCTTTTGTGAATTTATATGAATTCATATCTTGTCGTCTTCACCGGATCGTATATATTGTCTTGAGTCGAGCTGTGAACTATGAGGATGCTATTCGATTTTCGTTATTCGTTATGATTCATACATGATTGATCGACTGTCATTGTCTCGATCGTTGCAATTCAATTGTTTGATTGTTCGGTTTCTGTTGATCTTGTTCCGTGATTGTTGAATGTCCAGACTCCGTCGTAATTCCCTTAAGTTCGGGAAATTAGCCTCGTTTACAATCTTCCAACCCTTGGGCGGTGGAATTCCGTATTTGTTCAGCGACTGGCTCGCATTTTGATTGATGTACTGTTGGGTTGGTCAATCATATCGATTTTCGTTCGTTGTGTTTTATGATTGTTCGGATAATCGACTTGAACATATTATCAGTTTGATGACGCTTGTCACTTGTTGGTTTTATTATGTCTCTATCGGTGGCGTTATGTTGGTCGTCGTGGAGCGTGTTTTCACGCCGTATGTATCTTTGCGTTTCTTGCAGCATTTCGCCGTTGGGCGCGAGTTCTCGGTTTTTGTATATCTCGTCGAGTTTTCCTGGTGGGGATATTGCTTCTCCCTACTTGTTTTAAGTTTCGGGACGAAACTTCTTTTAAGGAGGGTAGAATGTAATACCCGTAATTTCGAATTCCGGTAATTTCTTTTTTTCGGCGAAAGTCCATTTTGACGACTCTCTCATGACCGTTTCGTCATTCCGAGAATGATTAATTCTGCACTTTTTGTCATCCGAGTTCGTTTCGGTGTCGTTTTGTTGAGTTCCGTGCTTTTTGACGACTTTTCCGCACTTGAGTTCGATTCTCGCGAATCTCATTGCAAACTGCTGTTTCGAGTTTCCCGTAAGTCCTTTTAACTTTGTTAGACGTGTAGTGAACTTCGGTTTGGTTATTCGATCACGTATCGTGATTTTCGGACGTTTTGGGCCATTTTTGTAATTTCCCAAAGTTTGGGGTAATTACTTCCGTTGTCGAATTCCGACACTTCGGGTGGTCGGAATCGTGTGTTCTCTTAGCGCTTGGATTCTTCTTTGCGAGTACTTCGTAACCGTATCTCCGGTTTTTACTCAAGTTCGGGTTTCGGGGTCGTCCGGGCCGTCGGAATGGCCACGGCCGAGTCACTACGGAGCGGGGCTGGCTGGCCGAGTTACGACCGTAAGGTGCGATTACGGCCGTAATGTGTGCGATTACGGCCGTAAGGCGTGATCGGCACGGCCAGACGGCGCTGGGCATCTTCCGGACGAAGGCCGGTTACGGCCGTAATGTGTGCCAGTTACGGCCGTAAGTGTCCGACACTCGCTGGGCAGATTTTTTGACGAATGCCGGTTACGGCCGTAAGGCCTGCCGAGTACGGCCGTAAGGGCCGAGTTACGGCCGTAAGGCACTGCCGGTTACGGCCGTAAGCGTCCGGCTATATAAGGCCTGGCAGCCCATTTTTACTCATTTCTTCACTTTTCTTGCGGCTATCGGACGGGTGCGACGGGAAATAGGGCTCTTGGTCGATTCTACTCAATTCCAAGACGTTTTGGAAGATCCTTGTCAATTATATCATCATCCAATCCTTGTTCTTCGTCGGATCGAGGTAATTCTTCCGTAGAACCCTAGTTATGTAATTTTGGGGGTTTCTTCGTGATTCTTCGATTTAATCCGTGGTGGATGAATTTATTATGGTATTCTTGTTGTCTTGGCCATGATCTTCGGATTTTGTAACTCATATAACGATTTTATCACCCGGGACTTGATTTCCGATTTCTTCGAAGGAACCCTCGGATCCTTGTTGTTTCTCCGGTTGATTCGGATTCCGTTTAACGTTATTTATCCGTGGTGATGTTATTTTCGTAGCGATCGTGAGGTTGTCGAATTCTTGGTCGTTTTCGGAAGTTCGAGGGCTATCCAATCGTGTTCGTTCGTTGTTTCGTTGCTCGCGGTACCGAGGCAAGTATCTTGTCCATACGTTTCATGTTTCGTAGGCATAATTATTGATAAATGATTTTATGCGAATCCAATGTTTAATGAACGTAAAAAGGGATCGGTATGTTCTCAATAAATGTTGTCTTTCAACAATAATTCTTGTACTTCGTGAATATATGTGTTCTCGGAATATATGTGTTGGTTTTGTATGTTGAAAGATGCTACGATCACTTTGAGTGAGTTTAATAGACCGTAATCCTTTGCCGGGGATTACGTAATGTTATGTGTACTTGTTCGGAAAGAACGTAATGTGTGTGATATTAGTTGTTATTCCTTCGTGAGGAGGTTGTGACACTTGGTGTTGTTTGGTATTGGTATTTGCTTGTGGTTGTGTGACATTAGTTGTGAGTGTACGTCGACTATAGTGGCCATTCTAGCGAAGTACCTAGCATTTGTATGCATATTCTAGTATTCGAATTATGGCTTCTCGTGGCGTTGTGGATGATATGTGTATGTTCACCTAGGGACGGTCTGACGAGGCCTCTAGGGATACGTTGCCGTGAGTTTCGTATCGCGAACTATGGTTAACCACCCAGGGATGTCCGACGGGGCTCTGAGGGGTACGGTGGACGTGAGTCTCGTACCAAGGTTAACTTTGAAGTGTTTTGTTGGAGAACTGTGATCTTTGGCGCATATTTCGTCTGATTAGAATGGCAGTTCAAATGGTATCGTACTTGGCTGGAATGGCACCAATAAATGTGTTGTATATGATTCGTCTCTTGGTTGTGATAATTTGGTATGGGTACGTGAGTCCTGTGGTTGCTCTGTGCATTGTAGCTCTGTGGTATGTTGAGTGAGACTGTTGTCATGGTAATGTTTGATACGGTGTAATTTCCACTGGGTTATTCTTGCGAGTATGTGATGTGGATGATTTGGGTCGTGGACTCCTGTGTTGTGATTGGAATGTTATGATTGGGTCGTGGACCCTGTTATCTGCTATCGGAATTGTATTTTGAAATAAACGATTGTTGGGCTATGTCCCTAAGTGTTTCGAAAGGCTTGAAAATTCTAAAACCCCAAATGCTTTCAAAACTCCCGAGATCGTACAATGTTTTGTAAGATGTAAAATGGTTTTATTTCCTATCTTTCAGAATTCAAACTGTTTGATCAAGCGAACTATCTCGGGAAGTATATTCATGATTTCTATGTTCTTGGAGTATGATATGTATGGCTTGTCTCTGTATTTATACTTGCACTAGCAAAACAGTGGAGTTTTGCTAACCCCCGAGTCTTCGGGGGGTGGATGTCTGTTTTGCGTCCAGGTACTTGCAGGTTGCCGGGGAGCAATTCACAGGATCGTTACGAAGGATGATGGAAGACGACGATACTAATCACATGAAGACCGGTGTCGAGTCTTTTGGCGATGTCTTGTTGTTTTGTCCTTCCGTTGTGTCTATTATTTCTGTTTTACGGGAATGTTGATTTATGTTAACCCCTGTGTGGGTATGAGTCACGAGAAAAAGTAATGACCAAATCGGTCTAATGGTCCGTTAATTACCCATGTCGGTATGTAATGTATCGTATTGTATTGTGGTGTTTCTGTATTTAGCCTGGTAGATCCTCACGGAGAGGGTCTACGGCGCTGTAATATTCCCGAGTGGTCTGGGGGTGTTACAGTGAATCCCACGTGGGACCCACAAGGCTAGTTAGAAAAATAGGCATTTTAAGAAAATCGCGATAAAACATTAAATTCAAGGTTTACATAACGTGAGTCGAAAGATTTAATGAAAAATGTAATTTGAAGTCCAATTATTACACAACAAAAGTTTTTCCAAAGAAAACAATTTATTCCAATTTAAGCAGCGGCTAGAGATAATTCCAACACCGCTCAAGTCTGACCGGACCCCTCGGGAATGTCCTGCACATGATGAACAATTTTACCTGGTACGACGAATCATACCAGGTAACCAGGGTCAAAGAATGCATACCAAATAACAGCTACTAACAACGATATACGTCATCTTTACAATCACAGTATCTAGTAATCACAGGGAATATTTCATCACTCAACCGACGTTGTCTCTCTCTTTTATCACATAAGCCCCAAGGTCGCAACCAAGGGTCACGGAAGTATCCACACGGGAATACCCCGGAACATAGGCGCCCAATTCGGGTCTTACCCCCCAACACATTTCCACACGGGTACCATACAGGTTTTATCCCCAACACATTGGCCCATTTATAACATTTTTAGAGAAAGACAAACGTCGGCATTTATCAAAATGGCACATACGCACATACGGTATAATATTGATATTAGAAAATTCTCGAGCAAGATTTCACTTGCCTGTGATCCGACAGTAGGTGCTTTGTGATAACAGAGTCCCCACGCCCGCTCGAGCTTAACCTAGCCACGAAATATCCGATTAACACCTCGTACGGATTATGATGAATAAAACTAGTCTCCCTTTCCTAATCGGATTCCTAGTGTAGTTTTGATTGTCGATATAAGTATCGTTTCTAAGTTTTTAAGTATTGTTTACCATTATCTCGTTCAATCCTATAATTAACATTAGGTATATCGATTTACTCAAGAAGATAATCCTATCATTTTTCGGTTGTCAATGAATTATTATGGCGTAATCGAATCTCATGCTTTCTAATTCAATTCTATATTCCGAATACTACAATTGACGGATTCTATTGCACAATAACTTTGGTGGTTTGATACCCAATATTGATTATACTATCGAATTATTTTCCTTAGTTTGCTAAGTGTCAAAAATCACAAGGTAAGGGTGGCTACGAACAATAGAACATACGGTGACAGATTACTACGAATTCTCCCACAATTGATTCGTCAAATTTTACATTCCTAGCGATGATTTGAAATGGAATTTCGTATGATAGGTATGATTTGCATGAAACGAAACATGTGAGAAACGATAATTCCGGTTACTACAATTCCATCCGACAAGATTGTCTATGAAGTTTAGTAAAAATCTAACCAATACCCGCAATCTAATAAGTATAAATAAGAAAACATCGAAGATATAACTCCAGGGATTGGTGGTTTACCTTATTGGAAGAAGAATAATGAAGATAGTTGGCGGATTTACAAGAACTACGAGGAGAACGAGAAGTGACTTGAAAGACTTGGATAATCTTCACCGGAGCTCAAGAATCCACCTCCTCAATGTCAATTCAAGTGTATAAGAGACTTAAGAACCGGGTATAGAGCTAGGAATTTCTCCAAGGGTGATAGTTTGTGATGTTGGGTCGTGCAAATGAAGAAGGGAATTGCCATTTTATAAAACTTGGTTTTGGTAACGTACGTTAACGATAAGAGTGTTACGTACAGGTGTATTACGTACGTAACAGTGTAATGACAACGTACGTAAAGAACTCACTGCCCGAAATGTGCCCAAGTGTTACGTACATTAAATTTGGGACGTAACGTACATTACGAATAGTTGACTCGTTTGTCCTCTAGCCCGCCGAAAGTAGCTTTGGCCGTGTCAAAAGAAAGATTCTGGTCGGGAGACCGACCCACCCGTTACGTACGTAATGTAGCTACCCTAACGTACGTAACAATCGAAATATAGCGTACGTTAGGCATGGGTTATAGCGCGCGTTAGACAGAACTTTAACGTGCGTTAGACATAAACACTTTAGCCTCATACCACATTCTAACCATCTCGGGGTGACCATCCCTTCCACTCGTCAACAATTATCGGGGAACAAGACGTTGGCCACTCATATACCAATAACATGCAATTCAAAAATAGCCGACTAAAACAAAGCAATTTTTTAAAAAAAATTCAAAAAATAAAAATATAAAAATCAACGGCTATAAGTAATTGAGATTTTATCCTCCTATCTGATGGTGTGCAACAGAGCGAAATCGCCTTCTCCATCTCGAATTTGTTCTTCATTCATTCTTATTGAAATTATGGTACTTAAAATCGCTTGGATGCTTAGCCCTTCTAGCATTGCAACGTGAAAACCCTAATTTTTTGGTACAAGTATTTCATATTATATTTGGGGTTTTCACGGATGTATAATTTTAGGTAAGTTAAATGTTTTAAAAAATTTTATAAAATAATTATAAAAATCTCACAAAAATAAAATAATTATAAAAATTATGACTTTTATTAGTATCCAAATACAATATTCAAGTAACTAAATACTACTTTTCAGCGAATGTTGAGCGTTAAATACACAGATGACTGGTACCAAGGTAGGTGCAATATTTCAAGTAACTAGTTGCAAACAAACGCCTAGTTACAAATGTCCAATGCGTCAGTTTAGGAAACAAATTCGTGGTAGGACAAAACAAAATAAAGATTAAAGACCGAAAATTAAATCCCTAAACTTTTTAATATTATACATATATTATAATATTATTTTGAGATGGACGAAAAAAAAAATTGAAATTTGCCAAGATTTAACCCAGAAGGTCCACGGGACATGAAGATCGCCCGAGTTGCATGTACCACCCATGTTAATTATACTGACCGAGATTTCCCGCCGAGTAGCCTGGCCACCTCAAATCGTGCTTCTCGTCCAGCAGGGTGGGGGCCGCCGGGATATACCACAGGCAGCTCGTCTCGTCATCGAACCGCTCCTCGCAGCTGTAATCCGGCACGGAACATTCTCCGCCGGGCGTGGGAGAAACCGGCGCCGCCGCACCCGCTGACGTTGGAACCTCACACACGCCCCCGCCGCCGGGGTCTTCAAGGAGGTTGAGCTTCGCGCAGGTGCCGTACAGACGACGTGCGGCGTCGTCGTAGGCCTGAGCTGCCTCGAGGGAGGTGCTGAAAGTGCCGAGCCAGACCCTGGCGCCGTGGTTGGGCTCGCGGATCTCGGCCACCCACCTTCCCCAAGTGCGCTGCCGGACGCCGCGGTAGGTGCAGAGGGCGTTGTCTGGCCCGCCCTTTCCGCGCATGCAGCCCTTCCTCGAGCGGCGTGCCGCCGTCTTCTTCAGCGATGGCTTTGGGGGTCTGGCACCGGCTGTTGTGTCCCTGGTGTCCATGTAAGCTGTAAAATTTGGAGATTTTCTCTTCTCTTTTTAATTTTTTGGTGAATTTGTTGTGGGAGTGACAATTGGAAGCCCGGTGGCGGAATTTATAGGGGGTGGCCGGCCGTGGGGGGATTGGGGTGCCTGGCCTGGGTGGTGGTGGACGTTTCAGAATGGGTAGAAAGGTGAAACGTGGCAAGTGAAATGAAGAAGTGCAGAGGAGGAGGTGTCAATCAGCCCCCGACGCTATCTTCGGAGTTAAGATTTTATTTTTGGTTTAAAATAGTAAACTATTCTCTTTTCGCAAAATAAGTGTTCACCAATATACTTTCTAATATTTACTAGTTTGATTTTTGAATAAATTCACGACATAACTTTTTATAATAATATAATCAAAAAAATTATACACTAATTTTTTTATAATTTAAGTTACATATAACATTTATTATTTTATATTCAAATTCTGATATTTATAATTATATAACCAAATTAGTGTTTCACCAATATATATATATATGCTTGCTAATAATTACTAGTGTTTGATCTTTGAATAAATTCACAATATAACTTTTTATGATAACATAATTAAAGAAATTTATACCGTAGATTTTTTATCTAAGCTAATTTATATTAACATGTACAATTTTTTAAATTAAAACTATGATATTGATATTTATGTATTTTCAAGAAAAAGTTAATTTCATTCAATTAGTTAAGTTTTTTCCAATTTATTTTAAAATTATAAAAAATAAATAATTTGTAGATATGATATGTGAATAAAAAACTTCTTTTTAATATATGATAGATATTATCTCATCTCATAATATTATATTTAACTAAGTTAATCCTACTCAATAAATGATAAGAGGTTTATTTGGTACTGTGCAATACTTTACCCAAATGAGAATAGAAATATAATGAGAACGATATAGCAAAAGTATTGCAAAACGACGTCTATTTTTGTAATAAAGACAAATATCTTAAGACTTGTATTATGAGACGGAGGAATATGTTTCGGTAGGTCCGATGGTAAAATGGTGTTGTTCGAAAGTCAAAAACCACGAGTGCTAAATATATAAGTAATTTAGTGCAAAAATATATGCACCAACCCCATTTGAAGGAGTGCGAAATATATAAATAAGATATGTTCTTTTGGACTGAATGAATCTGAATTGAATTGAACTGAACTGAATTGAATGGAACTGAACTGAAATATATATTAAGGGTAAATAATAATAATAATAATAATAATGGTAAATAATAATAATAATAGTAATTAACAACAACAAAGATAATAGTAATATTATTAGTAATAATAACAATAATAATAATTAAGATTAATAATAGTAATAAGAAGAAGAAGAAGAACTGAGCTGAATTGAACTGAACTGAACTGAAAAACTGAAAAATAAGTCCAAAAGAACAGGGCCTAATTAGTGCAACACCATTTATAATACACTAGTGCTTACTTCGCCGAAATTCGACGAAAAATCACATTATTTGTAATTTATAAGTATAAATAAAATAAATAAATTACTATTTAGTTATAGCGAAAATAATTTTAGCGAAAATTTATAGAATATGTGGTGCTTCAAATCTGTAACACTATTATATATATTTTTAGTTATTATAAAATTACTAAATAAAATAGATATGAGATTCAAATTTTAGAAAAATAAAATTAATGTAAATTTAATAATCGACCCAATTAAAATTCACTAAAAAATTAAATTATTTATTTGTCCAACTTAATAATTGACCAAATTAAGCATAATAAAAATAATATTTTTAAGCTTGTGTGTAAAATAACTATGTGGTTAAAAATACACATTAATTCTAGGTATTTATTTAGATTCTCGATTTGTGGTTTTAAATTGATGTGGGATTCAAGATATTGAATTCTATTGATTTAGGTTGTCCATTGATTAAGTATCATTCTAAATTGCTATGAGATTCAAGATTTTAGATAAATGGGAACCTAGAAATAAGATAATGCCACGTAGGAGAGAGAATTAATTTAGTGCTTAGAATCCATAACACTATTATATTTGTTTAGGAATGTTTATGTCGTCTTAGTTATATTTGTCCGCATGCATTAGTATTATGTAGGAGTCAACCTTTCTTCGTCATCGAGAGTGCAGTTGCCAAAGCCCCCTTAGGTAAGTCTCATGTGAATTAAACCATAGGCTTAGGTATGATCGTGAACTTTTTCGTATCATATGCTGCTTTGTATATACCACTCTATACTTCGTTGTGCACTAAGCTGAGGGTATTCACGGAAATAGCCTCTCTACCGTAAAAAGTAGGGGCATGGTCTGCGTACATCTTATCCTCCCCAAATCCTGCTCTGAGCAGAATATACTGAGTATGTTTGGTCTGATTTGGTTTTAATCCGTAACCCTATTATATATATAAGTTATAAATAATAATATTGCATTTTGAAATTGGATGAAAATGCTATAATTAAATGGTTCGTTGTTGGATTGGCTGACGATTCAAGGCTTTCCGATTTCACACGCCTCGAGCCAGTGGCTGTAGAGTCATTTGAGAGGGAATCCGGCAAAAAGCCTCTTGTTCTTGTGCTCAAAGATTCGATCTCTTCATTCTCTTATGTTTTTCCTCTTCTTTTCTTTTTAGTTAGACAATGAAAAAGTGTAAAGTCAAAGCTGGAGCAGCACAAGAAACAACTTTAGAATTGCTGCATTTTACGATTTGGAAGTTGTACGCTTTTTTCGCGATGCTTTCTGATGATTGGTCTTGTTTTATGAATTTATTTGTTTTCTTGTAGATTTATTATTTAATTGTTGTTTCTGGTAAAAATTCTCGGTGTTGTTGAGCTTCACCTTATGCGGATGAGAACATTACTACACAATTCTTATCTGATTTCTTGACATTTTGATTAAATTGCGAGGCAGAATTATGCAACGAATTTGTTAATTTTTTAGAAAATGGTAAAGAGGCGCCAAGCGAGTTCTCAAAGGATCCATGGGATTTCGTTGCTGTAACAGTGAAGCAGGACTTGTTTTCATCTTTTTCAGCAAGTGAAAGATGAGATGCGGGGCTTTGATTTTCTAGAAATAAAACCAACTGTAGTTCTCCATTTCGGAAGAATCCTTTTCCATGGGTTAGTGTACTGTATTTTTAGTCTTGTATTGATTCAGAAGCTAATTATGCTTTGTAGCTGTATTTATTAATTAAGTTTAGTTTAAATATCTAGAGTCTAGACCTCTATTTATGGCAAAAAGGAGAAAGAAAGATCTAAAATCTATATTCATATCATTCCTGTTTTTTATGTAGCTGTTCCTGACCTGACAATATTTCTCGAATCGCTTTGATCTGGAACGGGAAACAATTTAGGGTGCGATTTTTATTTTGACCGAAAAAAGACGAGCACTTTCAGTTCAGTGGACTCCCTTGAGAAGTGCTGCACTTCTCATTATTTGGAGTCTACGTTGTTAGGTTTACTAAAATATTATGACACTTCTTAGACCCTTTAGTTAGCAATTGGAAAGGAAATTTTATGCCAGTTCAGTTTTGAAAGATAAGAAGGATATATTTTCTCACAATCCTATTCCAGTTTTCGAGTGAATTTTAAGTATATGTCTTTCTCTTTTATGTATGATATCTCCTCTATAAAGCTTACAAAATAACATCCAATTAACCTATCCTATTTTCATTTGCTCCAATGATTGTAAGCTACCCATATGCGTCTACACCTGTTGTAGTCAAGTATGCATTTCAAGTCTTTAATTGTCTCATGTAGGAACCGTTCCTTTACTGCAGAGTCCATGATAGCAAGCTCTCCTCCTGCAGGAACTTTGAAACAAATGCGCAAATCCTTTTATACGAATGTTCCACCTCCATATGTGGAATACATTATCAATGGTGTAGTCCCACAATTTGATTTTAAGTTTGAGAAAAAAGAGTTATATCAATTCAGGAACTTCCCGTGTGTCTTTTGGTTATCAACACATCACTTTCTCAGGGCAATGTTTATGTCATGTAGTTGTCTCACAAAATGCGACCTGATTCAATCATCTCATGCAAGTGTACCGTTGCAAAAGACACGAACCAACTCGAACTTTTTAAGGCAAGTATTTTGCTTTCCCCGACAACTGTACTGTATGATCGAAAAAAAACCCGTTCATTTGTATTTATCTCTATCAATTTTACACTTGTTTGTTGGCAAAAAAAAGGGAAAAAAGTAAAGGTATCGCTTTTTTCATGTTGCCTGATCTAATAATTTCATGAGCTATTTTTGTGCTTTGCTCTTGGACAGTGGCATGATCTTTTGTTTATTTCCTTTGATAGATTGAGTTGAATCAAGTACGCAACCTGGTTGCAGATATGTCCTGTCCTGATAAGAACCTAGCCCTGAGGTTGATGCTTTGCATGAAGAGAATTTTGGTAGCATTAACTGTCAGTTGTGCGAGCTTAATCTTAGTTTTGTTAATCTCTCACAAAAGTAGCCTAGTTTCTCCTCTTTCCTCTCATCATAGGTTAACTACCAATAAAAGAAAAATCTTGAGGTTCAGTCTATTTAGTAATTAGAATAATACTATCCAACCGTCTTTCAAAATTATACATTTACGCAACGGTATTTGCTTCCCATTTATAATTTGCCCCTTTTTTGAGTTGAGCAAATACAGACCTTAATGGGATGCTTGTAAAGTTTTAATACATTTAGGGGCTGTTTACCAAATTTGTCTGTCTGGGTAAATTGTGTCAGTCTGGGTAAATTTATGCATGCAGGTAAATCATGCATGCAGGTAAATTGATCATTGTTTACTTTTTCATCTGAATAACAGAAATGACCGATTTACCCCTAAATATGAATTATAAGTTGTTTTATAAATTGTTGTTTATTTTTTAAGCAATATAAATGATATAATCCAAAAATCAAAACATAAATTGATAAAGTACTTAAAAATCCAATTTCAAACACAAATAAGCCAAGTTCAAACACAAAGTAGCCAAATTCAAACACAAAATAGACAAATTTAAACATTATTGAAAAATCAAATTTGACTCATCTTATATATATATATATATATATATATATATATATATATATATATATATAATTTAAATTTAAACAAAATATTATACATAAATGATTCAATTTTGTTTGTAAGTAATATATAAATTATTTAATACATATATAAATAATATGTATAATATACAATATATATTTAGATATAGAAATACTCCCTCCGTCCACAATCTATCTTCCCCAACTTTTTAGGTTCGGGTTTTAAGAAATGTTAGGTGTGTGATGTGAGTGGAGTTTGGGTCCCACATTAAAAGTAATTTAATGTTAATATGTGGGTCAGCCTGGTAAAATGTGTGAATATATAAAAATTATAAGAATATTTTAGTAAATTTTATTGTGGGGTAGTGTTTAAAAATAGAAAAGGAACATTTTTTGTGGACATACCAAAATGGCAAAAAGGGAACATTGATTGTGGACGGAGGGAGTATATTTTAAATAGATAAAAACATATTAATAAATATTATACATATGAATAAATGTTAATATATAAGTAATATATAATATTTATTTATATATTCATAATATATATGATATTTTGTAGATACAAAAGTTTATTCATACAATAATATATAGTAACAAATATTATATATAAGTTAATAATGTATATTATTTATATATGAATAATATATATTACATTCATTTATATTAAAACCTAAATTTTGTATATTGTATATATAAATGAATATATACAATGGGGACAAGAGAGTCATTTTTTTGTCCTAAATTATTTATATTGTATATATAAATGTGCGGTTTTCAATTAGGGGTAGGGTAGTCATTTTTTTGTCTTAATGGGGACAACACCCCTTTTCATGCTTAATGAATAAGCCATTTTTGTCTGCGCGAATAAGTCATTAAGCCACAAGTAAACACCTCCAAACGTCTGAGCGAATAAGACATTTTACCCATTAAGCTGATTAAGTCACAAGTAAACAGCCCCTTAGACTTTAAGGGGGATATTTGTAATAACTAGATTGTTCTGTCATTAGGCCAAACATCAAGGATAGTTTACGTAATAATTATGAACATAGTTGTGAATAGCGGCTATAGCGAGCGCTATAGCGCTTAGCGACGCGAAGCGCCGCCTCCTCGCTATTCGGTGCTACCTGCTATGGCCTTTCGGATGCGCTATAGCGCTACTTTCCATAGCGCCTAATAGCGGCGCTATTTGTTTTAATTGCTGCCCAGAGTTTTATTTGCGTTCTTTTTTTTTCGCGCAACGTTTCTGTTTTTCATAACACGTTTTTGTTTCTACACTCACCCTTATTGATGAAGAGGAGGAAGAGAACGAGGAGTTCAACTTTGATGAAGAAAGTGAAGAAGGGAACGATATTGAGGGTTATGCACTTCCATATGAAGAAGATGATCTTGATCTTGATGAAGAAGAAGATGAATAATGATTTTTATATTATTGTTTTTGTAATATTCGAAGTACTGTTGTGTTGTGTTTTGAACTTATATTTGTTTTATTTTTCAATTTATGCATGAAGTCTGAATTATTTTTAATATATGTCATATATTATGTATTTATATACTTCTAGCGCTTTATTTTTAAATAGCCCTCGCTATTGGCATCGCTATGCGCTATAGCCACCGGGGACCTTGTCGCTATTTGGCGCTATTCGCTATTCACAACTATGATTATGAAGATTGAGGTGCTATTCAAGAGAGATCTTTCCAATCTTTTAATCGTTGTGAGCTGGGAGAGTAAGTAGTTCACGTAATCTGTTCACTATCCAGGATGAAGAGCTTGGGAATATTAAAAGCCTGATGATTGACTCTGCCAGATTAGATTCGGAAGTTAAGGGCGGATTGACATGGCCCTTGGGCAAACAATCTTCAGGCGATGGGTACACTGTGGTTGGAGTTTGGCATACAATTTCTGAAACATTTACAAATTCATCAATGAGGCTTAAATTCGAGATGCTGATAGGTTTGATTTCAGAACCTCCACTGGAGAGGTTGCGAAAGAGGCCAGCCTGAAATTGCCTGGAATTGTATCCCTCTACTGAGGGTAAGTGCGTTTGTGCTATAGACAGCATTTGCAATATAAATTTATGTACTTTTTTGAAATTCCAGTATATTTCATTTTCTTACTCTACATCGTTCATCAAGTTCCAGTTGGGCCCCCACTCTCCACCTTTGTTATTAGGTACTTCGAATTGAAATGTTGATTTAGATGGTCTAGTAAAACGTGAAGAGATTTGAAACTAGCAAGACATCTATAGCCGGAACCTAATTCGCTCAAAACCCCGCAATCCACGATCAGGATCGCGCGTCCCTGAACATGGTATGTTTGCGCCCTGGTACCCTGGAAATGGCGACCCAATCTCAGAAGCTTCCCAATCGGACACGTTAACAGATGGAAGTGTAGAACTACAGAAAGTTCGGTTCAGTGGCGGGTTGGGTTTCTGTCGAGGACGAATGAAGAAGACAGTTTTTTTGGGCGCTTTAAATGGGCTAGTCTTAGTAATGGTTTGTGGATTAATGTCTTAGTGTTGGGCTTGTACAATTGTTAGTTCTTTAAATTATTTATTGCTATAAATAATTAAATAGTTAATTTTTTCTTACATTTTCTATTTCTTAAATAAAGTATTGTTAATAGAAAAAATATATTTTAATTAATATAGTATACTTCAATAATAATAAATATGTATCTTAAATTTTTTGATTATTTTATAAATTAATTTCTGGCATACATTGAACAATGAGTTCGCTTACCGCGTCCGGAAAAAGCATTATGGCTAAGCCTACCCCCAGTTACCACGTATAGAAGTATGCAGTGTACCACGTCCCAGTGCGTCATCTGCGTACCGCAACGTACCACGAATCAGGTAACATTGAGCTGGTTCACCCGGGTGGTCCACAGCTTACGGCGCTCCCGGATATTTTTCGGGAGCATAGGATCTTTGAAAATTCGACTGTTTCCAGAATCAGCAGGTTAGATGAAGCTCCAGAAGTTCTGATTTTTTTTTTTTTCACTCTTCACCCTAAAAGTTAGACTACACCTCGAGTATTATCTTTTTTGTTTTTAACCGTAAAAAAAGTATTGCAATCAGCCACAATTTGAAATTTATCTTCTTCTTTTTTGAGAAACCGAAATTTCTATTGGATAAATTGGTTATATGGTAGCTTCTTTATTTATTACAGTTACTAATACTGCTACTAAATTGGCTAGCAATTCGGCTTCCAAGCCCGATCGGTGTGTGTGTGTTTTTTTTTTCTTTTTTTTTTTTTTGAAAAAACGATCGTTAAATAGAAAAAAAAAAATTCAAGAACCCAACGGTTCCAAGCCCAACGGCTATCTTGAATTAAAAAAAAAAATCCCTTTAAAACCAAATAACATACACTCATTATTTTCAAATAAAACACACACTAATCTCTCAAAAACAAAAAATAATTACTAAAATGTCTTCCGATTCTTCCGAATTCGAATGCATTATTCCGTCTTCGTCCGACGAGATATCCACGGGTAGCTCGTTGCAACTTATGCTTCAAGCGGCTCAGTACCTTGAAGACACGGCAAGCTCTAGCCGAACTAGCATAAATCATCTACGGGAAATAGGTCTTCAAACGTTAGAGAATGATTGGTTCGTTGAAACACCAAAGTACAACGAAGAGTACTTTAAAAAAAATTTTGAATGGAGAAAAGCATGTTTTTGCAAATAGTGGGCGACATTGAAGCGAGATACCCATATTTTCAAGAAGGCTACGACGCGCGTTCGAAACAAAGTTTCACGGCGAAACAAAAAATCACTTCGGCCGTTAGGCAACTCGCAACCGGCAATCCCCCCCCGATGAGTATGATGAATATTTATGCATGGCTGCAAGAACGTCACGTGAAAGTCTTAATTATTTTTGTGAGGCCATCATTGAGTTGTACGGTCGAGAGTACCTACGTAGGCCGACAGCACACGACCTTGCTCGCATTTTGCAGGCCCATGAGGCGAAGCATCACATCCCTGGAATGCTTGGTAGCATCGACTGTACACACGTCAAATGGAAAAATTGTCCTAGACAATTGAGAGGGCAATATACGAGAGGTGACTATGGTGTTCCCACTATTATGCTTGAAGTCACCGCGTCACAAGATATGTGGATTTGACATGTTTTTGGTCCACTGAGTCAAACAACGATATCAACGTATTGAATCAGTCTGACTTGTATCTTACGGATCGAAATGGAACGGCGATGAACAGTTCATTCAACGTGAATGGACGCTTTTACAAACGCGGCTACTATTTGACAGATGGAATCTATCCTAAGTGGTCCACATTTGTTAAAGCATACACGTATCCAACCGACCCAAAGGAAAAGAGATTTAAGAAGTTACAAGAGGGGGCGAGAAAGGATGTCGAGCGAGCTTTTGGTGCTCTCAAAGGAAAATGGAAAATTCTCGATCGACCTCTCCGAGCTATGACCAAAGCGAAGATTGCCAATCAGGTTCATGCGTGTGTTATTTTGCACAATATGGTTATAAAACGCGAAGGGAGGGCAATCTCACCGGTTCATATAATGGATGAGCCGGTCCAGCCAGTGTTCGACGACAGTGTAATAGCGGAGTTACTAGACGAAGTTCTCCATATCGGAGCACGTAGCACGTCAATACTTGCCGCATCTCGATGATTAGTGGGTTTTTTATTTTAATCTAGTTATTTTTAAGTATTATGTTATGTTTCTTTTTTTTAAGTATTATGTAATGTTTTTATTTTTAATGAAATGATATGTTTTTATTTTAATATTGTATGTGCTTTTATGTATGAAAAAAAAATCGGGTAGTATAGTTGACCATTCCCTCCACTTAGGGTAGTGTTAGGATAAAATTGAGTAGTTTTGAGTTGGAAGATTTTTATTGGATAGAGGTGATGTGGCACTGTATAGGTGGCTTGCATCTGTTTCTGACTCGATATTGTTCGTCGAGCAAAAAGACTTGCCCTTTTCCGGAATACCAACATAGCAACATCGTTAATGCACGTTGTATCTACTTTTATACTTGTTTTTAGAAGGCAAATATTATGTTCCTTGTTTTTTGATGTAGCTTTCAAGTTTCAACCATACATCAGTGTCTCGAAATATTATTCATAATTTGACTAATATTGACATGAGTTATGATTTGAGAATGATTGATCTTAATGGAATGTGTTATAATCGAGTCACAAGGCCTGAAAGTGACATTTTTTTTTTTTGCTCCAACGGAAAGGAAATAAACTTAAGTGATGGTTACATCTGCCGCCAATATAGGCAATAACAACAGCGGTGGATCAGTCCAAAGCTGGAAACCAACATCGTGGCCGAACTTTGCGAGATAATCAGCACACGCATTTTCCTCCCGTTTAGTGTGAAGTAAACAGAACTCCCACGGGAGGGTCTTGAATCTACGACAGTCCTCGAGAAGATAATGTAAGGGTCGGGCCGTCGTGTTCTGAGAATTAAAAAGCTTGAAAATCACCTCTGAATCAATTTCAACGTGTATGCGATGTAGGGCTGTGAACAAACCTGAAGGTTCGATTCGGTTCGAAGTATTCGGCTTGAAAAAGCTCGGCTCGAGGCTCGATTCGGGACACCAAACGTAGAGCCGAATCCTATAAAATAAGATTTCGACTAGTATCTTGTTTTGGGGGCCGGACCCTACCGAACCGTTCAGCTCGGTTCGGTGCTTTGGCCCAATAATGAAAGACATAACCTCCCTATTAATTCATTTATTTTGGGAATGTAGTTTTATTTTGGATTCTGAACTTATTAATTTTGGAATTATGAATTCATTTTGGGAATGTAATTTTACTTTGGATTCTGGACTTGTTAATTCTGAGATTATATAATTTTATTCCAACAGTTCAAAAAATCGAGCCGAATCGAACTATATTCAAACGGTAATCGACCCGAATCGAACTATACTCGAACGGTTCAAAAAATCGAGCCGAATCAAACCGAACTATATAAAAAAAATTAGCCTTCGAGCCGAATCGAATCTTAAATTCTGAGGTTCAAAATTTTCGAGCCCAATCGAACATAAAGTTCGAATAATTTCGAGTCGGACCGAACCCAGTAAAGGTTCGGTACAGTTCGGCTCGTTTACAGCCCTAATGCGATGTACTCGCCGCTCCCAAGCCATCTTCAGTCCATGAAGTTTCCTAGAAAAACCGCACAGCCAAGTGCCATCGTCGTCTCTGAGCAAACCGCCAGACGCTACATGTCCCGTTGCTTGCCGGTTCCCCCGGCACCAAAACACTGAGCTTGACTCGGCACTATGAATGACTGTCTCCTCCGGCACTATGAGACCGAGCTCGACTCGGCACTATAAATGACCGGCTCCCCCGGCACCAAAAGACCGAGCTTGACTCGGCACTATGAATAACCGGCTCCCCTGGCACCAAAAGACCGAGCTCGACTCGGCACTATGAATGACCGGCTCCCCCGGCACCCAAAGACCGAGCTCGACTCGGCACTATGAATGACCGGTTCCCCCGGCACCAAAAGACTGAGCTCGCCTCGGCACCATCAATGGAAGATATCAAAAAAAAAAGAAAAGAAGAAGATACAACGGCCAAACCAACCTGGCCGGAACATCCAAAAGAAAACAACTAAACAGGTACTGAAAATGAGATTTTATTCATTCAAAAAAAAATTACATAAGCATTCAGGAAAAGCTAAGGGAAAGAAAAAGCTGAGGAGGCACGCAGGCCATAAACAAGACAAAGGCTAAAACTACTCAGCTCCGCCACTCTGGCCAGCCGCATGAAATGACTGCCCTTTGCCTTCACCGGGAGGGGCCGTGCCCAGACCTCCTGCAGCCTCGTCGGCGTCCATCGGCTCCACCTGCAGGTCGGACGCTCGAGTTACAATATAGGCGCGGATATCCTCGACCGTGTTCCCTTCCTTCATGGGATCCAACATCTCGTAGCAGGTGGAGACGTAATTGAAGTTGATGAGCTCTTCATACTCGGCCGTCTTCTTGAAGGCAGCCGCCCCGTCAGCCGGACCCTTAGCATAGCCCGCAGCTTCGCAAGTACTGACCTGCTCAGTCATGCATTCAATCCGGGCATCGGTCTCCTTCAGATAGGCCTCATGCGCTGACCGGACCTCCTCACACTGCTTGTGCATGGACTCCGCCACCTCAGTCTTTTCACGGGCTCGCTCCCTCCATATGTCGGCCTCACGGCACGGCTCTCCAGGATCTTCATTTCGCCCTTCATGGAGGATATCTCCTCTTCGAGGGACTTGATCATGGAGGGGCAGAGATGATGCTCCTCTCGAAGTGTTTGAAGCTCGGCCGCCATCTTTTTGTGCTTCTCAACCAGGGCCTGGAACTCCCCGGCAGCCTTCACGTGGGTTCCCAGCGCACGACCGAGCTGAGCATTTCCAAATTGGATCTGCTCAGCAGGATCCATGTCGTTGGTCACCAACTCCAATTTTGGCGTCCAACCCCGAATAGGGACATGGCTGGATTCGGCCACGGCCGGAGGGACCCGATCGAGCATCTCGGCAGTTGGAGTGGCCGCCTGGACATAGTTGAGGAACCAGCGCAGCCTCCGCCCCCTCATCTCGGCACAGGGGTCTTCCCGGTCCTTGTTAACCGGAAGGTAGTGCCCCTCCAGATCAACCAAGGCCTCCTTCTCAGCAGCACGGCCTACCCAGACAGGACTCGGAATTGTAGGCAACGGAGCAGCGGGAGGCTCCGCCTTGTTGACGCTACCCTCGGGCTCGGTCTCTTCCCTATTCTGCTTATCCCCCGCGTGCTTCCTCCATTCGTCGGCTTCAGCAGCCAATCGTTCCACCCGCTGCGCCGGAGTTTCCCTCCTCTATGACGCAACCTTGATACGGGAAACTGCAAATTCGAGAGGTTAATATATAAAAAAAAGTACCTGAATCAGACATATTCGGGTCAGTGGATCGAAGACCGGAAGCCCAAAGATTCTCCTCGGTGGTAAGGAGATGCGACTTCCTCTTTTCGGGGGAAAGCTCCAAAAGCTTCTCAATCTGGTCGTCAAATTCAGAGGACGTCTCCTGTGCCGGAATACGGTCTGCACAGGAAGCAAATGTTGAGCGTTAGATAAAAACGAACAAAACAGAATACACGACACTTACGCATTTTTACAATAAAGTGCTGCGAGACCCGAAGCCGCGCGTCCACAACGCCGGGCTTGAACTCATCCACTGAGCTCCTCCAATCTCCCCCTATGTAAAACCACTGCTCTTTCCAGCTGTGTATGGTCTTCGGCACATGCACCACCTCCTTGTGCATGGCATGCCGAGCTGTCAAATAAAACTAGCCCGAGCCGGATCTTCCGACCGACCTCCACAGGAAGAGGATGTTAAATTCCTCAAAGCTGGGCTTCGGCCAACCTTGCTGGTTAAAAAGAATAAAAAAACCCACCACCTGAGCCAGGAGTTGGGATGAATTTGGGCAATGCGAAGGCCCCACTGCCTCAGGAATCGGGACAGGGCCAAGGGAAGCGGGAACCTCAGCCCTGCCAACAGAGAGCGGTAATACACTGCCGTGCAGCCAAATGTCGTAAGGTGAGGCCTCTCCTCGAGATATGGAACAAACATCCGCACCGCCGCCGGGATTTTGAACCGCCGCCGCCAGGCCACCAGTTGCTCCTCCGTAACGATGCTGCAGATCGAGGCCGAGTCCAACGCCGCCTCTATGAAAAGGGACGGCCGTGGCCAAACCCAGGCCTCCTCAGGCTCAACTTCCCCTTCCTCATACGAAGCTCCACCAACCGCCGCCAGCGGCACCACCACCAAATCCTGCATGTCAGCTATTTGAAATGAAAGAAAAAATGGAAGCAAGAAAAGAAACTCATCGGAAATTTTTCTGTGCAAAAAACTCAAAAAAGGCGGAAATGAAAAGGGAAAAAGAAGAGTGAAGAACCCCTTTATAGGGGGAACCAAACATTAAATGCTTGGCGCGTGGCACGTCGATTCGCACTGAACCGTCGCAAAAATCAAGGGCGCATGGACGCATCACCAGACCGAATCCTGCCACGCGTCCACATACGCAGAATCGAACCGACACATCTCTCTTAGAGACGTCCCTGCGAGAATCCCATCCTCCCTAAGAAGTCGGCTCGGCCTAAACACGAATCGACCCCAGCCCCGGCCCCCGGCACGGCCCTAGACTCGGGGGCCCTTGTTGATAGCCCATCCGTCTTGGCATCCACGTATGCGCTCTCCGTCAGCTCAACCATCCCGATTAAGGGGACCAGAGAACAAAAGAACCGATTTCCGTGTAAACCGGCCGAGCAGAGTAGCAGGGAGGACCGACCGAGTACACATCAAATTTACTCCTAGGTCCCGTTAAGAATCGGACCAGACAGAACCGCCGGGACCGACCCAATGACCAGTGTGGAGCAAGGACGAAAGGACCGACCAGAGCTAGGATAAATACGCTCCAAAACACCGTCATGATACGATCGATCAGAGCAACAGGAGGTCCGAGGGCCGACCACAGTACCGACCACAACGGATAAGCATCGCCAGAAGCATGCGGGACAGGCACACAGGACATGCGGAACATGCACACAAAACAGTTAACGCATTTTATCCTCCATCTTCCCAAAGCAGTCCCCGAAGGCCGCCACGTGTCTAAGGCGCACTCTCCCTCTGACAAGTGTTTGGACGCATTCCCAAACATTCTCCACTTGTCGCCCGCCGATTGGCCGAGATTTTCTATATATAGATAGAATGTAAAAAAAGAAAGGACTTTTGGAATTTTTCAGAAAAGGGGAGAGGGAAAAAGAGAGAGAGAGCGTAAAAAGAAGACTCGTAAAAAAACAAGCAATTAATTTAGACCGGCTTAAAAGTTCAGCTCGGCTCTATCACAGATTACAATCATCAATAAAATTTCGTGATCCAACTCACTTTATTTTTTTTACTGTTTTCTGCGTGGCTTCGACCCACCTAGTCCAGGTCAGCACACGTTACGTTGATCTAATCGGTCATCAATAGTTATTAATAACCATCGACATTTTATATCTATTCATCGCGAGTCGGAGCTGGCTAATGAGTTGCTCGGGCTTTACTCAGTTCAACTCGTTTGTAGCTCATGGTGACTCAGTTCGTCGTTTGATTCGATTCGTTGGACTCGACTAGACAGGGGGCGATGTGAACTTAGTTTAAGATTTAGAGAGCTCGTGGAATCGCTTCACCCCAACTCATTCACTCGACTCGGCTAGTAAATTGAGTTGAATCGGCTTGAGTCGCAAGTTCTGATCAACTCGGCTTATCTTGTAAATTGATTCGTCCATTTTATATGATATTTTCGGTATTGTTGGACTCTTACATAACTTGTAATTGAGATTTTTAGGGATGACAATTTTGATCCGACCCGCAATGCCATTCCTTGACTCATGATGTATGGGTCGCCCCGCCATACAACCTGCAGCGGGACGGGGCCTCTGAGTATCACTTTTGCTCGTGGGTACCCGCCCTGCTCGGCCCAGATTTTATTTTTAATATTATATATGTATATATATATTATATTTGTATAATTAAATATATTTTTTAATATATCTTATATATTTTTGTAATAACAATTTTATTAAATAATATGTATTACAAAAATAAAATACTAAGATAACAAACTTGTAAAAATATTTATTTTATTAACTTTAAAACAATACTTGACCCTATGTGGGTTGACCCACTACGCGCCCCGCGCTCTTCACCTCGTGGGGTGGATTTGGGTCTTCAAGTACCCGTCGCGATCCGCCCAATTGCCATTCTTAAGATTTTCTTTTCTTTTAGTTTCTTACTTTTTTTGGCAATTTGATTTAATAATTGTAAGATATAATTGTGACATTTTTATCTGATTCGATAATTTTATCTGTATAAGAGAAAATTTTGATTTTTTTATTTTGTTAGAAGTATGCGACTGAACCTTTCTTTTATTTTTAAGTAAAATATTAAATCATATGTTTTTAGTTCTTTATTTATTTTTAGTAAAAATTGATATTTTTGATAAATCTTTATAGACGAATGAGTCGGCTATGTATTACAAAAATAAAATACTAGATAACAAAATTGTAAAACTATTTATTTTATTAACTTTAAAACAGTAGTTGACCCTATATGGGTTGACCCACTAAGCGCCCTGTGCTCTTCACCTTGTGGGGTGGGTCTGTGCCTTCAAGTATCCGTCGCGACCCGTTCAATTGCCATTCTTAAGATTTTCTTTCCCTTTAGTTTCTTACTCTTTTTTGGCAATTTGATTGAATAATTTTAAGATATAATTGTGACATTTTTATTCTGATTCGATAATTTTATTTCTGTAAGAGACAATTTTGATTTTTTTATTCTGTTAGAACTATGCGCCTGAACCTTTCTTTTATTTTTAAGTAAAATATTAAATCATATGTTTTTAGTTCTTTATTTATTTCTAGTAAAAATTGATATTTAATTTTTATAGATGAACGAGTCGGCTCGTCTAACTCATAGCTGTCTGTATTTAGTCAAGTGAGATGAGCACGACTCAATTGGTATTAGATCGAGCTCGTCTCACCTCTGGACGAATTGAGTTCAGTCCAGTTCTTCCATTGACTCGACTCATCCATAAATCAGCTCGAACTTCACTCGACTCCCCTGATGACCAGCTAATTGCAAGGGTAAACTAACTACTCTGTTTGTTCCCGACTAAGTGCAAAATTTTATGAAAAAGTAATATATTTTTAAGAGAATGATGCAATGTGATAAATGAGTAGGTTGTTTAAGTAATGATAATAAATTTATGTTGGAGATTAAATTATAAAAAAGATATAAATGATAAGTGTCATGGGTGAATTTTTTGGGTGAAATGTTAGATTAGAAAGAGAGAGCGGAGACCCGGGTTCGAGTCCCTCTGAGGACAAGAACTTTCAAGGATTTTTGACTCTTTAATCTATGATTAAAAAAGAGACTCTAGTCCTTCGGGTACGCTGATGGAACAATTAAATATTGAGGGCTTCAAGCGGCAGCGTGAGAGGCCAGATCTCGGTGGGACCATGCGGTTGGATTTGAGAGGGTCCAACATGGAGCAATCACGTGGGGACGACTCCTTGTGCACGGTAGTTGAGGATATTTAAGAACATGTGAGCCGGATACACATCTCACGATTTAACTAGTAGCAGTACTGTGGGTCAAAGTTCTTATCCCGAGAACTAATCAAGTGTAAGTTTGAAACCTCGATATAAAAAAAAAAAAAAAAAAAAAATAGGAGCGTAGGGAAATAATAATTAAAAAGAAGCTCCCTTCCAACAGAAAACTCCCCTTTTTCTCCGGAGTCAAATGAGCAAAATCCAAGGGAAAAAAATATTTCACCCAACCAAAAATACAGTTTTTGTTCTCCAAATGATTTTTTTTTTTTTCTCTTCCAGGTTCCCACAGTTATTGCCATTATTATCACCATCAGCAAGGGTCCTTCGTTCTTCTGGAGGACCCTGCCCCCACCCCCACCCCCACCCCTCACGTTCCCATGCATAAAAATTTTTTGTCCAGAGATTCAAAACCAAGCTGACATTTTTTTTTCTGTTTTAATTGAAAATTCTTGGATAATAAGGAGGGGATTTGGATTCAGAATTTTGTGGGCTCCGTTTATTTTATGAGAGGAGGGTGAATTTCTTTTTTATTTTGAGAAATTTGAGATTTCGTGACAGTGGAAGAATTTTTTTTTTTTTTTGCCCCAATTTTTTTTTTCTGAAGGGGGCATTTGTGTGTGTGTGTGTAGTTTAATTTTTTGAGAGTTAATTTCTTGGGGAGCTTGAAGATATGAGTTGCTTCCCCTGTTTTCAGCATAAGCAGCAAGACAGCAGCAATAATGAAGAAGTGCCAATAGCTCAGCCCAAGGATTTCACTCCACCACCACCACCACCACCTCCAGGTACTTTTTATTTTTATTTAATATATGCAAGAAATAGAATTCTCATATATGAATTTCATTGATGCTATGATAATCTTATGCCCCATTATTGAGATTATATGTAGTAATGGTGTTGTTCTTGTTGATTGAAAGTTCTTTTAATTGAATACTATGGTTGGTTGATCATAATACAGACGCTCAATGATCAGAAAAATATATAACAAAAACATTTTGTTAGACGGTCTCACGATGAGACCGTGATATTTCTTGATCGGAAAGTATAAGCATCCTTAAAACAATAAAATAAATTCATTTATGTTCATAGGTATTATGTTTGAAGGAAAAAATAGTTATTTAATCTAACATAAGGTCTACGGAATGGATAAATGCATCTTGATTGAAACAGTTTTTGACAGGGTTCATGCTCTGATATAAGTTAACATTTAGTGGAACTCTCTCTCTCTCTCTCTCTCTCTCTCTCTCTCTCTCTCTCTCTCTCTCTCTCTCTCTCTCTCTCCCTCCCTCCCTCTCTCCCTCCCTCCCTCCCTCCCTCCCTCTCTCTCTCTCTCTCTCTCTCTCTCTCTCTCTCTCTCTCTCTCTCTCTCTCTCTCGGCGGTGAGTGGGATTTGGGAGATTGCTTAGCACTATTCAAAGTAATGTGGATGTGAAGTTGATAAATGTGTTCCTGAATCTCCAATATTTGAGGTATGGAATAAGTGGAGAATGGCTTTGGAACTTAACCCAAAAACTACACAAATTTACTTAATTTTAGGCAAAATGAAATTAATAAGTATCCATTGAACTGAGCAATCGTCCATTCGGTTGCATCCGTAAGAAATGGATTTTTCTAATTTATTTGGTTCATAAGAGTATTTATCTGCTTTTTGATAAAAATCGATAGTCATGTCATATTAGAGGATCGGTGACAAAGTTCCAAGTTATTATTTAAGAAGTGTTTGCAAACTTTTTTTTGAAGGGAAGAAGTGCTTCTCAACTTCTAGGTGGACCTAAAAGCCGAAAAGCACTTATTTTAAAGTTTTCAAACACTCCCTTAGATTCTTGGGCAATAAATCCCTGTTTTACCACCCGATTCCTTTTAAATGTTGTGCATTCAGTTGATTTGATGACGAAAACCAAGTTTAAGCATATTATCTTACCTTTTCTTTACCCTTCTTAAGAAGAATTTTCAAGAACTTAAGAGTTGCTTCTGACTATTATGGTTCTTCTTGACAGTAAATAATAATAATAATAATAGTAGCGTTAAAGCTCCATCCACGGACACCAATAATGCAACAACAGATAATGAAAACCAGTCGGCAAAAGCTTATACTTTCCGTGAACTTGCCACTGCAACAAAGAATTTCCGTCAAGAATGTTTATTAGGCGAAGGTGGATTCGGACGAGTATTTAAAGGGACGCTTTTACCAAGTGGACAGGTAAAAAAGAATGAATCACATGTAGACGAAAGAAGAGGAAAAAAAACAGAAAGCGCAATCTCTATTTGACATTTTCTTTTTCTTTTTCATTTTTCGATAGACTGTTGCTATTAGGCAACTAGACAGGAACGGGATACAAGCTAGCAAGGAGTTTGCGACTGAAGTCTTGACATTGAGTCTCCTTCAACACCCGAATCTTGTCAAGATAATCGGATACTGCGCTGATGGTGATCAAAGGATCTTGGTGTACGAATACATGCCTTCTGGTTCTTTAAAGAACCATCTGTTTGGTACTTTTCAATCTCGATTATATTGCTCGGTTATGTTGTCTATCTCAGATTTCTGAATAAAAGTCCAGCTGAATTCATAAAAGAACTAAAATCGATCCTTTTTGCTCACTGGGAACGGCTTTTTCCTATATTCTGCAGACCTTCCAGGAGGGAGAAAACCATTAGATTGGACTGCAAGAATGAAAATCGCATTGGGTATTGCTGAAGGACTCGAGTACTTACACGAGAAGGTGGATCCCCCTATCATATATCGTGACCTAAAGTCATCAAACATCCTTGTGGACGAAGTTAACAATCCAAGGCTGTCGGAATACGGGCTTGCCAAGCTCGTGCAGACTAGTGGTAATAAAATGCATGGCTCACCAAGGGTCATGGCAGGTTATGGATATTGTGCACCGGAGTACGAAAGACATGGAGAACTAACATTGAAGTCCGATGTATATAGTTTCGGTGTGGTCCTACTAGAGCTTATCACGGGGCGTAGCGCATTGGACACTTCACGACCGACGGACGAGCAAAATTTAGTTAGTTGGGTAAGTATTATCAATTGTTGTTTCCATATTTATTCAAAAAATTTAAATTAACTAAGAATGTTCATCCTTCCAAAACAAGAACCCCTTGATCAAAGTCTCCATCTTACTATACTTCGACTTTTGCACATGACTCGAACAGGCACAACCGATTTTCCGGGACCCATCCAAATTCCCAGACATGGCCGACCCACTCCTTCGAAAACAGTTCCCGGTGACAAGCTTGAACCAAGCCGTTGGAGTCGCCGCCATGTGTCTCCAAGAAGAGCCATCCGCTCGTCCCTTGATAAGTGATATCTCGGCCGCCCTCAGTTTCCTCGCGATGGCTCCCCCGGAAGCCCCTATCCCAGCCCGTTTAGTTCCTATACTCTCAGCACGAGTCGAAACCTCTAGATTTAGCTCCTTTAGGGACCCGAGCAACATTTCCGGGCATATAAAAGCAAATAACTATATTTTTGAAAGCGAAGATGAAGGCGATCGCAAGATACATCAGAGCAGACACAAACACCACGACAAATCGAGTTCCGACTATGAATACGGAGATAGTTCGGATAGTGAGGCAGAGAAGAAACCGAGAAAAGTGGGGTCGAGCTCGACAAGTAAGAGTAAGAAGAAATCGAGGTCCAAAAGCATCCGGTCGAGTTCGAAAAGTAGCAGAAGCAGCAGCTTAAGCTCGAGGGATTATAGCGTCGGCTTCAGTTTGAGGTGTGATAGCACTTTTCCAGACAGAAGTGATTCTTCGGCTTCGAGAGAGGATATGGTCGAGCACGACGATGATTATGGTAATGACAATAATAGTTCGGATAGTGATGATGAATCGGGTAACAGAAGTGTTGGTTTGAATTCAGAAAAATTTCAGGACGAATACATGTCCGAGACAGAGGAGTGATTGACAGAGTTGAAGACAGTAAAATACTCATCCACTAATCAAAGTTAACATGAGATGATCTTGTGGGATTCTTATAAAACGATACGTTGAGAAAAAGGAGATTTGAAAATATCTCTTTTTTTTTTTTTTTTGGAAAAAGGAGACTTGAAAATATATATATATATATATATATATATATATATATATGTGTGTGTGTGTGTGTGTTTACATATGTGTGTGTGTGTGTGTGTGGAGAGGAGATAATCGTCGAGGTGATTTTCATGTTCATTTGGTAAATTACTTTTTGTTTTCTGAAAATATTCTTTTTTTAAGATTTTAGAATATTATTTTTATTTTTTATTTCTTTTCTTTATATATAGGAGTATGTTGTTGGTTGTTTCCAAGTAAACAAGTGACTTCTTTTGTTTCATGTTTTAAATTGCATTATTTGTTCAAAAATGATCCATAGAACTACAAAATCAACTTACACCGTACGGAACATGACGGGTGTCCATTACTTACTGTTGATTGGTTAACAAGCGACATTTGTTACATTCTTGTGGTGTAGGTCTATTTGTATGTTGGCCCTGTAGGTCTATTTATCATTGCGGGATTCACAGCTAATTTTAAACTATAGTATTTTGAAAGTACACAGTACAAATTAAGGTCCGACATGGCCATAATTGTTTATGGAGCCACGACCGAATTGTGTCCAAACATGACCGGACAAATGTATGAGGTCCACCATCACATTGTCCAATCGTATTTACACACGTCATGACCAAAAGAGACATCTTGCTCGCTTCTTTCTTTGTGATAGAACAGTTTAAAACTCTTGTGAGATCCAACCATATGAAAATAAATAAATTGTGGCTTTGTAATGAAAATGAGTAGTAGACGTAAAGTACTCGGAAAACACGAAAGGAAATGAATATCATCCTAACGAAATAGATGCCGGAGAAATCATCCTTCATGTGTCATGTCCGCATCAAGTTTGAAACCCTTTTGATTCAGTCACTTGATTTCCCTGAAAATAATATGACCACAATATTAGAAATATACTTTATTTTAATAAGATCCAACATGGCTATTTTCTCTATGTATAAATCATAAAAAAGGGTCAAAATTAAGCATAAAATATTTTAAAAGTACAAATGTGGTGATCATAATAAAATGGAGAAAATATAAGTTAACAACCGTCAGCCTTTAGTTTAAATAAAACACTACTAAATATTAATATACTAGCTTTTTAATTACAAGCCTATTCAGTTTGGTTCATTTATGTATAATGAACCTTATTAAAGATCTCACACGAGTTTTTACATAATGTAATAGTTTGCGAGCGGCTTGATTTATTTACAGTAGTTATCAATTAAAAACACATATATCTATGTTCATATTTGACATCTTGCAATTTCTAGTTATTTTACATATGTATTCAAAATTAATTATTGTCCGAAAATTGTAATCGGAAAATGGATCTTTGATTGATAATACCAAAAAAAAAAAAAAAAAGAGGCAAGAAATAATAAGAAATCATTATGTGGATCTTCAATTGATAGTTTTTTTTTGTTATTGAGACAAAATCTATCTGCATAGATGTAGTTGGAATTTTCAAAATTAGACCAACCCTTGGGCTAACTTTTGTAATCACACACACAAACACACACACGTGTATTTATGTACCATTTTCATTGGTTGCATTAAATATACGGAGGTGAGGATCCACAGGAAGACCAATGGCTTGATATCTTTCGTCATACAATGTGTACCTATAAATCCATTTTTCTTTCATAAATTAATTATTTTGGAGTTTATAAAATGATAAAAACAAACAATTAAATGGATAATAATAAATGTGTTTAGAATTCATTATCTGAATTTACCCGTGTCCAAAATTAGCAAGATTGCTCGAGCTAAATCCAGGATCACGCGATTCACCCCGAACAAAAGATCTCCAACCTCTAGAATTCGGACCAATATCATCTTGGTAAACCATTCTTCTCTGCATGATGGGTAATTAATAAACCAAAAATAAATAATTCACTAAACCTCTATATTTATTTTCGGGTTCTATCTTTTTTAATACCAAACCATAAAATTGATAAGTTATATATCCTCATTCATAAGAGTATAAGTTTTTTATACCAAAAGACATTAATACCCTTAAATCTATCACTAAAAGGTAAAAAATGAAAGTCAACATCAACACCTTTTTGGAGGACATTTTAGTCTTTTTAAGCAAAATGGTATCAATAACTTACACTCTTATGAATGAAGATATATAACTTATCAATTTTATGATTTGGTATTTAAAAATTGATTCTCACTTTATTTTCACCATCAATATATCTAGTTACATATTAGTAAAAATTATGAACAAAACAATATTTTAAAAATAATATAATTAGATAAGTTCAACAGCATCTTACACAGTGACATTTGTTTTCATATTAATAGACAAAAGTACAACTGAATGTTAATATATAAATAGTGCAAAAGTTAAAATATTGCAAGTAAAGAAACAAAGGTAGTATGTACCGAAAGGAAATTTACAAATTCTTTAAACATTTGTAACACACACACACACACACACACACATATATATATATATATATATATATATATATATATATATAGAGAGAGAGAGAGAGAGAGAGAGAGAGAGAGAGAGAGAGAGAGAGGATATTAGATATGCTATCCTTTCAATTATCAAGCTCAATAAAATAGAAAATAAATTGTTCCCACCAAATTACAAATTAAAAAAAAAAAAAAAAATTATACGTGTGTACGTACTTTGAGTCTTAATGCTGCAGGGCCAGCTTGGGCATAGTTTGAAGCACCATTAGCCAGAGACGCCGGTTCACCAAGCACATGATGATCAGCTGAATTTCGTATACCTTGAATTCCCATTGAGCTTAAAGAAAATGTGATGAAAGAACGTAATTAACTGTCAGGGCAGAGCTTAAAGAAAATGTGATAAAAGTAAAACTACGCTTAAACCTTCGTAAATTAATAAATAATACTCCATCCGTCTTAGAATTGACCGTCCGTTTGACTTTTAAAAAATACATTTTGTGATAAATTTATTTATAATAATATCATATCATAATTAAATATATATTTTCATAAATTTATGGTTAAAATTTAAAAAGTTTGACCAGAAAAAAAAATCAAATGGACAGTCAATTCTGGAACCGAGGGAATAATGATTAGAGAAAATTTATTTATTAATCAAAATTATTGAAATAATTAAAATACATTTACCAATAAGTCTTATTGATGTTGAGAGTACCGACACAAATATTATGAAACTAGATTGTTATGTTTAAAAATATCCGTACATTTTTTTTTTTGGCGGGTGAAGTTTAAAAATTTAATAATTATATACAAAAATTAATAAATTTTTAAAAATCTATTGATAAATAATTCATCTAGATATACGATTTGGTATTTTCGAATAGTATTTATTTTTATTAATTCGTATTATCCCAAAGAATTATCACCTTAAAGGAGTCGAATTCGCAAGCATCATGGCTTCCAATGCTGCATAACCCTCATGTTGTGAGTTGAGATCTGAGCTTCCAAATGGTACCTAACATTATCAATTATTTTATAAGACAGTTTGAGTTGGCACATATTATAATAACAAATTGTAAAAATGAGTAAAATTTAATTATATACGTTAGTCAGAGTAGACTCTTGAAATGCGACGGATGCGTATTTCTTATATACATACGATCATTCACCTAATATATTGAAAACAATAAAAGTTTGATCAACACACCTATATAAATAATATAATTTCTTGTACGATTAACTCCAGATAAAATCTGTATTTTTCTTTATTTCTTTTTTGTGAATTTTTGTGAGTTTTGATTATGTAATTTAATATCTCAAATTAGAATTGCATATATAAATTTGAGAAAAAAAAAACGTGGGAGTTTAACGCTGATAGCCCTCAGTCATCGGATAAAAGTATCACTAATTGTTGGTTAAACACGACATGAAGCACCTTTAACCGATGGCACCATAAAACGTCGTCGGCTAAAGCATTTTAGCCGATGACTACACTCCCGCTGACCAACCGATAATTTCAGTCGGTCATTGGTCGTCCTCCAACCAATCATCGATTAAAGTCCATGTTTTGTTACTGTTACAGTATGAAGTATAGAATGGACTGGGTGATATTCATCTCCTCTGACAATATATAGATATATAAAATGCGCATACAAACTTGCAATCGTGTTTCATAAATGAAATATATATATATATATTTATATATATATATATTATCATTATTATAAGTGAATAGTAAATAAAAAAATAAATAAAAAAGTTACGTGTGCGTACCGGGGCTCTTGAAAATGATGATCCTATTTGCATGTTCTGTAAAAATGCAAGATGTGATTGTTGAAATTCACCTGCTTCTGCCATTCTACAAACATTAACATTACGTGGATAAATTAGTAAAGACAACTAACTTGAGATCATATTTAAAAAGTAGTTTTATTTTATTTATTATTGAATTCAATCATGGATTATTTTTTTAAAATACAATAACAAAAAATTCATAAAAACATATTATAAGCGATGCTTGCGGTAAAATTTTGTAAATTTTATGATTATCTTTTTGTGAGATAATATCTCCATTGGCTTTATAAATATATCCATCATCAGGCCTATAATAAATCTTGAACAACCTATTCTGTAAAAATAATTTAAACATATTAGTATAAAGGAAAGATATCTATCAGACCATGATAAAATAAGATTATATAATAATAATAATAATAATAATAATAATAATAATAATAGTAACATCAACTCAAAAGAGTACGTAAACAAAAAAAATGATTTACACCTAAATTTTGTGAGTATTTGACACTTGCTCCAAGAGTCTTGAAAACTGCAAAAATTATTAAGAATATAATTAGGAAGTGTTTTTAATAAAAAAATAATAAGAGAAAATAATGACAAAATATATATAAACACAAATTCAAGTGAATACTTCTGCAAAAGACCTCTCCAAGAGAATACTTTTGTAATTCCCAATTAGTTTATAAAGACAACTGCAAGAACCAGAAAAGGTATAAATAATTTGAAATAGTAGCCATTAATATTGTCTTTGTTTGGCTCTCTAATAATACGATAAGTATAATATCAAAGAATATATATAATATATATAAATATATTATAAGTATCAGGGCTAAATAAGAATATATTAATTGCCAGGTCTTAAATTGAAAAGGCCAAACTACAACGGTAAATTGTATAATAACTTATGGCTACTTACCTTGTATGTTTTGAAGATGAATCAAATTATATTACAGTAGTGTTGTTTGGTTGTCGCACCTAGTAGGGGTGGCATTTCAGAATCGAAAATTGAAAACCGAACCGAAAAAACCCAAAAAAAGAACCGAAAAACCGAAACCGAAGAAGACCGAACCGAAAAACAAAAAAACAGAACCGAACCGATCTAATTTGGTTCGATTCTCGATTCGGGGTCGGGCAGAATCGAACCGGACCGAAATGGACCGAAGTCAAATTTCAGCATACTAAAATGACCTTGTTTTTTTGATTTTGGTGTGTTTCGAATCTTAGTATAATTCGTTTTCCTTTTGTAAGACCCTCATGGGTCCAAGAAGAACCGATAATATGCTCATGAATTTGTGATTCAATTAATTTAGGTTGAGAGAATGAGCTACTGTGATTTACGATTGTTATATATTTTGAGATATTTGGAAATTGTCATGCAACTCTAGCTTTTATCTTGAACATATATATAACTCTTGTTGGCTTGTTGTTATATATAACTTATTCTATTGCATATAATATTTGAATTTATATTGTGAAGAACCAAAAAAACATCAAACCAAATCGAAACCGAACCGAATATTTATAAAACCGAACTTAACCGAACCGAACTTCAAAAAGAACCGAACCAAACCGAAACCGAATATTTGGTTCGACTCTCGGTTTCGGTCAAAAACCGAACCGAATGGAACCGAGTCCACCCCTACGCCCTACGTTCCTCCTTCCCTTCTTCGTGTTGAGTTTAATAATATTAAATATTCAACAATAATAAATTTCTAAAAATACTTTTAGAATATTGAATTAATCTTTAAAAAAACGACCCTGGTGGGTTTTTGCACGGGTCGCCGGTCGTTTTTTTTTTCTTTTTTTGCAATCGACCTGTCGATCTGTTTTCAAGCGGGACCTCCGTCGGTCGGTCATTTTTTTTTCGTCCAGGCCTGTCGGTCTGTCTTCCAGCAAGCCGCCGGCACACCTCCAACTTCCAGTCAGTTTTTTTTTTTATATGTGAGTGCTGGCTGCCGACCTATTCCGACGGAGCTGCCGCCAGCAGACCTCCGGCGACCTACCAATTTTCCTTTCTTTATTTGGATGCAGGCCGGCAAGCGGACCCGATAGGTCTCATGCAACAGTAATTTTTATTTTTTTGGTGTTGCTGTCTGTCGGTCTGCGCGCCGGCGGAGCCGCCTATGGCAGACCTTCAATTTTTTTTACCGTCGTAGTCTGCATCTGAAAAGACAATTGTACCCCTGTCTTCCTTTTTGTGTCAAATTTAATAATAATATCAAATGTTCAATAATAATAAATTTCCATAACTGTCCATATAATATAATATTAAATTAAAGGGACAACTAATCTTTAAATATTTTTCCTTTCTTAACGTGGTTCTCCGACGGACCTCCAGCAGGTCACCGGCTGGCGGCCGACCAGTTTGTTTTTCGCCTGTCGGCTGTCTCCAGCGACTGGGCAATTCTTTTTTTTTTTACTGTTGCGTGTCAGCTTACTCACAAGCAGGATGTCAGCTGTAGGCGGATCTCCGACGATCGTGCAATTTTTTTCCTTGGGCCCCCTGCCAACCAGTTCTATTGTGGGGTTCTGATGGCCACTGACATACTTCCGTCGATTAGACAACTTTTTTTCTGGCCGAACGTCAGAGTATTTTCCGGCAGGCCGCCTGTCAGCCGTCAGTGGATCTCCGACGACAGTTCAGTTTTAATTTTTTTTTTTTTGCGGCTGTCTGACGGCTTGTTTGTCGGTGGGCTGCCGCTCGACCTTCAGCAGACCTCGACAACCAATAGTTTTTTGTCTCCTGTTGCCAACATATTTTTTTGGTAATCAGATAATTTTATTATTTTAGTTCAATTATGTTACCACAATCGTACAATCATGGTATGGACTATCCACTAAAATATTTATATATGATAACTTTCTTGATTCATTATCGACTTGGCAATGTCTACTAAGAGCCCAATTAATTTAAGAAAAGTGCTTAATATATATGTTTTTTTTTTCCACCAAGACGTCTTCCACTATAGTTTTTGGAATAGTTTTTAGTGTTTAAACAAAACAAAAAAAAAGAAATACTCTCTATGTTTCATTAGTATTGACATTTTTGACTTTTTTTTGGTTAATTTTTTTTAATTCTAACCATAAATTTATGAAAAGATATATTTAGTTATGATGTGATATTAATAGAAATATATTTATCATGAAATATTTTTTAAAATATTATGATTTTATAATTTTTATAATTATAAAATTATAAATAATCATGATCAAGGTGTTATTAGTTTGACCAGAAAAAAGTCGAGTGTCAACGCTAATGAGACAGAGGAAATTTAATTTAAAAATAGTTTCAGATTGTAAGACTAATTATGGTGGTTTCACTCAAGTAATTGCTTTTTACCCTTGTATTTGTATACATGACAAGTGAAATATCTCGATAATAGTCCGCCTATGGTGGCCAAACCGTAAGGTTCCAATTAGACGTGCTTTGAAATTGCCAGTTTTCGTTTAATAGTTCCGGTTCGTGGAAATTAGGAATCGGAACCTAACCGTCCTATGAAGTTGGTAGATTAGTCTTCATCCACCGAGTTCGGCGACTTAATCTTCTTGTAATCGGAAAAATTATAAATGTAAATTATTTTGTAAATTCAAAATGAAAAATGGAGAAGTAAAAAACTAAATGGAGATGGATTCGGTTCAAAATGTTAAAGTTAAAATCTATTTTTTTTAATTTTAATATTTAATTAAATTGTCTACGAATACCTTATTTTATGAATCAAAATTGGGGGTGGGGGGCTTTAAGCTAAATCAAATATTTTAAAATTAAAATATTTTACTTTAAATATTTGAATTAAGTTTATATATTCACTTACCTTGGGAAAACCAAAGTAATTATAGTTCATTACTTTTGGGAGCATACAAAAAATTATTATTTAATTAATCATCAAGTCAGCTGAGTCGTTAGATTCGGCATCATAGATGTCATTGTTATCGTTCATTGAAATTTATTTCTTATTGGCATGATTTTTCCTTCATCCAAGCATTCATCAATGTGTGGATTCTAAATTTTGATCCGTCAACCTAGATCGCCTTTCATCCAAAATATAGCCTTGCACAATAAATGCTTAAGCAATAAAAATTGTTGAGCGAGGACGACTAGTAGTTTCCTACGCAATCAGGTCTACTACATAATTGTATGTCTTTTCCCTCACCACTTAAGAAGATTGTACTCCTAAGTAATTAAAAATATTTCAAGTTCTTGATATACATTGGTAATTTAGTTACATATGGAAATAGAGAACTTGAAGTACAAAAATAAAATAATCTTATACAAACTAAGAAACAATAGTAAAAGGAAAATAATAAAGACTAATAAAATAATAAAAATATAAAACTTAACATGCCCCCACATTCGGAATAAGATGTTCCCATATATTCAAACTGCACTAAATATCCGAGAAAAGTGGAGACGTCAATCCTTTTGTTAGAAATATGTGCAAAATGAGTATGTTATAGTACATGTAGTACTCGATTGAACATCATCTGAAGCGAAATTCACACTTACTATATGTATACATCAATTTTAATATAGTACTTTGTGGTTGTATGTGGTGAGAAGATAAATAAACATAGCTAATATCATCACAATATATAATAGTGGCATGAGAAAGAGGACACGATACAAAGGCCCAAGTGTCTTTGCAATGAAGAGTGGAAAGCTAGGCAATCATAATGGCCTTCCATTTCGGATCAAGGACAACCTCAACAGGCAAACACGGAATATGAGAGATAGAATTAGGGAAGCGAGATTAAGGATTTTGTGAGGTTTAGAGACCCTATTTGGGGCAAGTAGTCTTTGCATGCCCGAAAGGCTGTTAGGGAGAAATAGGTGATGGCGTAGCTCAAGATGTAATAGTAGTTGCTTTGGTGGATGTGGTAGAGCGGCTTGGAAGTGATGAGGGAATATATGAGCTGAGGACACAAAGATGTAAGATGCGCATTCAAATGAAGGGCGAGTAGGATGAAAGAGGTGTAGGTAAAATATTGTCATCTTAGATGACTTGCCGTGAAACAATGATCATATTCATTGATACGATATCCTCTATGACTTGAGAAGAAAGCGAGAAAGATATAATCAATATAGGGAGGAGCAAGCCTATGCGGGGAAGTGGAGACAATGTCTAGATAACTTAGACATCCAAAAATACGAAGATGATCGTACATAGAAGTTAACTTGAAAATAATCTCAAATAGAGTTTTGAAGGAGATAGGTAGAACATTAAGCCAATGTACAACAATATGGGCGGATTCCACCTAAAACGATACATAGGGGGAAGCCTCAAGCGAACGGGATCGAAAATGGCATTCTGGGGCAAAAAAGGTCGAAAACGAAGTCCCATGGCGAAACAAGCCGAAAATATTGTCCTGGGAGAAATAGGTCGAAAATGATGTCTCAGGAGGAAACAGGTCGAAAACGACGCCCCAGGACGAAATAGGTCGAAAGTGATGTCTAAGGGCGGGTCAAAAATGTCATCCCATAGCGAAAAGAATTGAAAGTAACGTTCTTTGTTGAAACTAGTCGAAAATATAATCTTAGGGTGAAACATCTAAAATATCGCCTCAGGACGAAATCTGTCCAAAATAACGTCCCGATGCGAAATGGTCCGAAAAGAACATATCAGAGCGAAATGAGTCGAAAATGTCGTCCCAGTGCGAAACGGGTTGGAAATGACATTCCGGTGCGAAAAGGGTCGAAAATAATGTCCGGACGAAACAGAGCAAAAATAGCATTCCATGGTGAAATGGATCAAGAATATCGTCCCGTAACGACCGATTGAAAATGACCTCCCAAGTGCCAAGGTCAAAAAATAATTCGGTATTTTTTGTGAGATACAATGAAAATCATTGAAATATGTGTAATTTGAATATAATGACAAATAATATATAAATGATAAATATATTTTGGAAATTAGAGAAAAACGAAACCTTTCACTTTTAGTGGGAAAAACGAGTAATATGTCAAAGGTAAAATCGAAACAGATCCTAAATTTGTAATTCTTAATAATTAACAAAAATAAAAATCTCATATTTGTTTCAGGAGAAAGTAAAAAGACTTTAAATAGAGTCAATCAATTGCATTCATAACACTGATAGAGGGGCCTTTATATAGGCATTACAATGAGAGTCCTTCCATACATAGAATTCCTAGATAATGTAAGACATCTAATAGGATCCTACTACCTCTAGAAGAATCTAGAACCTTCCATCTATGTATCTACAACCAGTATTAGGTAAGACACATCACGGGAATAATAATTCCCGGAACACTCCCCCTGTGTCGAGCACTAATACAACAATGGTGCATAAGATGTTGCCTTCGTAAAAATCTATTCCAAGCCAAAACAAAACCCTATGAAAAAATAAAGACTTGATGAGGAAAAGATTGCAACACACCAACATAACATATCATGTACACTCCCCCTGATGTATACATAATGACTCACCCTGATGAGTACCTCAAATCATAGGAGTCAGATGCCAAGTTGCCCTCACAACTATACCAAGGAAAAACCCACTGGGAAAAATACCTCTTGGTCTAAGTTGAACAGAAGTACAACGCATCATTGTATGGATGTTCTCATAGGTCGCCTCGTTAAAAACCTTACCAAGTGAAAACCCAATGGGAAAAAACAAACCTTGGTCTAAGGACAAAAAGAGCGCGACACATCCAAAGTGTAGAGTTGCTAAAGACTTATCCGAAAATCAAGTTTTCTAAAGTCTTGACCTCCATGCACTAAATCAGTCATAACTTCTTCGATTCAATAGGTATCAACGAAACTGTAAGAACTTATGAAAACTAAACACCCATAGCTTTTCATTCACATACAGTACGTAACCTAGATCGACCTGAGCAGATCACAGAGCTCTATCGAAGTTGACTCAGCAAATTACCGGACATATACTGTCCTACTTTGCAACAATAGTCATATGTCACTCAGCATGATAGGATGTGATAAAATGGTTGGTTTCCTTGGAAAGTAGACACAAACCTTTCCAATGGTACCAATTTCACCATTTTCCAACAAGTGAGCTGCCCTGTAGGTCATATGGGAGATAGACCAACACATTCTGGGCAAATTCGGGTATCGATATTCAAGTGAGCGAGCTTCAAGCTTCTTATCAATAACAGACATTGCGTGGGCGCATCCTAGGCCATCATCACAGTGGCTTTACCGAATTATTACGAATGAGTACATCGAGTCAAACATGAGTACATAATACCATACTTTTCTCTTAAGACTGCATCATCACTTAAGTGAGCCAAGTCTTAAGATGACTTCGACTAATCATTGGGAATCATATAGGCATTACTTTATCGTCTCTTAGGGAAACCGTCCCTTAGATTGCCTTAAACCGATTGATGAATACGCATCATCAAGTGTCCCCAAGATCCTTTCATTTTTAACTTTGGATTTAGCGGAATCTCTTAGTCTCACTAGAGTACATCACTATAAACCCTTAGTTTTACACGCAAAAGCTTCATATCTCTTCCAAAGCACTTGTCGACGTGCTCCGTGGTCAGGAGCCACTTGATTTGAGTCTGATCCATCACGAGATCCTTCCATCACTTAACTTAGTTCCCCACTAAGATAAGATTTAACCACAAGCTGCACGCCAGTTTTTGGGAAACTATCTAACTGAAAAGATAGTGGATGCTATAACATCCATTACGATAGCACAACTAAGTTTCGTGCCATCGTAGTTGATTACAGTGCGTTCATGAGAAACATCGCATCATGAGGTGAGTTTAACTCCTTCTCTCACTCACTTTAAAAAAGTATACGGATAGATCTTATCTTTGGAGTGTCGGCACCACTTCAACAAAGGGCTATCACTTTGTTTATACTGGAGTCGTATATGTTTCCATTTTTAGGCCAAGGCTACAACGTTGTAGATTTTCAACGAAGTATGGTTCGATTAAACTCACATTCCACGTCCTCATGAATCGGCTTTATTCATAGAGTACTCTTTATGTATTGGCATTCATTGAGGCATCCCCCAATGATGACTATAATCCAGAATCACATGAGACGGATGAGTTCATTTGATCATATGATCAAGTTTCATGTACCAAGCTCGCATACATTTTTTTAGCGAGAGTATTTATCGAACCAAGTGGCATCCCAATACTCTATGAGATCCACGGCCAAGTAACACCATCTACCGCAATTTGTGGTGTTACCATATCACCATTTATAGGTGACGAACATCCATGACCGGACACAATCCTTGCAGACATGTTTGCAGCATGTATTTAATCTCGTCACTTTACGGAACTTGGTGAGGCACAGTAGGGACAAACTACGATAATTCCAAGTCGTTCTACTCGAACATGATCGTTCTCATCTCCCCCTAACGACGAGAAAACTGGCTTATCAAAGTGACTTACGAGATCGTCTGCCAAGGTATATTTTAAGAGGATTATGAGTGAAAGCGCATGTCATATTCATCATTTATAACCCGTCATAATGCGTTGTGGTGACGCACTTTGGCACATGAACATGTGGACGATAAAGGTTTTTCATTGTTAACACAATCCAGTTAACAAAATGCATACGATTACAATTGTAACTAAGCATTTGAATGATGATAGGTATAGGTGAGTATGACATGTTGACCTATCCTACATAACTGTAGCTACTGGTCTTGAGAATCCAACAAAACCGCCACCATGCACCATCGGGATCGAACATAAAGAAACGATTGAACCGATGATAGGCCATTGGTTTTATTGAACCTCTAGTGCTTTCTTGAAGAGTTCACTCCCTTCACCAGCCCCAAACACCTCAAAATTTTCGTGAGCATGTATAAACGGGTGTTTAGGATTCCAAAACCATCAACCTTGTGGTCAAAAACCGATCGAAATGACATCGAACTGGTCGTTGGGACGGCTGGTGGTATGTAAAAACTTCATTTAAGTGGTTCACCTCCTTCCAAGTTTCCAAATGGCATCAAAATTTGTGAGAAGGTAGCCTTGGATGTTAGGAAGTACTTGTTAAAATTTCACTTTAAGACTTGGTTTAAAAAGTGGGTGAACCGATCTTTATAATGACTGGTCTGCAAGTTGGACAACCATAAACTCAGGTTTCATCAACTTATCAATCATTGTCAAAGGAACAACATAACATATAATTGCTATCACTTGAGTACGACCATTTGTGAACACCATCATAGCATCATAAGCCACCCAGGCTAATACTTATGATCATGTATGTATAAAAACTCGGTGAAAAGGGAGGACTCAGCACCATGCTTATGCGAGTCGCTACATTATTCTCTTTAGCATAGGAGGGTGTCATCTCCTAATCGTGCCAAAGAATAGGCTTAAATCAATGAACATGGCTAAGAAGGATCATCAGGGGGTGTCTTTGGCGTCACACGTGCTTATGAAAGCAAGACGCGAATTACATAAATATCAACATCGGTCATGAGCCTTGCTCATGACTCCACCAACGTACTTTGGTGTCTTTGATCCAACTAGTTTCTTTGTTCAAAGAAAATGATGTCCATGACAATACCGTGGTATATGGATCATCAAACCGTCCAAACTACGGACTATTAAAGCCTAAATGTGTCAATGTCCCAATACATCTTCTGGTTACCAAAACCGATGCAAGCCGGACCATATTGACTCATGAATATTTTTCTTTTCACATGTCCAATACAAGTAATGCATAAGATTTTATTTCTCAGAAATCACAATGAGATGCTATGAGTGATACACTTTGGCATATATATCATCAAGTCATAACATGGTTCAATTGTTACGGAACATATGTGACTAGAAAACGCCATTCGGCATTCAACAACTTGAGCATTATACCGCTCATTGATTGTGATGATCTAGTCATCATAGCCACAATGGATTTATAAACCGAAATCCAAAAATATCGTGTTCCTTGAAAATAGCTTAATATGCACTCAATTTCGCTTGTAAAATTTTACAAATATGAGCATAGCGAACACTCTAACATAGAGATTTTATACCAGATACGATCAAAATGATCTATCATATTGAGTGCATAACATGGCAAGGTTATATGCCTAAGGGGCAAAATTACGACACAAGCATGGTGTAACATTACCATGTACACGCTCGACCTTCTTATAAGAGTGCGTATTTTGGGCTTCCCCAAGGAAACTGTTTTTCAACATTTGAAAGATGATAGTTTAGCGTATAACGCATACCAAAAACTGCATCATCTATGGCAGATTCGGCCAAAAAGAGGTTGAAAAATATGTGTCATAAGACCACTTGCAAATTTAAGATGGGAACCAAGTTGGTTGGGACAAAAGTTAGCACAATCGCTCGAAATAAAATTCCGCGCAGCTTGACCTTTGTTCACTAAAACAGCGATAACTCTCTTGTTAGGAAGGCTATGGACGAACGGTCAGATGTTCTGGAAACTAGACTTCCGTATCTTTCTATCCATCGGTTGTGCACCACACGGATCATTAAACTCAGATCACAGTGCATGTTTTAATTGACTGCTTTAGTATTTCCCAAGTTTAGTGAGAAAACAAGGTTGAGACCATATCCAATGTCATAAGTGTTGATGCAAAAACATGGCAATAACAGCCATAGGTGTGTCTAAACGCAGCAGGGTGTTCGATTTCTTATCTCGACTAATGATCCTTTCGGTAACTCCAACTTGGTAGACTTGCAGAGAAAGTAGGAATGTCGGTACAGCTAAGGCTGTTTAAAAACCACTAATTCCGCTTGAACTTTCAAAGCATAAACAAATACCAAGGAGGATGCGCCTAGTCATGATCAAAGTGTAGACAAAATCCACCAAAGTGCATCAAATCAACCAAGTATTTTAATTCTCAATTTGCAAGTATACGTCATAATAGCCATGTTATATAGATACAACGCGGTGCATCATAATTAAGCATTTTGAACCATGAGACAATGAATATACCATAACCAACTTGTCTTGACCATCCAATAAGATCGACTAAACATAGTCAAATGTATAAGGCACATGCCTTTACATATACTCGGAAAAGTATTCGGACCTATAGTCATACGAACTATAATCGAGCTCAACGAATTCATGTATTTACCGCAATATGCCATTGCTTTACATGTTGAAATTCATGAGAATTACTCGTACATTCTTTCATATATCATATTGCAAGGAGACGGTGCATGACTACACCCACATACAATATTTTATTTTACTAGGATGAAAGATGGAGTTTTTCAAGTATGAGATTGGGTCAAGACCAACGTGGTGGTCGCTCAATTCAACGTGACAAAATCCGTCACAAATCGATTTTAGCCACGACATATCCGTCGCAATCGATGTTTGTCCCATTTGTACGTCACAAATTCGTGACTAATCATGAACAAGTCATAACTTTACCGTTACCGACAATGTTCATTTTTTTTCAATTGTTGGTTTAAAATCGACAAAACGACGAAGTCAAATCGCACCCAAAACGTGGTGTATGCAACAACCACAAATATCGACTTTCAACAATTATCCGTGACTCCCCCAGGACCGTCACACAATTTACTTCGACATACGAGAGTGATACCACCTCCCATAGTCTCATCCACCGCAAAGTAGCGTGGGAGATAAAGAACCCAAATACCCAATTCCCCAAAAAAAAAAATTCCCAAACGAGAGGAATTGAAAAACGGGAACTTAATAAAATCTTACGCGGGTACTCGGTTACATATTTGTTTTGATCCTTGAACGGGATAATAAATTTGGCTTCTCTCCATATGAGCAACATATTTCCGTGGGTACTCCGTTCTATATTTACTTTGATCCTTGAATGGGATAATAAATATGGCTTCTTTCCATAGCGCGCATGTCGTCATGAACAACATATTTTCCTATATTCATGTAAAACATAAACATGGTAAGATTCATAAGTGTACAATCAATAAACAAATGAATCATTAACTAGGAAAATATAGAGAGTTGAGAAACGCCCGGAAAGGGCTAATGGGCTCAATAATCGGCCGAAGAAAGACTCGGGCGAGGCGATGCAGCAGCTCGGTATTGGATGAGTTCGGATCTCCAATCGAAAAATCTGCTCCTTATGGGAAAGACCTGATTCTTTTCTAGGCATACCGTCAATTTATTTCATAAATTACCATCTTTGTTCCAATTAACATTTTGATCGTCTTGATTCTTTATTTCGTGTGGAAAGTGGCAGAAAAATGGACTGGAGAGATCAAAAACGGGACTACTGGCGGGTCGGGCCGGGTCAAGAACTGTGTCGGATCGCGGGCCGAGGCCGGATCGCACGGTCGGGCCGACAACCGGCCGGTCACGGGCGGCCAAGGTCGCAGACGGTCGAGCGAGGAGCTGCCGCTTGCGGCAGAGACGGAGGAAAGGTCTGGCGACTAAAGCAGTGGGTCGCGGTCGCAATCGGAGCGGGGTTGCAGGCGGTGACTCTGGAAGTCGAAATTTGAAGGAGGTCCGATCTGTGTAGGCGAGTTGGGAAGACGTCTGGTGGCGACGCGGGAAGAGGGCTCCGAACGGGCGGGGCGACGAACAGGCCGGAGAGGAGTCGCATGGGCCTGACCGACCGAGTCGAGCAGCAACGAGGGAGGTCGCGTGGTTCGCGAATGGGCGAGCGATCCTAAGGAGATGACCGGTGGTCGGTTGGGGTTCTCGCCGCGATTCTGTGCGGCAGCAATGACGGGGTTGGCGATTGTGGTTTTCTGCAGAAAAAAGATTTCGTTTTTTTTTTCCGGAATTTTTCAGAAAATCGGGAGGGATTTTTGGTTTTGCTCAGTTGGGAACTACGTGCTGATAACGTGTTTCAGGAGAAAGTAAAAAGACTGTAAATAGAGTCAATCAATTGCATTCATAACACTGATAGATGGGCCTTTATATAGGCATTACAATGAGAGTCCTTCCATACATAGGATTCCTAGATAAGGTAAGACATCTAATAGGATCCTACTACCTTTAGAAGAATCTAGAACCTTCCATCTATGTATCCACAACCAGTATTAGGTAAGACACATCACGAGAATAATAATTCCCGAAACAATATTTAAATTGAGAAGGAGAGAATATATCTTATAAATATAATTATCTTAGGTTTATCTCTTCTATTTCTCCAATAAATCCATTATATTTTATAAATGTATCCAAGATTAATGCAAATCTCTCGCTCTTCCTTCCGGGAGGGTGAGCATAATTAATTTCTTCTTATTGACTTAAAAATAATTATAAGTGGAGTTTCGGGAGTGGTGGTATTCTTAGAATAACATTAAACATCTTACGAAGTATATATATTATTACTCCCTCTGTCCCGGTCAAAGGTTGACAGAGGGTGTATATTTAATTTATTTTAGATAATGATTGGTATAAATAATGATGTTTAATGTGTGGTGAAGATTAAAAAATAAAAAATATTGATGATGAATGAGTGGTGGAGATTAAAAAGTAAAAAGTGATTGTTTGATTTGATTGTAAAAAGTGATATATGTAAACTTACCAAAGGGACTACTTTTTGATAGAAATGTAAATTTTTGGGCGGGACGGAGAGAGTATATAAAATAAAATTTTCTTGCGCCGACTAACCGACTTCAGAATCCCGACCTTCAGAAAATTGCAAAAATATGGAAGTTGTGTAACCTTGAAGGTGACGGTGACAACACAGCACCATTAACGGACAAATCAATCCCATATTCTTCGATTGATAAAACAATAAGAGGTATAAAAGAATTAGAGAGAGAGAGAGAGAGAGAGAGAGAGGTGGGAGCGCAATAATCGGAGAAAGCACGTCTGATTTATGAATGAGAGATCCGCCCTCTCTTCTCTCACTTGCGATTGACTCTGCGATCATCAACTTCTCTCGTATATCGGATCTTTCCTTCGTCCCTGAGCACATTCTTCTCGATCTATTCGAGGTATGTATGTCTGTATAATCTTTCTCTAGATGTATATGTATTGTGTTGTGTTGTATGTATATGTGATGGTTTAATTTTAGATGTTGGACGTGTCCTTTTGACGACTGCGAAATGGTTTTTGTCTTGTTATTGGGAATTAGGGTTTCTTGCAGGTGTCATTTTGGATTTGAAATTTGGTGATTTTTTGGTTTCTGATTGAGAGCGTTATTTTTTTTTTCATTTTTTCCCCATTTTTAACCCCGAATGGATGTGGAATAGAGATGTAGTTTTTGCCATTTTTCAGAAATACTGGACTGGATTTGATAATTTCTTGTTGTTCTGTGTTAGTTAATGAGTAATGGTATTTTAGGCTACTTACTGAATGCGCGCGCGTGTGTGCGCGCGTGTGTTAGTATCTAATAATAAGAATTCAAATTGATTTCCCTTTAAAAAGAAAATTGAGTGGAATCAGTGTGGACGGTTTCTAGTTTGCTGTGCAGCTAACATCTTGTGAATTCCAGTGAGTCATCACTTATCATTAAAAAGAAAATATGTTAGCGTGGAAGTATGAGAACTTGCTCGAAGCATGTTTTTCTTGAACATCATCTTCCTCACCTTGCATAGAACATCTATGGATGTTCAAATTTGTATTATTGAAAAACAGCTGGCACTGAAATAAAAGTACTAATGAAGATTCCTGACTTGGATTACTTGGTTAGTTAACTTTCCATTTTAAGGATAGGATTCGGGCAACGAAGTTTTTTGTCAACTTTTATGCAATATGATGTCATTCAGTGCGTTATCGAGTTGAATGTAAAATTTATACAGTCTGAATGGATTAAGAACATCCGAGAAATGGTTTAGTTAAATCCGACGGAAAGTGAGAACTGAGTCTGAGTTAAAGAGAGATTTCCAGGTCTATATATCGATATCTTGGGGTGAATATCATATTACCCCTAGTGTTTGTCAGAAAAGCCCCTTCCCTTCCCGGCACGTGTTAATTAAATAGGTTTATCACCGGTTGTGGTTTTAAAAATAGCCGTTTATTAATATGTACTTGCTCAAACTCGTCCGTATATTGTATTTTGATATTGAACAAGCAAAGTGTACTCTGTATTTTATTTACATGCCGTACTCTTGTCTCATTTGCGAACTGTGTCTTGAGTTATCACTATCAAATCTAAAAATTGCCACTGTTTTAGTTTAAGATTTCACCTGTCGGTGGTATGTTGGTACCCTTATATTCTTCCTTGACTGTCGTTAGGTCAGCTGCAACGTAACTTAATTTTTCTCGGCAAATGTGTCGGTGTGTGTATTATCTAAACTTTCCGTGGTGTATATATATATATATATGAGAATGGTTCTTATCCTGCGAATTGCGAATATGCATGAGTTTTGTACTAATTATGCATGAAATATATATATTTTGTGCATCATAATTGCATTGCATTAAAATATGCATTATATGCATCAAAATATCGATGCATTAAAATATTGCATTATATGCATCAAATTTTTGTGAGAATATATCTACGCCATCCATTTATCAAGATCTATGGATGAAATTCATTCTTATTTCTTAACTTAAATTGCATTCTCACCTGAACTCACCCATAAATATATATATATATATATATATAGTGTAACTTTATTTTCAGAACCCTGTTAAGTGCGAGAACTGCAAGAACCACATTTTGTACTACTAATAATACATAATGTATATCATGTCAATGCATACAACCCCTACTAATCATAACCTCTACTATATAGTAGGGGTTATATATATAGTAGGGGTTATCATAGGGATTATCATCAGTAGGGGTTATCTCCCGTAATAAAAATTATATTTTACTGTAATACCCTTTTGAATTAATAATATTTTTTAATATTTAAAAAAATCTCATTGGTTTAGAGAAGTTCTCGCAGTTCTCGCACTTAAGAGAGTTCTGAAAATAAAGCCCCCATATATATCTATTTATATTTATATATATATATATATATATATATATATATATATATATATATATATATATGCGTGTCAGTGTGTGTATTAGCTAAACTTTCCGTGTGCTAAGTTTTTGGTTATTATTTGATAGATTTCTGTGAGTTACTAATTTCACTTAGTATTGCTCGGTTCTGTTTGATGTATCTGAATCTTTAAGTATCAAGTGGCTGATGGTCTAAAATTAATATAACAACGTCTGAGCCTTAATCCTGTAATCCCAAAATGAAGCCAAATAAGCAATTAAGCATCTGGAAGATATTATTTTAGTTTTCTCAGCCATTAAGCAGATAAGTATCTGTATAGTTAAATCAACTATCTTCAGTTCTCACTGACTGTGTGTGGCATCCGGCAAATATATGCTTTTAGCTTGATTCGCTTGCAATTATATCCTATTTAAAGCTTCTTGTGCAAACTTATTTTGATTTCTAGAGAACCTTAAATGCTGGAAAACTGAATGACAAGATTTTGAAGTTATTTCTAGCAACTGGCAAAGAAGAAATTCTTTCTGCCATCGACTCACTTAATATTCGACATAATCTGGTTCCCGTCCTTCCTACCCGTAAGTTTTTTTATCACTATGTCCTGTTACTCGAGTATATTTTTTCCGGTTATAACTTCCTAATTCTTGTCAGGATGCTCGGAAAAGCTCTGATTACAAACGAAAGCTGAGTACTAGCTTACCTTTGTCGGACAACGCATTTGCTATTGACATTGAAGTTATTTTCTCTTTTAAAAGTTAAAATCCCAAAATAATGTCTCAAGATATCATTGAAGACAACGAGGTCGATATCGTCATTGGCGCCCTTCAGTCCGATCTCACATCATTCATGGAACAATGGAGACCATTTTTTTCCCGTTTCCACTTGATAATCGTCAAGGACCCTGATCTCAAAGGCGAACTCAAAATTCCAGAAGGATTTGATCTAAATATCTATACTAAGTCCGATATAGACAAACTCGTGGGCCCGTCATCTAGTGCTCTTTCCTTCGCGGGATACTCTAGCCGCTATTTCGGCTATCTTATGTCGCGTAAAAAATACATTATCTCAATCGATGATGATTGCTTCCCGGCAAAAGATAGCAATGAAAAACCGATCGACGCTGTATCTCAACATATTACTAACCTTACAACACCAGCTACCCCGTTTTTCTTCAATACTCTTTACGACCCGTATTGTGAAGGGTCCGATTTCGTTCGGGGCTACCCATTTAGCATGCGAACTGGGGTCGAATGTGGGCTTTCGTGCGGACTTTGGCTCAATCTGGCCGACTATGACGCACCCACACAGGCCCTGAAGCCCGATCTGAAGAATACTAGGTATGTGGACGCGGTTCTTACGGTTCCGGCTCGTACGATGATGCCCGTGAGCGGAATTAATATGGGTTTCAATAATGATTTGGTGGGGGCCGCCTTAATGCCGGCTTTTAGGTTATTGAAAGAAGGGAAATTCAGGTGGGAGACGGTTGAGGATATTTGGAGTGGGATGTGTGTGAAAGTTGTGTGTGATCATTTGAGGCTTGGGGTCAAAAGTGGATTACCGTATGTGTGGAGGCTAGAGAGAGGGAATGCGATTGAGAGTTTGAAGAAAGAGTGGGAAGGGGTTAAGCTTATGGAGGAAGTGATTCCATTTTTTCAATCCTTGAGATTATCGGAATCGGCTGTTAGGGCCGAGGATTGTGTGGTTGAGATTGCTCGTGCGGTGAGGGAGAGGTTGGGAGGGGTGAGTCCGACATTTGCTCGTGCCGGGGAGGCTATGGTGCAGTGGATTGAGCTATGGAAGCGAGTGCGAGGTTAGTAAGGACGTCGGGATAGTGGTTCGTTTGTTTGCCTGTTGTCAACGACATCACGATGAGTTTTCTTTTCCTTCTAAGTTTGTGTTTTTTAGTTTGATGTCTGTTTCTTGTGTGGGACTCTGTTTCTTGAGTTGGTGGGAAATTATTGGTTATTTGGAAACCAGAAACAACTGTAAGGGGGTGCTTTTGCCATTTTGAAAGATAAGTGGGTTTTTCTGGTGATTAGGCTGAACTTCATGCTTAAAGTTTTAATTTAGAAAATGAAAATGGGTAAATACACACCCTCGATGGGTATTAATGAGGATGATTCGACTTCTATTTATATGCTTGAGTTTTCCGATTTATTGCATGTTAGATTAGGACTTGAATGAATTTAGAATTACTTCTTACTTCTAAAATTAATTCACTAAAGAAAGTGATGTAAAACCCGCGTTCAAGCCAAAATGACCAAATTGACTTTTCATTCTATGGAAATGAATACTGAACCTCTAAAATTGTTAGATATTCATATATTTAAATTTAGTCTTTATATTATTGTTAAGTTTTTTTCCTTTTTTTTTTTTGAATTAGCCTCGGGCATAATTCAATATGGTTGTGACTTAAGAAAACTTCTGTAGATATAATGTAAAAACAGTCTGTTGTGAATTTAAATCGACTTTTTGATGAATAGTATTTTTAAAATGCTCTTAAAATGTTAAATATTAATTTTTTAGTATTTTTCATGACAGACGTTTCTAAAATCAACATTAATGCTACCTCCAAAATCTACTGCGAGCGACTCGAAAATTTTAAAAAAATTGAATTTTTTGATCTATCAAATTTAAAAATTCGTCAAAGGCTGGTTATTTTTAAAATTAAGCAAATTCTAAATGGGACTTAAAGATAGCAATTTTAGGGGCTCTTTGGCATTATGGTTGAGAGGCCAGAATGGTTGAGAGCAGAATGAAATTTGGTTGTTTGGTAACTGTTCTGAATGGTAACTCTGAATGGTAACAAATTACCATTTTACCCTTCGGTATAAAAGTAGCGATTAAAAATTTCATTTTTTCTCCCCTTGCGTACCAAAACCTCTCCTTTTTATAAATAAAAACCCCAATTTTTATAAATAATTGTGTATAATATATTTAAATTTAATTCATTTAAAATAATAATAATAATAATAATAATAATAATAATAATAATATTATGTACAAGACAAGATGCACATTTTCCTTCTAAGGTACACTTTCCAGACCTCTCTTCATACTATTTGGCGGGAGTGCAACAACCGTATACATGGAGAAGACGCTACCCCTGCTTTGCATCTGACTCGTTTCATCGATAAGCAAGTCCGCAATCGTTTGTCAACTATTCAAGATATGGGTGATCGCAAGTACGACGGAGGTATGGAAGCATGGTTTGCTTCACGAGCTTAAAGTTGTCTTGGTGTTTTTCTTGTAAAGTTAATTTCTAGTTGTCTTAAAAAACTTCCCATTAAGATGCACTCGTTGTAAAAACGTTTTGGATATGAAATTTAACAAGTTTTGATTCAAATAAAAATATTATTATGTATAATATTTTTAAATTTAATTCATTTAAAATAATAATAATACTAATAATTATTATTATTATGTATAATATTTTTAAATTTAATCATTTAATATAATAATAATTATGTATAATATTTTTTAATTTAATTCATTTAAAATAATAATAATAATAATGGTTCAGATCTCTTTGTAACCATTAAGAGGTAAAAAATTTTTTGCCAAACAACCGTGGTCTCTGAGCGATTCAGAGGTAGGCTCTTAATGGTTACATTAAGAGCCAAACAAACGGCCCTAAGACTGTTTGACAGTTGCTGAATGATTTAGTGCAGAATGGTTGAAAGGTCAGAGAGGCTCTGTATGATTGAGTGCATAATGAAATTTTGTTGTTTGGTAACTGTTCTGAATGGTAACTCTGAATGGTCACAAATTATCATTTTACCCTTCTGTATAAAAGTAGCGATTAAAAATCCCATTTTTCCTCCCCTTGCGTACCAAAACCTCTCCTTTTTATAAATAAAAACCCTAATTTTTATAAATAATTGTGTATAATATTTTTAAATTTAATTCATTTAAAATAATAATAATTATTATTATGTATAATATTTTTAAATTTAATTCATTTAAAATAATTATTATTATGTATAATATTTTTAAATTTAATTAATTTGAAATAATAATAATAATTATGCATAATATTTTTTAATTTAATTCATTTAAATAATAATAATAATTATGTATAATATTTTTTTTAATTTAATTCATTTAGAAAATTATAATAATAATTATGTCTAATATTTTTTTATTTAAATCCATTTAAAAAATAATAATAATTATAAATAATAATTCTTAATTTAAGAGGAGGGGTAAATCTGGAGATTGTTTGCCTCTTAATGGTTGAGAGAGGGTATGGATGCTTAATGGTTAAGAGGTTATTGTAACCATTAAGAGATCATATTTTTTTTGCCAAACAGTCCTGACCTCTTAGCGATTCAGAGGTAGGCTCTTAATGTAACCATTAAGAGCCAAACAAACAGCCTCTTAGTCCTTTTAAGTATTACACCTCGGCATTTAAGCCCTTATGTTATGTATAGGGGTTTTCAAAAAAACAAAAATTTGAAAGAGTGCGCTTTTGGTGCTCGAGTCATTCAAAAAAAGCTTGCATGGAAATTCAATTTCTGGTGACTCAAGGACCAAAAGCAGGAACTCTTGTAACTTAAAAGGCTTTTTTTGCAAATTACGATACTTGACTAAAACACCGAGGCATGATACCCGCACGATCAAATTTGTAGGAGGGAAGGGGATAAGAATCAAAGAAACTAAAAGACTTTCCCTGTCAGCAGATCCAGCACTCTTCCAAATGGTGAGAGCATTTATATAAAATGACATTATTCTCCTAGAACAAATTGACAAGTGTACAAGCTTGTATCAGGAACTATAGAAATCGCGAAAATCTGTAGTAATGTCAGAAATATCTCATTCTAGTTACATTTGTTGTCCGATCCAAAGAAGCTTCGAATTTCCAAGAACAATCTGCATAACTTAAAAGCTTGAAAATTTGTTTACATCTAAACGCCTTGGACAATACACATGTCATTTCCTCGTCCCACGGTTAAGAAAAAATGAAAATTCTCAACCCTCTCGATATGAGGGGGCGACACCCTTTTTTTTGATAAATAGAAAAAAAAAATATCCAGGGGTAAGAAGACAAGATGATATTACCTAGAATGTAAATGGGAAGATGCCGGATTTTGGGTGTTTCGTACTCCGGAAAAACCAAAACAGCGTCCAAAAGAAAACCTCCTCGAAGCATGATGTGATTTTTCAAGCTCCATTTTCGGGCCTTTTTGTGAAAAATGTTTGTAGAAAGCTTGCACGGCTCCTGTAACACCGTCCTCGTTTTCCATTGCCTTTGCGAGTTCTATAGCTCGTTGCTTTACCTGCAGTTGATAACACACCCGTTAACATTTAATGCTCATAGTGGAGAAAAATGAAAACTTTTTTCGCGCATATATTTTTGGATGAGTTTTTCGAACTCAAGACACATAAGCGGCCTACAACTTTGCAGCTTAGATCACTGTTAGTGATGGGGCAGACACCTGACTTTCTCTCGATACCGGAATCTTAAAATAATGTTCCATATAAAACCACATTCTTGTTTGTTTAACCAAATCCTAAATTCCATGCTATGCAAAAAAACATGTATAAATCATTTGGCTAAAATATTCTTTCATATTAATTTAAATTTTCAAAATAAAAATTAATAAACTTTTTTTTACTTCCACGTGCCAATTTTGATAGACAAGACGCATCTAATTTATATTAGAACTCAAAAATATAATAATATTATTTATAGATATTGGCGAGTATCGTGCAACTAAACAAACTATATATATATATATATATATATATATATATATATATAGAGAGAGAGAGAGAGAGAGATTAAATGAATGAATCTAGTAAATCGGGGCTTAACACGGGAATTGCAGAGCTGATATCACAAACCTCAATCAGATAGAGGATGATTATAAATACCATTTTTTTCAGGAGCAGGAAAGTATCCTTTAAAATGACAAATACCCCTTCAATTATGTTTCAATTTTACAAATTTCCGCATTGCAAACGCAAACCTCAAGCGGGGTCTTGTAATACTTTTAAGAGTATTTTGTGATTTTAAAAAATTAATTGAGTTATTTGTAATTAAGTTATATCTCAGGGATATATTTCATAATAATCCGTAAAATAATGATCGATACCGTAGAATCTAGCATGAACTGTATTGCAGCAACCAATTTTGCTAGAGAAAACTCATCGACCGGGATTGGCGCCGGACCCACCCCACGGGCATGCACTTGCTCACCCCAAAACGGTTGGTCGCCAAAGAAAGGTACAACTGTGGTCGGGCACTACAAGGCAGTAAGAAAAGGTGTCAATGAGAAAAAACATGAACACCATAAGTCAGGAAGTAGCTGTGTAATAATAAAAAATGGCAATTACTGCAGCTTTAAGACCGGCAGCTGTTGTTCCGGCACCTCCGTGGTGGACCTATGAAATAAGCAATAAGAAGCCAAATTCAGATCTCTGAGAACGAGACTATCAAGTTTCTAAGCAAATATGAATACAAAATAGATTCTTAGTAAATGTGTGTGAAACGTGTTTAGTGCGTGTTTGTGTGAAATGCACTGAAGTTTTTTGTGTGCAAGTAATATATGTAGTTTTGTAGTGTATATGAAATGTATGTAGTGTCTTTGTATGTGTAAAATGTGTAGTGTCTTTGTGTGTGTAAAAGGTGTAGTGTGTTTGTGTGTAAAATATGTGTAGTATATACATGTCGGGTGAATTTGACTATGAATTTCACCCCACCCCAAACCACCTGACAGAAACACCTCCTCAAATCCCTCGATCCAAACACACTCTAAAGGAAAGTCATAGGTTTTTGTCAATTTCAATTTTTTTTTTTTTTTGGTAATTAGCCCAAACTTTGGGAAAGGAAGCAGTTGTAACAAATAAATATCAAGTAGAGAGCAGTGCAACAATTGAATAAAAATAGATAAATAACAAGAGACTTACTACAGCTGCACATCGAGTAAACAACCAATCGTGTGGACAATTATCCAACAAGTAGATGAAGTTTTTTGGCTCCGCCACTGCCAAAAAAAAAAATGTTAACTGTTTGAATGACTAAAATTTCAAATGTGCAAATAATGCTCTGATAGCTGACATCATATATAAAAATAGGGTTAATTACAAAAAGTACCCTTGAGATTTGACCTAATTACCAAAAAAAAAAAAAAACAGCTGACTTTCAAAATCATGAGAAGTACCTGAAGCCTGAAGGTTTGATCCAGTGTTGAATATTAAGGGAATAACTATAATATTCTTCACAAATGTGCTGTTCCGAAATATTTTTTGCTTATGGAGGTAAATGAAAGACAAAAATCTTTCTGAAACTTAGCTGGGTTTATTTGTAATTAGGTAAAACATCAAGGGCACTTTTGTCACTAATACACGAACAAGAGTGTGCCGAGAACATACGATTTCCCAAGCCACCCCAGCCTTTATTAATGATACCACGCTGTCCTGTAATTTCAAGAGCTTCAACAATTGTCTGGGTCATCTTTTCAGGCTCCTCAACCGGCTGAGACAGATGCAACACGACAAAATGTAAAAGTTTTTTTTTTCCATTTGTTTACTTTTTCTGGAAAATTCAAAAACCATCATTTTAAGATTTTCCAAAATTCATTTATTACAATTTTACACCATAACATTTCACCATGAGATGTTTTCTTACAATACATGACATACGGATTGTCAAAGCAAAGCCATTATAGGAGCACGAAATTCCACAGAAGCACATGCGTGGCTCATCAAGTTAGACCGAGTAAGAAGTTCATCATAGATGTTCATCAAAAACATTGGGTTGATTTCGAAAAGTACCGTTGAGGTTTGAATTTATTACCCTTATTTTTACAAAAATACCCTTCGGATTACTTTATATCTCAATAACCCTATTCATGAGCAAAAAACATTTCATCCCCACCCCCTCAGATTTATAAATATAAAAATTTACCCCGTAATTTTAACACACAATCAAACCCCCAAGGGTATCTTAAGATTTTGGAAGTTAACTGGGTTTGTTTCGGTAATAAAGGTCAAACATCAAGGGTACTTTTGTGATTATACTAAAACATTATCAGATGTGTAACAACCCATGGATAAGTTGCATCTAGTCAGCAAAGAGAGAATTATTAGAAAGAAAAAAAGCAGTGTCTCATAACACAGATTACGAGTTGGTATATCTCACAAGATGATGCACGGTACAAGACACACCAATTGTGATTACTAGCATAATCACAATTGTGTATAGCATAATCACAACTGTATATAATATAATTACAGCGAAAATATGAAGAACAACATAGTCACAACGGGTGTATAACAACATAATCACAACTGATGTACCATTGGTACATCATATTGCACAATATAATTTTCCACATTATGAGCAGGGGCACACAATCAAATGACACAGTGACATAGAAATCAATAAACGAGGAAGAGAGAAGCAGCGAATGAGTACTTACAAGACTTCCAAAACCAATGTAAATAGGCTCTTTACCATCTTTGAGCCACTCCACAAGCGAATCTGGTGGCACATAATTTGAAGCAAGGTCCAGAAAACAAAACCCGACCACATCAATCTTTGGTCCCCAATCTGGAGAAATATTGTATGAAGAATCAGTATCTAATTTCAGTAAGACATTTATATTTGGCAGTTAGCGGCTCTTCCATGGCCAAGTAAAGCCATCTTTAGTATATTTGTCTCGAACGGCTAAAGATCCAAAAATAATAATAAGAAAAATAAACTATTCTTTAGAATTTCAAATACCACATCAATATTTGTTTTTGTCTTGCAGATTATCAAGCAAATGCAAACTTCAACGGGGTGTTTGTAATACGGTAAGGAGGTATTTGTAGTTCTGAAGAACTCTGTAACTAATGTAATTAGGCTAAACCTCATGGGTGAGTTTTTGAAATTTACACATAAATAAATAAATAAATACCAGAAGAACGTCTTGAAACATATCACCTTTTGGTTTAGGCACAAGATGAGGACTCCAAATATATGCATAAGGTATATCCGGAGGAGAACTATATGAACCACTTAAATACGTCACGCGCCTTAGTCTTAGCTTTTTCTTTCTAAACTCATTTATCATGTCGCGTATTCCAAGCCAGATTAGAGCATCCACAATTTGATACGATAACTGCAGAATCAACACTAAATTTGCATCATGCGGGCTTGTGTCAACACTAAAATAAAGCAGTAGTATGTACTCACTTTGTATGCAACTTGTTGCCTCACGCGAGAAAGAGGATGTGGAAATTCACTCGTCGGTCTGTCAGCCCGATTTAAAAATATAATATAAAATAAATTAAAAAAATTCCAAATATCTTAAGTAATAACAAATACCCTTTGAATCATTACACGTACCCCCCCCCCCCCCCTAGAGTTTGTTTCTGCTTTACAAATACCCCTCAATTAACATAAAAACAAATGTAAGGGGATAATATTAGGGATGTTAGTAATTTTTTAAGAAAATGTTTTTTTCCCTTAATTAGACTATATCATTGTAATTAGCCTTATTAAGAATCTTAAAAATCCATCAAAAACAGATGTAAGAATAGAACACTTTCTACATTATTAACAGGCTTTAAGGGGAAACTAAAGTTGATACTTGACAACAAACAAATGCATTATATGCTTACGTCCATGGCATAGTGAAAATTATGTGCAGCGGTACTTGCAATGCCTCAGCAACATGTGTATGGCCTGAACAAATAGTTTTGAGGGGGAAAAAATCAAATATGCAAAATAATATTGACTCTGTATCTTTTGGCACAGTTAAGATGGAGAGTCAAGGCGACTATAAACGAAAAGAAGAGATTACTATCACTAATTTTTTCCTGACACTGTGAGGTTAGGACGTGGCTACTAATATTCATCGGAAATGAATATTATTTTTCTCCTATATATATATATATATATATATGTGGGTTCAGGTGAGAATGCAGTTTAAGTTAAGAAATAAGAATGAATTTCATCCATAGATTGCCTAGATTTATTCTCACAAAAATTTGATGCATATAATGCAATATTTTAATGCATCGATATTTTGATGCATATAACGCATATTTTAATGCATTGCTATTTTGATGCACGAAATGTATATATTTCATGCATAATTAGTAAAAAACTCATGCATATTCGTAATTCGCAGGATAAGAACCATTCTCATTTGATCCTATATATATGGGAATAGTTCCGGTGAGAATGGAGTTTAAGTTAAAAAAATAGGAATGAATCTGGTCCATAGACCTTGATTACTAGATGGCCAAGATTTAATCTCACGAAAAATTATGCATGGAATGAATTGTTTTAATGCATCGACATTTTATGTATATAATGCATAAATGTAATGCATTAACATTTTGATGCATAAAATGCATATATTTCATGCATACTCTAATCTGTACCGTAGATAGATTTTGATTTATTCCTATTTCTTACTCAAAAAGCCATTCTCATTTGATCCATCACAATTTTATATATATATATATATATATATATATATGTGTGTGTGTGTGTGTGTGTGTGTGTGTGTGTGAGACATGTGCAAAATACACATACCAAAACATTTCACCCATACCTTTACATAAAAGGAAATATTCAGCTATCTCAACAAATCAATTTCGGTTGATTTTTTATTCTTGACAAAAATCACGAAGTCCAAACTTTTCAGAATGTAAATTTGCACGCTCAATAATCTGATGATCATGATTCGTGAATATGATGGGAACAACATTAGCACTCATGAACAAATATGACTGTCTTATTCATTTTTTCTAGTAGGTTGTGACTTCATTCACTCGGTAAAAAATACAAGGAAGGGAAAATGAGAAAAGATGAGAAGCAGAAAGGTGTAAAGGATGACTCGTTGTCAAAAAAAATACGGGATAATTGCAACTGCCATTGAGGTTTGGAGTACTTACCAAAAAAATTGAGGTCTAATTCTGCCTCAAATTTCTATCATAAGATTTTTATGAATGTCGGGGGTGTGTAATGCTTTTTTACTTATGAATGGGGAAAATATTAGATGGAATCAAACTTCAAGGATTTTTTCGTGATTTTGGAACTTCTCTGGGTTTCTCTGTAAATACACAAAACTCGGGTGGTTTCTTTAGTTATCCCGAAAATACAAGTTAATAATCAAGGCAACTCATATGGAAAGTATTCTTTGAGAACAAAGAAAAAGTTAAAACAAAAACAATATATATGTGTGTGTGTGTGTGTACATATCTTACCATATGCAGGGGGATTGGCGATTATTGCGTCTACCTTGAATGGAACATTCGTGTCAGGATTAGGATCAGTACATGCGGGAAGTAGGGAAAAAATGATTTCTTTTATTTGTTGACGTTGAATACGTATTTCAGAACGTCCAGATGGCAAGAACCCTTTGTGCTTGACCATGTCTGCAAAAACGATAATTATTAATTTCTTGGAGATTATAATCCACAAGGCAAGTTGGAGATGGAACCAACCAAGCATTACTTTTTTTTCTGTTAACAAGCATCAGGACCGAGTCTTCCTTTCATCAATAGCAACTGAACATCATTAATATGACAAGAAATGGGCCATTTACCCACCCTGTGTAAATTATATGGGTCGGTTACTCCCCGTGTTTTTAAAAATGAGCCGATTACCCTCCTGTGTGAATTAAATAGGCACATTACCCTCGGTGTTTCCAAAAAAGTGCATCCTTCCCCCTCGATCATATTGTACACAAGGGGGTAGTTTGCAATGTCCAGATACCACACGAGGTTAAGCTGCAATTTTTTAGAACACGGTGGGTAATGTGCCTATTTAATTTTCACATGGGGTAATCAGCCTATTTTTTTTTTTAAAACACAAGGGGGTAATTGGCCTATTTAACTTACACGGGGTAAATAGCTCAATTTGTAAAACACAGGGGCTAATCCGCCATTAACCAGAATTTTTTCCATGTCACTGTAGGTATAGTCTCAAAGATCCGCAGTCAAACAATGACAAGAAAAAAGTGGGAGAATTAGGAGAGGCATGACTATGTTTGGATCAAGAACTCACAAGCAGCAAGGACTTTTGGGTCACCACCGAGAGGGAAAAATTCCAATCCAGCAGACATGACAAACTCTTTGAAATTTGAGTGCGTTGCTAGTCTCACCCTATGACCATCCGCCTGCCAAAAGATTCCAGCAACATCAAGTGCTTAACATCAAATCTCACAAGAGCAAAATTGGAGTGGATACTGATAATATTAATAAACGTAGAAAGATGACATATAATTTACAACCCAAAGTAATACAATGTATAACTCAATTCAATTGGGATATTCATAGTCACAAAATGCACGATTATTAATTAATGGATGAATCTTCAGTTTTTGGTATTCATTTTTGTGTTTGGTTTTATGTTGAAATTGTATTATTTTAATGATTAAATTGTTGTGTTATTTATATGTATTACTGGCCGACCAATATTGAAATGTATATAATTATAAATTTAAGAAGACGATACATCTTGGTTTTTTAAATCTATAAAATTGTATGTCATAATGTTTCCGGTGAAAGACTTAAAATATTGTTATGGAAAAAGGAGACTTAAAATAGCAGAGGTACAGATAACAATGTTCCTTAAACCAATCAATTGGAAGACAAAAATGTAGGCACTATAGTCATGCATAATAACACACAAGAACTCTCTCTTCTTACCTGTAAACGTTTTCCGATGGCAACAAACGGCTGTACATCTCCCCTTGTTCCAACAATTAGCATCACGATTTGAAGTGGAGGCAATAATGGAGCATCTTCAGTGTCTTCACCTTCTATAACTATATCTCTGTCATAAACTGTTCCATTACCAAAATAAAGGCTCTGATGTCTAATGTCTGCCGGAACTTCGAAGTTTACAGTTCCATCGTCTTGAATGGCGGCAAATCTTTTCAACCACTTAAGCTATCATAGTGCAGGCCCAAATGTATATATATTAGAACTCCGATTTTTTCTGCTATGAAATTTGCATTATCTTATGAATGAAAGAGGGACAAAAATATAAATATTTAACTGTAAAAAGCTGGAAGTAAAGGATATATTTAGGGATAATTCTAAAAACTACCCCTGACGTTTGGCCAAAATTACAAAAAAATCTCAGTTAACTTCGAAAGTTACAAAAACTACCTTGAGGTTACACATGTCTTACATTTTGCACCTGCCAATTTTTCATGTTATATTTTACGTTTATGTCCCTTAAGTTTTCCAAGTATTACTAATAGCCAGAAGAAAAGTTAGTTTTTCTAGTATTTGAAAAATTGAGTGGGGTAATTGTAATATATTATGACATCAGAAAATTGCGTTGGGTCAACTACCAGTTGGGGCAAAATATAAGCGGGATCAAACATCAAGGGTGGTTTTATAAATTTTCAAAGTTACATAGTTTTTGTTTTCAAAATACCACCAAGCTTGGGCGTAGTTTTTATGATTATCCCTATATTTTACAAATTAACATCTGAACCAAAGACATGAGAAAAAAACAATCGTTTCAATCACAAGCTCATAAACTGCTTATATGATGTTGATCCTAAACCAAACTACATAGACATGCATTACACAGATCACCACAAGTAAAAAATTTACCAATACGACGCCATAATTTAACATAAACACAGCAAGTTTACCTCTTTCGGCCCTACTTTAACAAATTCCACTACCTTAAACAAATTTTATCATCAAGACTACCATCTAAATGTTGAGAATTTGTTGGCTGTAACAAAAGAAAAGTTGGAAGGTTATCCCACATCGGTGGAATAATGAAAGGTGGAAGGGACTTCAAGCCTATAAAAAGAGGTCCAAGGCTAAGGATTAAAATGCACCAATTAAATACACTTTAAGTATTTAATTCTTCTTTCTTTCTTTCTCTTGTCTTAGAGTGTGAAAGGTGTGAGTTATATCTTTGGAGAGTGTGGGTGTAATTGGGGGATTGGGTTGAGAGATTATAGCTGTGTGATTGTAATAATTTTTTACATAGTGGAGTTTTCTCTCTGGAGGCCCGTGGTTTTTCTCCGGTTTTGGAGTTTTCCACGTATATTATTGTGTTATTTATTTTTCTCTATTTTCGTTCTTTGAGAGGCTTGTTGGGAATTTTGAGGCCGTTTTCCCAACAACTGGTATCGGAGCCCCGAGTTCGGGGAGGTCTCGGTTTTAGAGGTTTGGAGTATGCTCTGTGGTTGCAGCTTTGCCTGATCTTCCACATCAGAAATAAATTTCTATTGGTCGTATTAAAGGGTGTCTTGGTATTTCAGAGGTTCGGAGTATGCTCTGTGGTTGCAGCTTTGTCTGATCTTCCACATCAGAAACGAGGATTCTGTTGGGTTTGAGACACGGATACGATGTCAAGGTTCAGTCCCATGAGGTTCGATGTAGAGAAGTTTGACGGAAGGATCAATTTTGGCTTGTGGCAAGTTCAAGTCAAGGATGTGCTGATTCAGTCCGGATTACACAAGGCGTTGAGGGGGAAACCAGCCCCTGTTTCCAGCGATGATAAAAGCGGGACCAGTAAAGGCGATGATGAAGAATGGGATGATATGGATTTGAGAGCGGCAAGTGCTATTCGTTTGTGTCTGGCAAAGAATGTGCTTGCTAATGTGCATGGGTTGTCAACAGCAAAGGAGCTTTGGGAGAAGCTTGAACAATTGTACCAAGGCAAGGGCATCTCGAATCGGTTGTATCTCAAGGAGCAGTTTCATACTCTACGTATGGATGGAGGTACAAAAATTTCAGATCATCTGAGTGTTCTTAATGGTATCGTCTCGGAACTGGAGGCTATCGGAGTGAAGGTTGAAGATGAGGATAAAGCGTTGAGGCTCATATTATCTTTGCCATCTTCCTATGAACATATGAAGCCTATTCTGATATACGGGAAAGAGACCCTGAAGTATGAAGATGTTACTAGCAAACTCCTGTCCGAGGAGAAAAGACTGGAAGGTAGCAGCAATACTTCATCAGAAGGTGCGGTTTTGATTTGTAGGAACGGGAAGAAGAAAAACTCTTCGAAGTATCCAACGTGCTGGAAGTGTGGACAGTCTGGGCATGTCAAGAGAAATTGTCCAGGTGGAGCGGATTCGGCAAAAAGCTCCAATTCTGCTAACAATGTCTCCGTCGTTACTGACGGTGAAGAATTCTTTTGAGAAGTTGGCATCCCCATGGTATGCCCGTTACCATGGAATGGGATGTGTCCTTTTGTTAGCGGGTTCACGGATTTACACATGGGAATTGGGTTGGCATTGATGCAAGATGTGGTGAAGATTGATGTCGAGGGCTGATGAACTTCCGGGTGGCCAACAGGGAAGTTGTACCATAAACCTTTCAGCAAATTTTTCGACATGTGCCGAGTTAAAATTCTTAGAATGGATTATTCTAAGTGGTGATACTCTTTTATGGTAGAGTATGATAGTTCTCTGATTTGAGAATTATGATTGTTGGTTCAAACAATGGTTGTCGGTGTGACAGCGGAGACTTTCTTTTATTTAGCCAAGGTGGAGTTTGTTGAGAATTTGTTGGCTATAATAAAAGAAAAGTTGGAAGGTTATCCCACATCGGTGGAATAATGAAAGGTGGAAGGGACTTCAAGCCTATAAAAAGAGGTCCAAGGCTAAGGATTAAAATGCACCAATTAAATACACTTTAAGTATTTAATTCTTCTTTCTTTCTTTCTCTTGTCTTAGAGTGTGGAAGGTGTGAGTTAAATCTTTGGAGAGTGTGGGTGTAATTGGGGGGTTGGGTTGAGAGATTATAGCTGTGTGATTGTAATAATTTTTCACATAGTGGAGTTTTCTCTCTAGAGGCCCGTGGTTTTTCTCCGGTTTTGGAGTTTTCCACGTATATTATTGTGTTATTTATTTTTCTCTATTTTCGTTCTTTGGGAGGCTTGTTGGGAATTTTGAGGCCGTTTTCCCAACACTAAATACAATGTATCAGATTTTATAAATAGTCGGAATAATATTCTGCTGATTTCGGTACTCAAGCGATTCAGGTTTTAAACTCGTCCACACGAGGAGTATTATGATCATGCTAGGCTGTAGAATAAAACCTAAAAGAAATTGCAGCTTACCTTCTTTTTTAAGGGAATCTTTTCATCGAAAAACTTTTTAGCCAACAGCATACGAGAGCGGTTTGGTTTAAAATTTACAGTCCCGGTTAATTGACTGGGGTTAACATTTGAATGGTCCTCTGTTGATGCCTCCATGGACATAAATTTTTGCCCTGGCAGGTTCCTGTCAGAAGATCCTAAGCAATGCAGATTAGACTTAACACCAAACAAATGCAGGAAAACATCAAGTAAATGGTTATGCAAGACAAATAGGCAACAAATGCCAAGAGGAAATTAAAAGTGAAATCTACACCCAAAAAAATGACGTTTACAAGAAAATTTCAGATTTGTGAAACTATCAATGAATGCCAAAGGAATTATATATGGCGGAATTATCTGATACACACACACACACACACACAATGAGAGAGAGAGAGAGAGAGAGATTAAAGTTCACGTAGATTTGGATTAGAAAAGGTCCACATTCACCAGACTGCTTGTCTGGTTGCACCTGATCAGAATGATATATTTATCCAAATAGCAGATCATATCCCCATATGTCCATTTCTGGCTTGTTCCATTTTCTAATCCTAATTTCTTTCATCATTTTCAAAACTAAGGTTTTAAAACACAGACCCATGACCAGTCAGGCCAGTTCAACAGCTAATCCTATCGGTTTGATGAGGAATAATTATAGTACTTCATAACACAGTTATTATGTAAGACATTTAATGGTGAAATAATCATAACCAACCAATTTCAAAAATAACATTGCTTTGATTGACCCAACTGACGCTTGGCCGGTTGAACCAAGAGAGGGGGGAGGGGGGGTCTTAGGAGGTATAAGACCAACCATATGTATAACAAAAAACAGTTATATGTCTCTATAATTCTGACACAGCAGCTAATAATAGTAGGATGGCCAAGGTATAATAGCTTGGCACAAACCCTGTGTTGTCTTTAAAACATAAAAAGTCTTTTTAGTTGGTTGGGTTCATAGTTAGCCTTTAACATAATTAATGACATTATTAGCTGATGAACTCGGATGCACTAGTAGCATTTACCTTGTCCAAACCGTTTTTCGGTCAGTCAAAAAAAATTAAATGACTTCCAAAAACTGGACTATAAATTCAATGTGCTATCTAGTCTCTTCCTTCCGAAACAGTACCATTATTTACAAATTCAAAAATCTAAGCACGCTTGCTTTTTTTCTTTGAAATATCTTCCGTTTATAATCCTAAAGATGCTAGGGGTATGCAACATTTCATAAGAATGGTTACAAATACTAGCCTTGAGGTTTAACTAACTGCAAATGAAACCGAATATCTTCCAAAAGTAACTATGTTTTTGTTTTCCATAGAGCACCTCACATATTAACGGATAATACAAAAATCTCAATTGTGATATAACTGGATTGTTTTGTAATTGGGTTAAACCTCAAGGATAGATTATGAAATTATCCCACATTTCCATATTCAGAAAATAAAACCATACCCATTCTCTATCACTGTGCCAATTTTTTGTTCACCACAATTAAATCAATACAAAGCATACGACAGAAATACTTAGCCATTAGTCCTCGTAGATTACCTAATTTCATCGTCATAAAAGTAAGGTGAAATCTCTAAACACCCCATGAGTTGAGAATTTCATCTTATTTCTCCTTCGTATGAAGGTTGCGATAGGAACGACATCCAGCTTAAAACTTTGCTACTTTGTATTTTGTAGTGTTAACTAATTTTGACCATTTATTGACACTACAATTTTCATGCCACCAACCTGAGATGATGATGATGATGCTGTATGACATCGATATTATTTCCTCAATCCTATTATCCTAGTTAATGGCATATGCATTGAGATTGTTTCTTCTTTTTCTACCTTTCAGAAACACATCATGTAACTCCCCTCCCCCCCCCCCCACCCCACCCCACCCCCCCACCCCACCAAAAAAAAAAACTCACAAAAATATTTTAACAAGCCTAGAAGGGTCAAGGGTGTCAATGAATTTACAAAAAACAGCAGAATTAGATATATTTAATAGCGGCAGCCACGCAAAGCAAGCAGAATCAGCCCGGATACCTTATACTACTACTATATGATAGGCATTGTACCTTACGCTTCGCCAGTTTGTACCACCCAACAAAAACCATCATCACTACATACTTATTCAAAAGAAACAAGGAAAACAGATCAAAGCCAAGAAAATTACCCGAGAAACTAGAACAGGGATCTTTATGTGGAAGTTCGGTAATACCCTCACTGGTGATGGATTTATCATCAGCAAGAAGGCCATTCAGATCTCCATTTTTTCTGTCTTTTTCCACCACAAAATGCACAGGAACCTCAGCCATTACAACAGCGCTGTGAAATCAAAATCCAAGGAACAACAACGGATTCTAGAAAACGCACAGAACAAAAAGGACAAATGGTGCAGCCACTTTAGTTATTTTCTCCGCTGTTGGCTAAAGAAAGATGATGCCTTTGGGACATTTTCATGCATGCAAATGTTGTTGTTTCGTCTTGAAAGAAGAAGGAAGAGGGGGAGGGGGGGGGGGGTCTCGAAGAAATTGGTATACACCTTCTCTGTTTTCTTCTCTCTCTTTTTATCAGGAATTGTTTAAAAGAAACTGTAAAAGGTGATGAAGATCGGAGAAGGTGGTGGGATTTGCTTGATTCTGTTTTGATTTTCCTTTTTCTTTTTTTTTTTCTTTTTTTTTTTTTCTTTTAAAGTTAGTTTCGTTCTTTGTTCTTGAAGAGTGGAAATTGGTGGGTACCTCTTTCGAAAGCCACGTTACCAACGAATCGTGTCTCTAGGTTTAAGCCACCTGCTGTTACCAAGATTGTGTGCACACGTAAGAGCATGGCGCTAGTGTAGAGTGTGTATGAGACATCATATTTAGAAATTAAGGTGTGTATTTACGGGTTCAATTTGTTTCAAATTCTATATCATCTAATATATAGTGTCACGTGTTCAGATGATCATAAATTAGAGATGAAAATTTTAAAACTTAGAAATACACTTGTACATGTGGCGACTATGTATTGAATGAAATATGGTTTAGAACACATGTTTGGAACACTAAAATAGAACCCGTATTTATGGGGGCATTAGATTAGAATTTTAAAAGGTCTTTATAAATTTTGAGGTATTTAATATAATGTCTTTTTTAAATCTTGATGCATTGAAAAAAATTATGAAATTTAAAAATTCTACAAATTCATGGATTCGGGTTGATTTATTCCAATTCTTTAAGCATAAAATGAATAACAATACCTCCTCTAAGAGAATTTCGGTCCTATCAACAAATATTTTAAAAAATCTTTAAACATAATTCAAAATAACCAAACAAAGTAGTATGAAATTAGCTAAATAATAAAAAAATGAAAATAAAATTTACTTATAAAAAATAAATTTTGAAAATAAAAAAATAATTTTTAATATTTAAAAATAACTTTAAAGAACAAGTTACGGTGAAGGTGAGGTGCGTAATGATAGGGTGAAAGGACAAGCGAGAAATGAAATAAATTATTCATAACAAAAAGTGTAATACCCGTACTTTTCATTGAATGGTTGACTTTGACGTTTTTTTACTTTGATGATTCTTGTAAGCACTTATTGAGATATTGTTGTTGATTCTAGAGTTTCGTATCCTTCGGAACATGTTCGTATAGATGGAACCTTGCGGCGATGTTATTAATTGGAGAAGATAGCGCAAGCTGGGCGTGAACTAGCGCACGCAAATTCTGTTTGGTAGCGCGCGCTAATGGTCTGGATTGGGTAGTGGAAGTACCCAAGTTCTGCTCTCTGGACTGGCATTTAGCGCACGCTAGGCGTGAGTTAACGCACGCTATTCATGTCGAGTAGCGCACGCTAGCTTCTCCAGTAGCGTGCGCTAATGGGTTGAGTCTGCAGGGGCGGTAGCCGAATTCTGCTCTCTGGACTAGCAGATAGCGCACGCTAGGCGTGGGCTAACGCACGCTGTCGGCGTTGTGTAGCGCGCGCTACCGCCAGATGTAGCGCACGCTAACAACGCAGGTCAGAAGCTACTGGACCACCGGGTGACCCCGTTAGCGCACGCTAACCTTTGTAACACCCCTAAACCGATTGAGAATATTACAGCGCCGCAGACCCTCTCGGTGAGGATCTACCAGGCTAAATACGGAGAAACACGATAAACCATACATGCCAACACGGCTAAAATCGAACCACTAGACCGATTTGGTCTTTTGCCACAACACAACATATCAAACATACATAACTGATTCTCATAACTCGTACCCACGCAGGTGTTGGTACACATCAACATCCCCATAAAATGGGAGAACAATACAACGGAGAGACAAACAACAAGACTCTACCAAAATACTCAACGACTGGTCTTCATGTGATTAGTATTGTCGTCTTCCATCATCCTTCGTACCGATCCTGTGATTCGCTCCCCTGCAACCTGCAAATACCTGGACGCAATACAGACATCCACCCCCGAATACTCGAGGGTTAGCAAAACTCCACTGTTTTGCTAGTGCAAGTATAAAATACAAATACAAGCCATACATATCATATTCTGGGAATACAATAACTTGATTAATTTAGAAAGACTTCCCGAGATATTTCATTTAGTTAAAATAGTTCAAGTCTTAGAAAGTAGAATTGAACAAGTAAGCACTTTGAAAACAACTTCGAATCCCAGGAGTTTTTTATTGGAAAATAATCACGAAAACTATAGTCAGAGATCAATTCACAATTGGGGACCAATTACACACAACACATCATTCTTAAGCCATTCTAGTCCAAGCACCTCTGATAAATATGTGTTACATCCCCAAGCATTACGGAAAGCCAAAACATCGTGATACTCCCGACATATCACAAAATGCACTAAGCCATAAGGCTAAAATACTCCAGGATTAACCGTGGACCCGACAATGCGCGAATCCCTCCCCGGCCCCGTCAGGCCCTCTCGGAGTGGCTAATCCAAATGTTTGCGGACCCGACAATGCGCGGATCCCTCCTCGGCCACGTCAGGCCCTCTCGGAGTGAACGAATATAACTATCACACTCAGTAGTAATATCCGACTTCCATGCAAAGGAATAGAAACCATATACTCAGAGTACTCACTAGAATGGCCTCCGCAATCGGACACACGTAAGACTAACAATATAATCTACAAACTATGAAAAGTAGGAATGAAACGAGGTAAACAACTAGTAAAATGTTTTAAAGGATTCCCAGCCTTCCAAAAACCATTTTGGTACACAGACCAAAGGTTATTTCCAAAATACAATTTCAATCATAAATCAAGGGGTCCAAGACCCAAATATCCACATCGACATCCTCCCAAGGGTTATTCGCATCCCGTGCTAGTAAGCCACGGACCTCGGAGCCTCTTTGAGACATCCCCGAGTGAACAACCCAATGGGAAACCACACAACATCACACATCATCGTGACAACAGTCACCTAACAGTATCACACGAAAACCAGGCACAACATACAATACTAATACCCATTCTCAGTACGACACATTCGTTCTCAAACAATCAAGTTAATTTTGGAAGAAAACACTTATCGAGAATATATATCGATTCTTTTGGAAGTTCAATAAAGCATCCAATTTGCACATAGACAATCACCAATTATTATATCTTACGAAATCCGAAGTGTATGGACAAGATACTTGTCTCAAAATCACGAGCAATTGGACGACGAACGGACGGGTTCGAGCAGCCCTTGAGCTTCTAAATAACGATCAAGAATCTCGACAGTCCCCCGAATACTATGAGAACAATACCATCACGAATCAACAAACTAATCGGAATCCAAATCAACACTAAGAACAACAAGGATCTAAGGGTTTCTCAAAGGAATCAAGAACTATGTTCCGAGTGATATAATGTAACACCCCCAAATCCCATTGGGTCATTACAGTGTCGTGGACCCCACACCAGGAGATCCACCAGGCGAACATGACTAAAATACAACAAACTGACCAAAAAGGGAATCACAATTCCTACACTGACATCCAACATAATATTCCGATATGGAATTTCAATGACAACAGTGGGCCTACATGGCCTAAATAAAATACAGCGACATCCACGAGCCTAGCTCGGATGATACAAAATGACAACGACTGAACAAAACTGGAGTACTCCAATTGTCTGACTGACATGAACACCAAAACATCTCGGACTAGTATCGCTCGAATGCCTCGTCGCCACCGTCATGCCCCTGTGTCTCAACTCTCTCCTCGCAAACACCTAAAACATGAAAACATGTTCCGCCCCCACGGGGTCAGTCATCCAGATAATGATTATCAAATACATGTACAACATGATATGCATCCAAAGGGCAGAATGAATAGTATAGTAATGGTAATACGAGATGCTCACAAACCAAAGTAAGAATCGAGCATTCGTGGAATACTATGCCCACGGCATACGATCAATACCTGCTCAACAGGTTAGAACACAAGTGCCCAACAGTGAATCATCAATACAGAACACAACAATACATCACCCGAAGGTAACCCAAGCCAAACACTGAAATAGATACGAATCACAATGCCCGAAGGCTCCAACAGGAATACCGATACATCACAATGGCCTAAGCAATGTACCCATTTGTTTATCATCATAATACCCTAAATGTCACTCATTAAAGTCATTCAATCACCACAATGGCCGAAGCTAAAACAGCCGAAGTCGTATCAATGAGGGCGAAGCCACGCACGGCCGTATCACAATGAGGGCGAAGCCACGGCGAAGCCGTATCACAATGAGATCATCCAATGACCGTGACTGCTGAATTGCAGTCTTTGAAACCAACCGCGAGGGTTCAAGCCCCAGACTTACCCATAATGAGATCACCCGGTGGCCGTGACCTACCGAATCGTAGGTGTTGGGAAACTAACCGCGAAGGTTCAAGCCCCAAGCTTACCCATAATGAGATCATTAACATGGACCGTGACTCATCAATCGTAGGTGTTGGGAAACCAACCGGGAAGGTTCAAGCCCCAAGCTTACCCATAATGAGATCATTAACATGACCGTGACCTACTGAACTGTAGGTGTTGGGAAACCAACCGCGAAGGTTCAAGCCCCAAGCTTACCCATAATGAGATCATTAACATGACCGTGACCTACTGAACTGTAGGTGTTGGGAAACCAACCTCGAAGGTTCAAGCCCCAAGCTTACCCATCGAGCACTAGCCGAGACTAGCCTCCAAAACATAATTAATCACAACAGTAACAATCCCAAGATTACCAAATTCACAAGAATAATAGCGTGCTGCCTTGAGTCGTCCAACACGACAACAACAACTCATGAATGGGCACCGTCCACGGCGGTCCCAATTCAAGTACCTCGACTGCCTTGGAATGGCCAATCGATCACAACAACTTAACGGATGGAAACTATCCTTGATAGTCCCAATTCAATACATCGATTACTTTAGAACGGTTAATCGATAACCAATGATACAACGGATGGGAATTATCTTCGATAATTCCAATTAAATACATCGATTACCTTAGAACGATCAATCGATACACAATGATACAACGGATGGGAATTATCTTCGATAATCCCAATTAAATACATCGATTACCTTAGAACGGTCAATCTATACACAATGATACAACGGATGGGAATTATCTTCGATAATCCCAATTAGATACATCGATTACCTTAGAACGGTCAATCGATACACAATGATACAATGGATGGGAATTATATTCGATAATCCCAATTAAATACATCGATTACCTCAGAACGGTCAATCGATACACAATGATACGGTAGAGTGGATGTCCCGGCGTCTTAAACTGACCACCAAAACAGATATAATAAACGAATATATCAAACGCCTTCAGTCGGCCTATGCAACATCATAGTGACAATTCCAATTCAATAATAACGATTCAACGATGCCTCAGAACGACATTCACGTCAATAATAATAATCGATACATCGATGCCGCGAACCGGCTATCGACAACAAGAATCTCAATGCCTTAAACCGGCTGTTAACAAATAACAATCACATCTGGCATAATCACCGAAGGGTATTGCATCAAACAATTCCCGAATATCAACAAATCACGAAGAGACTAAGTCTTGAAATGATACAATACATTCATACACATATATGATAACATTTATCTCATTGACCAGTACAAGTATAAAACTTGCCTCAATCCGAAGGCGAGAAAGTCCTTCCACGATCAACGTCCTAGCACGAAACGACGAACGACGCCTCCCGACGATCACAACACTCGAACAACCTTGAATGAAAATGATTCATTCAAAAACACAAAATCAATAGAAAACAACGACAAGGACAAAGCCCGATTCAAACACGAATCGATCACACCGCACGAACGAATATCATAGTTCTCAACTATGAATTCCAACATCCTCCAACACCTCGATGATCAATTAACATGATCATTACGTTCTTAACACTTGTGAAATCCATTCAACAAGATTCACTTAAGAACAATTATCAAAACAAACATCTCAAAATGATAATATCACCAATATCATCAAATTGATCCTCCTGCAATGATAATATTATCAATATTATCATTATCACCCCAAGAACATCATCAACTCAATAATCATGATGTCTGAAATAAAAATCCTTCATCAATACATCATGAATTAGGATTAAACAACAAGATTCACTCAACCATTTTCAAATTATGATAATCACCCCTTAAATTATCATAAATCCTTACTAAAATGGTTAAAATCTTTCAAGAACACCACCAACAACAAAAATCATCTCAAGGCTATGTTAATCATATAACAATCTTAACATAATCCTTCCTAGACATGATTAAAAACCTCCAACAATCTAAAACATCAAGAACATAATCCAACTCAAGTGATACTATCATGTTCTTCATCAAAAGTTTATCAAAACCATGAAGAATCATGATATACTCCATTAATCAAACAATACCCGAAGAAAACAACAACAAAAACTTGAAAATCACTTGAAGAACAAGAGATTGAGGGAACTTACCAAAGAAGAACAAGAAGAAGCCTCCAAACACCAAAGGAGCACCAACAAGCTTCCAACTTCAAGCTTCAATCCAAGCTAGGATGATCAAGATCGAGTTGGAAGGTGTTAAACATCAATAACAAGTCCAAACGGACGATTCTAGGGAGAGAATTTGTGTTTTGGTTCGTGAGGAAATGAAATACGAAGCTAACATAAATAGACTGACAAACTCATTACGTACGTTATATATTATGGTTAACGTACGTAAGAGACATTACGTACGCTATGCCATGACATTAACGTATGTAATGAAAAATCCAGAACTAACTGGACTAAAATATGGAGGCCTTAACGTACGTAAACAAGAACTTATTACGTACGTTAACAAGACCTGCATTACGTACGTAGAGCTCACCTCTTAACGTACGTAAGGGCCCGTTGACTGCAATAGTGAGATCCGATCGGAAGATGCTCGGGACCCACCGGCCGAAAGTGACTACGAGGAAGGTTCCTGCCACCTACCAAGCATTACGTACGTAACCTTACAGGCATAACGTACGTAATAACAACACGCTAGCGTACGTAATGCTACATCCGTAGCGTACGCTAAGGCTATGAATTTAGCCAAAAATCCAAACTCTCCAACCAACATTCAAACGACGAAACCAACCCGACGACAAGTATAATATTTCAATCCCGAAATATTCCAATACAATATACATTGTATCAGTCCAAAACAACAACACTTGTACAATTCCAAATGAATATGTACAACTCAACAGTAACACGAAAAAAAATTATCCCCGGATATTACATATAAAATCATGAATGAGTTCAAAAATCCGAAGATCATGCCCAAGACAACAAGAATTACATAATCGATTCATCATCCTCGGATTAAATCGAAGAACCAAGGAGAAACCCCCAAAATTCAAGAACAAGGGTTCTAAGAAGAGAATACCTTGATTTGGGCCAAGAAGATGATTAGATGATGTTAGACATACATAAATCCACCTCAAGATGAAGATTGGTGATGCAGACGCCCAAAAACCCTCCAAGAGCTCGCTCCTGTCGGAAAGGGATGAATAAGGGTGAGAAATGACAAAGTAAAGGTTGTTGTCCAGTATTTATACTGGACAATTATTAGCGTGCGCTGAACACACTGTATTAGCGCGCGCTAACGGGGTCAACGCTCCAAAACATACCGCCTATAACACAATTAGCGTGCACTAGCCAATATACGTAGCGTGCGCTAACGAGTCACGAATCCAGTCCAGTGGCTCCTGGACTGGTCTGCACCTACCAGGTAGCATGCGCTAGTAAGAACAATTAGCGTGCGCTGGGCAGACGATAGCGTGCGCTAACCAACCCTAGCGTGCGCTAACGAGACTCCAGTCCCAGTCCAGTAGCTCCTGGACTGCCTCTGGACTGCCAGTTAGCGTGCGCTAACAATGGCACAGTAGCGCGCGCTATACCACAAGCGGTAGTGTGCGCTACACTGTAATGAGTCAAAAATACATGCAATGATCTGAAACGGAGATGAAACACGTGTCAACTCATGACACAACCATACATGGTACAACATTCCAAAGACATGGACAATGCCAATCCGCTAATCCGCAGAAAAACTCAACGAAACTGGAACGAAGATCTCGGGTATTACAAACCTTGTTATTTAATGCACACTAACCAGATGTAGTATACAAGGGCGGACAGCCCTGTTCTTCGCCACTTTTCTTCCTATTTCTTCATTTCGACGAGAGAACACGCGAGGGGTTATTTCGAGGCGATTTGGGGGCGGCTATTCATCATCTATCATCATCTTAGTGAGATAACGAAGATTACACAACATCTAATCCGTTTCTACCTTCCAAATCAAGGTAAATTCCTTAGAACCCTAGTTTGGGGAATTTTTGGGGATTTTCTTATATTCATCCCATTTATCCATTTTGGAGCTTGAGATCTTTGAGATTATGATGTATCTACCCCGTACCCACGTTTCCCTATGATTATATGGATGGTTATGTACCTTGTTCGGACTTGAGAGGGTTTGGGTGATTTCAAACCTCTAGGTGTTTATCTTTGGAGTTTTGTAAATCGTAGGCGGGTTTCAGGAGTTTCTTCGTGTGATTTGTATATGGATTATTAATTATCGTATTCCTTACGAATCGTTTAGGTACCGGAAGTGCGTTCTTAGACCTACCGAACTTATATTCTTTTCCTTCCAATTCTCGATGTCTCAAAGGCAATTATATGTTTATGTTTATACGTTCTCGATTCTGAAAGTAAAGGATATGAATTGTATGATTGTATATATTCACTCTGGAACGGACCGACGGGTCCTCTAAGGGTTCCGTTGCCTTTGGTGCGGTTCTGCGAATATTTTGGGTTAACCACTCTGGGAGGATCCGACGGGGCCTCTGAGGGTTCCGTTGTCTTCGGTGCGGTTAATCACGTATGTATTGTAATGAAGTACTATGAGATTTAGTTATTCCGGAATACTAGTCATGAGCTTGATGGATTGATGATTGCATTTACTTTATTGTCGAGAAGTATTGTATTTCATATTCGATATACTTGTATAAGCTATTCGACGGTTAACCCCTTTTGGGGAAAATACCTTTCATGTATTTCAGGATCCAGAAGAGTGGATAGGCATGTACCGGGTCGGCATGAAGATGATGGGCAAGTGTGATGCTGTGTCTTGTCACTGATTATACATCGTATTTTATCCCTTCGGTGATGTTGTACTTGAATTGATTATGAGTACTCGAGTACTGTTTCTGACTTCTTGATGTTTTGGCCTGTGTTGCCTTGGGATTGATTCTTGATGTATAGTTTTTGGTCTCATTGGTTATTGTCTTGAATGCCAATTTTATTGTCCTCCATTGGATTATGCTTGGACCTTATCGGTCAAAGTTCATGGTTCCGCGTGTGTATTGGGTTCCACGGCGGGGCTCACGACGATGTAATATTTCCTGAACAACTTGGGGGTGTTACAAAAAGACTATATAAAATATGAATATATATCAATATATGTAAATTACATAAAAAATAATATATAATAAACTTACATATTTGATAAAAATACACTACTATTAAGTCAGAAGAGATTGCATGATGCATCATAATCATGATATAAATTACATGTGTCATGTCTTTCCCGAATAAATATGGAAAAAATTGCGCAAGTCATAAATCATACAGATTTTAAAAATAGATGAAATTTGATATATAATACCTTCAGTTGAATGGTTTTTACACCATTTATGCTATTAAACTTAATTTTACAATTTCAATTTCGAAATTACCCTCAAACATATATTACAAGTTAAATTATTCATACCGCCACCAAATCCAAAAAGTAGTTTTTTAACCTGGTGTCATCCCCGATCGGCCGCCGGCCAACTATGATGCCGGTCGTTGCCAGTAGTCGCCGTCCGACGAATCTCCAATAATTTTTTTTGTGCTGCGACTGCTGTCGTCTCGAGTCCACCGCCGACAACTTCATAGTTGGGCGGCTTATCTGTGATGATACTTTCGTTTTCTTGGCAACAAATGTGGTACCCATCCCACCGTCGACCAACCCTAACACCGGCAGATGAACTTCCCATTAGTAGTAATTGATTTATTTAGAATTCTTTTATTAATATATTTCTTTATTTTATTATGTATATACTGCACCTCTGAGATAAATAGACAACTCAACTCACACGCTCATTAACGTGTGGTGAAATTTGATTTACCTCATGGTATTAGTAGGATTTTGATCCTTGTAAGTAATACCACTAGTCGACGCCGCCATCTTCTTTCTCTTCGACCTTCTCCGCCAATTCTCATGGCGTTGAGCTCTAGAAGGGAAGAAAAAAGAAGAGAAGCTAGGATTTGACAGAATGTATCTATACATAAAACTGAACATCATCATTTTGTTTAAGAATTATGATAGTTAACAGCGGTGAGAAAGTTACTGTAATTAACTAAAAAATTATATTATTGTCGAAGTCCGTCACAAGTCTTATGACAATTACGAACAGTCACAAATATTTTGGTTTATCACCGTTTGACTTTTGTGACTGTTATTGGCAGTTAAAGTAATGACTGTCACTAGCCGTCACAAATCCAGCGAGTTTCAATGTCACGAAATCTTGATTCTGGTGTAGTGTATAATGTTGCCTTTTGCAATGTTTATTCGTATTATTACAATCGAACTATTATCCGACAATTATCTTATCCAGCACTCATCCTTCACTTGCCCCGTTCAACACCTTTTGCCCATCAATGGTGGTTGCCCTGTCCCGCAGGCCAATCTCGACCATTTTAAGTGGGTTTCTCAAGACAGAAACAATATGAGTCTTCTCATGTCTTCCCTTTTCTGAAGATATGACCACGTCACAGGCATTCGAGTTGAAACTCTATGAAAACTCGGGTTTATTGATTAGATTCTAGCCTTTTATACTCAGAATTGGCTATAACAGCTTCGATTAATATTTTACTTCTTGAATAAGTCTTGTTGTAGCAAGGATTCACTATAATAGCTCCGATTAAGTCTTTACTTCTTGATAAGTCTTGTTAATAGGAGATAAAACCATGTTACATGTATTCGAATCAGAACTCTACGAAAACTCAGTTTTCTTGATCAGATTCGAGCATTTTGTATTGAGAATTGGCTATAATAGCTCCGATTAAGCCTTTACTTCTTGATTAAGTATTGTTAGTATGAGATTAGACCACGTTTGATGCATCTGAGTTGGAACTACATGAAAACTCGGGTTGAAACCCTAGGTTGAAACAAGATCCATGAAGTATGGCTTGCTCTAGAATATGCATATCATAATTCCTCCGAGGCACATGAAATACAACTCAAAGATGAACTAAGAAACTTAAAGTGTGACATCCTATTTGTATCTAATATTACCGCTTTTCCAAAAACTTGTGTGACAAGTTACCGGTTATTGGAGCACCCATCGGTGACACGGACAAGGTTGTTGAGAAATTGGCACCCCACTAGAATGGTGGATAATATCGCGGAGTCTAGTTTTCAAACTATTTTGCGTTGCGGAAGCAAAATTAACTTGTGGAAGATAAAAGACACAAGATTTATAGAGGTTCGTCCTCTCTCTGTATCTTTTTCTATAGGCTTAAGATCAATCTCTACACCTCGTCTTCTATCGGTCCGAGGGATACCGTTACAATCTCGTCTTCTATCGGTCCGAGATAAACCATTACACTCTTGTCTTTATGTCGGTCCAAGATAAACCGTTTTTCTTTTCTATTGGACAAGGAAGCAACCTATCTAGCTTTATATTAGTACTAGACAAACCTCTCGTGGATTTAGATATGATTCTAATAATGCCAGATCAATGATCCTAATAACACCGAATCAATCTACAATGCGCATCTTTCCCCTCGTGTATATGTTTTCGTGTATGAAGACTCAAACACTTATCAATTAAGCACAAATACAACAACAATAATGAATATAGTGATAACTGATCAATATGATATTTGCTTGGAGTTGTTGTATAGAATGATACCAAATGACTTGGTATTTATAGGCAAATTATTTCAACTAGCCGTTAGCTCATGCTGCCTTTATTACGTACGTTAAAGCTCTTCTGTAGCGTACGTTATGTGTATTAGTGTATGTAACACCAACGTGTAGCGTACGTTATCTGCTCGTTGTTTCAGTCCAGTGGCTTCTGACTATGTCTTTAGCGCGGGTTAATAACCTTCGTAGCGGCGCTAATGTGACGTCATTGCGTGTGTCACTATGTATCTGTTGCATGCCTTTTTGACTTTGACTCCGAATCTTCCAACGGTTCATTTGTTTGAATTCATATTCAAACTACATTACATAAGTTAGCTATTCTATGTTACATACGTTAAGTTCTTCCGATTTCGTACGTTATCTTGTTTCGGTTGCGTACGTTAAGTCATGCATCTGTCCTCATCTGCCTTCAGGCGACTTTTCATTACATACGTTATAGCGTTTGCATAGCGTATGTTAGCTTCATTAATTTTAGCTGCTCTGCTTTTCTGACTGTTTCGAGTGTCTTCGACTCCTTCGTTGTTTTGGTTCGTTCTATTGTTTCCTTTGTTGTTTTGGTTTGATCGTCAACTCATCATCAAAACTAATTTATGATTATATGGAGTAGAATATTCCAATAATCTCTCCCTTTTTATGAGCAAAAATATGAAACATAACAGATCATGTTGGAATATTTTATGCCAAATATTCATTATAGAGTTTTGATGATTAAGTTGTTAAACAAAGTAAAACAACAAGAAAGCAAAACAAATCAACAAAATCAATCAAGCTGGGCAGAAGCTACCTGGTTAGACAAGAAGACAAAGTTACCTGATGATCAGATCAGGTAAGTTGGGAAACCTACCTGATCAGACGAGAGGAAAGTTGTCTGCAGATGACAAGCTTAGCAGGCTATATACACTATATAGCGCACGCTATCAAAAGCGAGTAACGTACATAACAAAGAGCAGATAACATACGTAATGTTAAAGTTACCTGAAGATCAGACAAGTTCAAAGTCACCTGAAGTCAAGTCACCTGATGAAGATAGCGCACGCTAAGACTGGAGCATAACGCACGCTATCGAAGCAATATGACTGTTGTGAAAGACATTCAAACATAGTATGATGCAAGCAATGACGAAATATTAGCGCACGCTAAGATTGAGGAATAACGCAGGCTAAAGTGTTTGAATTCAAGATAATCAATCCGTTGGGAGATTCTGATGTAAAGTCAAAAGCTATAAATGGATATATGATGCAAGCAATGATGTAATATTAGCCCACGCTACATGAAGATGTTAGCGCACGCTAATGTATAGCGGCAGTAGTCACTGGACTGAACAAATTAGCAGCTAACGTACGTAATTAGCCAATATCAACGTACGCAACAGGCAATAGCGCACGCTACAGCAAAAGGCTAGCGCACGCTAAGTAAGACTAGCAGTAACGGCTAGTTGGAGGAAAATGGCTATAAATACCAAACCACTTGGTATCAAACCACACAACTGTTGGAATATAAAATACAGCGGAAGCGAGATAGAATATTTTATGAAAAGTTTTATAAACTATCCAACGTAAATAGCGAATCTGTTTAGGCTTGTCAATTAATTAATTAAACAGATTAATTAACAATTTAAATATATATATTTACGCAGTAGGAATTAGTATTCATACCTTTGTAGCGAATTGGTAGAAAAATCCCTTTTTGGTCGATCGAACACCTCCTTGTATTCTTCCTTGATCTATTTATTTTTCTACCTCAAAGTCTTCTAGAGTATATCCCGCCTATATTCAGATGTCGTGTGAGCAACAGTCTACCGGACTGCTCGGACAACAAGGGGCCTCGGCCGAACCACTTTTCTTCCAAAATTTACCTTACGAATTTTCTCTCTATTTTTCTTGAATATTTAAGTATTTAGAAAAATATTGTGTTAACTAAATTATGGAATCCAAGACACAAGTCAAGATCCACAATTAAACACAAGTAGAGAACAAATCGAAATTTTTGTTCATGAAGAAGTGAAGAAATCCCTCCCACCATAGTCCTTTTATAAGTGTTTTGGGCTACTCTAGGGACCTTAAGGAGGACAAGGTAAGGACTCCCAATAGATATCTTATTTCCAATATTAGGACTCTTCCTAATATGAAGACTCTATTAATATAAACTTAGTCCACTAAAAAGTTGATATTGCACTTCCTATCAAAATTCCAAATTACGAAATTGGACTACTTTTTGAATTAATTATTTTCCGTGTTTAAGATATTTCATGTCCATTAATTAATTTAAGCTACTGACAACTTTTAATTAATTAATATATTATACATGAGTATACCACTCGCCTTTTATTATTATATCATAAAATTAATTCCACCTGCAGGGTTTAATATAATAATCCTTTCGAGTGCCTCAAGGGACATGATCAACCCGGCTGGTCGGGACACGATTTCTAGTTATAATATTAATTAATATATAAATAATAATATTGCCCAAAATATCGAGCATATTGAGTCAATCATTGTGGCTCTCACCAATGATAAATCAAAACAATAAATATTAAATATTAATCAATAGAATTAAGAAATAATAATTGTCCGAGATGTACGTTCTTCTTATAGTCAGTAGAGAAGAATCTATCTCAACTCGATCCTGTTCAATGTATACCGAATACGCTAATATATGGTAATGGTCAAGACCAACCAATTACAAGCATATACTACAACCTCTCACATAACGGTCTAATGTTATATAGGTTGTGAACTAATTATTACTATATAAGGGACATATAATGTGATCTTCTGTGTGACTCGACACACCACATTATCTACAATATAAAGTAATTTTGCTAATATTTGCATAACCATAGCGTGAATAAATATGCAAAATATGTGATAAATGAATTAAATATCCTCATAGATAAAGACCGGGAAATTAGGTAATACAAGCATAAAGTATGCTTTGATGTATACAACCCTGACAATCTCCCACTTATACTCAAAGCATGCTTTTGAAGTATACTATCTAGACTATGTCTATCTATCTCCCACTTATACTCAAAGCAATGCTGCCATACATCTCAACCCCATTCATTCCACATGCCCTTCAAATGACTTTGAGGGCAACCCTTTCGTGAAAAGATCAGCTAGGTTGTCTTCAGATGCTATCTTGGAGACAATAATCTTCCTTCTCTTCACAAAATCTCGAATGATATGATATTTGCGCTTGATATGTTTGCTTGCTTTGTAGGCCCGTGGTTCCTTCGAATTTGCAACAGCACCGGTATTATCAAAATAAAGTGTAATACTCCTAGGCAAATTAGGAATCACACCCAAATCCTTTAGGAAGTACTTGAGACATACTGCCTCTTTAGCTGCCTCTGAGGCTGCTACATAATCGGCTTCCATGGTAGAGTCTGCTATGCATTTCTGCTTCATACTCCTCCAACTGATGGCTCCACCTCCCAAAGTGAAAACATATCCAGAAGTTGATTTCGACTTTTTTTGTCCGCACTGAAATCAGAGTCAGTGTAACCCAAAGGACAAAGTGTATCCGATTGATATACAAGCATATGCTCCCTAGTCCTTCTCAGGTACTTGAGTATATGCTTGACATCAATCCAATGTCCCGGTCTTGGGTTCGATTGATATCTCGCCACCATGCCTACAGCATTACAGATATCAGGCCTAGTGCAAAGCATAGCATACATGAGGCTTCCCACTGCCGAAGCATAAGGGACCAGCTTCATGTCATCTATCTCCTTCTGTGTATTAGGACACATAGCCTTAGATAGATGAATTCCATGTTTGTAAGGTAAGAAACCTTTTTTGGAATTCTCCATACTAAATCGCTTTAGCACCGTATCGATATAGGATGCATGAGATAAGCATAACATCCTTTTCTTCCGATCTCGAAAGATCTTAATACCAAGGATGTGCCCATCTTCTCCCAAATCCTTCATATCGAATTTCTCAAACAGCCATACCCTTACGTCTGATAATACTTTCACATTGTTTCTAATCAGAAGTATATCATCTATGTACAGTACAAGAAACACTAGCACATTTCAATCGCACTTTTGTATACACAAACCTCACTAGGACACTATTTAAAACCATACAATTGAATGAACTCATCAAATTGCATGTTCCAATACCTTGATGCTTGCTTGAGACCATAAATGGCTCTCTTAAGCTTGCACACTAAGTGCTCCTCTCCTTCAGCAATGAATCCCTCAGGTTGGCGCATATAGATTTCCTTATCAAGACTCCCGTTCAAGAACGCAGTCTTTACATCCACCTGCCAAATCTCTATATCCAAATGCGCAGCTATAGCTAAGAGAATCCGGATCAATTTAAGCATGGCTACTGGCGAAAAGGTCTCATCGTAGTCGATGCCCTCATTCTGAGTGTAACCTTTCGCAACAAGCCTTGCTTTGAAGGTTTTCGATCCTCTCTTATGCTTGTAGACCCACTTACTTCCGATGGGTTTTACCCCATTGGGTAGCTCTACTAGCTCCCACACTTGATTAGAATCCATAGACCCCATTTCGGTTTCTATTGCTGTTTTACAGGATTCAGCATCCTTATCTTGAACTGCCTGCTTATATGTACATGGATCCGTTTCATCCTGGTCCCGGGAGTGGTACGAAGACGCTCTCACGCCGATGAAACGTTCAGGTTGACGAAAAACCCTCCCATTACGACAAGGCGTGTCCCTGGTTTGCGTATCCGCAATAGTGTCGATACGTGGTACACTAGGTGTTTGTACAATTGGTATTGTCGAAATCTCACCCCTCAGTTCCTCTTGAATGACCTCACTCCTAGGCTTGTGGCTTATTACATAGTCCTCCTCTAAGGACCGGACATTGGTGCTAACAATGACCTTCTGATCTTTAGGACTGTAAAATAAGCCACCCTTCGTTCCCTTCGGATATCCTACAAACACTCGTACTTATGTACGAGATGCCAACTTATCAGCTTCCTTCACATATGTTGGTGAACCCCAAATCCGAACATGTCCTAGACTTAGCTTGCGCCCATTCCACAGTTCTGTGGGTGTTTTTGGAACTGATTTCGAAGGCACAAAGTTTAGAATGTACGCCGCTGTTTTCAAGGCATATCCCCAAAACGAAATAGGTAAATCAGAATAACTCATCATTGACCTAACCATCTCTAATAAAGTACGGTTCCTTCGTTCAGCAACACCATTTTGTTGTGGTGTACCAGGCGCAGTGAGCTGGGAATTAATCCCCTCATGTGCCAAGAAATCCAAAAACTCTCCACTAAGATACTCGCCACCACGATCAAATCGCAGTGACTTGATACTCTGTCCATGATGCTTCTCCGTTTCAGCCTTGAATTCTTTGAACTTATCAAAAGATTCAGACTTACGTCGTATAAAATAGATGTATCCATATCTCGAGTAATCATATATAAACATGATGAAGTATTCGAAACCACCCTTAACCTGGACGTTCATTAGACCACATACGTCGGTGTGTACTAATTACAATACATTTTGTGCACAATTTCCTTTGCTTTGTAAATCCCTTTTAGTCATTTTCCCTTCTAGACAGGATTCGCAAATTGAAAATGACTGAACTTGGAGCGAATCCAATGGGCCATCGCTCACCAATCTTTGAATCCTTCTAAGGTTAATATGACCCAATCGTAAATGCACAAATATGTTTGATTTATGCTCGAAGGTTCTTTTCTTTTATTAGGATTAGTCAAAGAATTAAGTGATTTATAATTATGCAAGGGAGCTGGTGCAGCATTAATGATATAAAGTCCTTCATTATAAGTACTCGTGCAAATATATTCACCATTTCTTTTAATAACCGCATTATCTTCGAAAGAAACTGAATATCGATCACAACACAATTTAGAAACTGAAATTAAATCCATTCTAAAATCAGGTACTAATAACACATTATTTAGGACTAAAATCCTATCATTAACTTTTAACTGCACGACTCCCACTACAACAGTCTTCAGCCTGGAATAGTCGCCCCAGCTAATAGTAATCTCATCCGCACTAAGTACCTTGGTTACTTGGAACCCCTTCGAGTCATAACAAACATGATTAGTGGAGCTCGAATCTACTATCCACGAAGTGATAGAACAGGCAGCCAAACATGTTTTGACTACTAGTGCATGATACGTACCTTTCTTAGGGCAGTCACTCTTGAAATGCCCCTTCAGACCGCACTTATAGCATTTGCCCTTTGGCTTTTTGTTTGCCTCGAACTGAAGAGCCTTTGACTGAGGAGCCTTGCCTTTAGCTTTGAAGGTCGCCACTTGCTTCTGGCCAACCTGCTTTTTCTTCTTTCCCCATTTGGCTTTTGAAGAACTAGCACTGGTTGCCGCAAGAATTTGATAATAACCTTATTTGAAGAGACCTTCGGCAAATTGAAGCTCTGTCAGAAGTTCCGCCAAAGTGTAAGTCCCACGATTCATATTGTAGTTGAGGCGGAACTGCTCAAAGATTCTTGGAAAGCTACCCAAGATAATATCGACCTGCGACTCGGCATCGATAGTGGCCCCCAGTATGCTCAGTTCGTTCAAATGAGACATCATTTTCAGAACATGATCCCTAACTAGAGTCCCTTCAGACATTTGGGTTGTCATCAACACCCTGCATTTTGCCTAGCCGCCCGATTCTGATGACCAAACATCTCGGTGAGATTTTTCATCATTTCCGCTGTTGAGGCCATCGTCTGATGCTGGTGCTGCAATACATTTATCAGTGATGCCAAAATGTAACAGCGAGCCATCTCATCAGACTTTTTCCATTTTCGGAATTCAGCCAACTCTTCAGGAGTTGCATCCGGTTCTGGTTCCAGAGGGTTTTCCTCAGTTAAAATAAATTTATGCCCCTCCGCAGTCAGGACAATGTCAAGATTTCTTTTCTAGTCGGCAAAATTAGTGCCATCAAGTTTATTTTCTTTGAGAATAACAGCTAGTGGATTGAAAAACATCTGAGAATAAAATTAAAACACCATTCACCACATAATTCGACGCAAAATATATTGAAAACCCTTAAAACACAATATATATGCAGTCAACCAACACCTCGAAAAACCACACATGCAAGCCACGTTAGTGTGGACGTTTATATATACATTTTTCAAGTAGATTTTAATGTCTTTAATTTTACTATCCAGTCAAGATGCGTTTTGACAAGTAAAATTAATAGTTGGTTCTTCTTGGTCATGTATTAAATTAACATAGACTCCGATGGGGAGCTTATTAATTAATACACCTAAGTGAACACCATAATTTAACAATCCTTAGAATATTATTTAATGATAATAGTCCTCCAGATGGAGATGTCCTATCATAAAAAATAATATTCACCTTTTTGCTATCTAATTGAAGTTTAAAACTAGTGAGCCAATAATCAGCATATCCGATGTGGATGAAGACTCTAATGTCAACGCGCATGCTAATTATTTCACAATTTAAACCAATTATGGAGGCCAATTTGATTTTGAAAATCAATTTTTAAAACCACTTAGTTATTTTGAAAAAATAAGGTTTTTAATTTTCTAGTCCTAACATGCAATGAAACATATCACGCATACATCCATATATGCCATACATCAAAACAATAAAAACCAACAAAAAAAATTGGATAATTAAATCCAATTATCATGGCTTTTATTCCTCGTTTTGAATAACGAGGAAATCCTCAGCTGCTTGCTCCCACTGCTTCAAGCATCTCATCACCTCATCCCGATTGGGCCACAAAAATTCCATATATGGTAACTTTCTTTCAAGCAACATTAATTGCATAATAAATATCTAAACTAAATTTAATGTGCCCCAACGGACGCAACGAACGGCGAATATACGAACAGGACCATATTCCGGACGACCCGACCCAGCAACCCGACCCGCTGCCCAACCCGCGCCCAGGACAGAACATGTAACACCCCAAACTAGGCGGATATTACAGTGCCGTGGATCCCCGACTGGGACCCACCAGGCGAATGAAACTGAAGAATTAAATAATATAATTGTAGTACCGAACCACATTATATTACCAAATACTATGATGAGGAGTTTAAATACAAAACACCAGGACAATACTGAATACTAGTATATTTTATATGAAGATAAAATACACAACACTGAATGAAACGGAGTATCCAAATGAAAATCTGCAGCGGAAAATAAATGACAACAACATGAATGACTGAAAGGATTGGGGGGCCCTACTAGTATCATTGGGACTCCTAGCCGTCAACATTCTATTCCCGTGCTTTTGCCTTGCCGCGACCTGAAAACAAAATTCCCCAACGGGGTCAATTACACAGAACAACAATCCTCAAGGGTTGAAAATACACAATCATGATATATCTTAATTATGAAATATCCTTATTTATGAATTAAGCTGAAGAGGAGTATCATAGTACGCCCGTAATGTTCTGTGCAAGTGTACAAGATGGATGACAGGGCACACCTGTCCTTGTACCTAATTAGTCTCACGGAGGTAATCGTTACCGTGTGCACAGTCCAATGTATCGATCCCAATACATGACCATCGCGTGCTCGACTAAAAATTCCACACATCCGCACCCGGCCACGCAATATGAACCCAGAAGGTCATATGAACGAGAATGACCAAAATGAATATCAATGAATAATAATCCGACAAGGTCAAGAATGACTCACCGAGATGAAAATAATAGTGAAGTGAATGATAGTTCAATGAAATGATTGGAACCGCCGTTCCTCGTGAATGAAGTGATTATTCGACAAATACAAGTCTCAATACGATTAATACAATGATGAATGAATTATGATTATGAATGAACAACAACAAAAGGAATGAATATCCTTTTAACCGAGTAAGAATTAACTTACACAATACCGATGAAGAATGTCCTTCCACGAACAACGTCCTAAATGAGATGTCGGTCGCTCAAACAACCTTGAATAACACAATTACGAACAATCCGTTCAACATACGAATCAAACACGATGAATACCAACTCAAAACGTCGATACGACTAAACCAAGTTCATTGGGACATTATATCAAATACGTTGTGACCAATCTCCGATTGTTTACAAACAAACCTCAATTAAACCAACATCAAATCCCCAAGAAGTGTTTCAAACCAACAAAACATCTTCAATACAATCAATAATCCAATATGAATATCCAAAATCGTGATTTCAACAACGATTAATCAAAAACCCCCAAATCCAACTCAATATTCAAAGTGTTCTTGAATAATCCTTCAATAATCCAATGAATATTTATACACACTAATAATCATATGTATATCTCTTCATACAACATGATTAAAACGTCCAAGACATCACATTTCAACACAAAATCGAAATCCAAGATGTTGAAGAAATATTACCTTTGAAGATCCAATCACTTTGATCCGATGAATACGCGTTAGATCGACTATCCGAGCTTCACAACCGAATGGAGATGATGAAAATCGAGTACTCAAGTGATTGATGATGAAAATATCTCCCACAAACCCTCTCTCTCAGAAGTAGGATGAAGAAAAGATGAAAATGAGAAAAAAGTCCCGGCCAAGTCCTTATAAACTGCCGGAAGTTGCGGCCGTAACTCGGCCTACTTACGCCTACTTACGGCCGTAACATCCCAGGTCAATGGCCTTACGCCCGTAACTAGCCAACTCGTACGGCCGTAAGCTTCGTCCAAGCACCTACCGACAGCCTTACGGTCGTATCCGCTCCTGACTTACGGGCGTAACTCGCCCTCGTCTAAAAGACCTGCCGACATCCTTACGGCCGTACCCGCACACCTTACGGGCGTAACTCAGACGATACGGCCGTATCCGGCCAAACTTACGGGCGTAAACCCCCTTCGTCGAAAATGACCAGGCACCCTGCCTGTAACGTACGGCCGTATCCGACCAAGCCTTACGGCCGTACCTTCCTCGTCTTACGGCCGTATGCCGCAACCCTTACGGCCGTAAGTCCCTCTCGTCCGAAAAAACCTGAAATACACGAACACTCCTTACGGTCGTATCCTGCCCATCTTACGGCCGTAACTCGCCTCGGCCAAAAACGCCTGGACACCCTGCTCGACACGTACGGCTGTAACCGGCCAAGCCTTACGGCCGTACCTGCTCAACTTACGGCCGTATGCCAAAACCTTACGGCCGTAAGTCCCGTTCGTCTAAAATGGCCTAAAACCAACGAACACCTGTTACGGCCGTAACCTACAATCCTACGGCCGTAACTCGTTGCTGGACAAGGTGAAAATCCGATAACTCCAATTTCTCGCTACGATTGATGAATGATTCGACATACCATACGTATGTGAAAGTGAACAAGTCCAACACATGCCAAAGACGAAAATTCCAGCACAAGACTACCCATCATGATGATAATGATAATACTCCCGTCTCGATCCATAAACGGAGATGAAAAGACGATCGGTAACTGATACATGGTTACAACACGCCCACAATGAACGCAAATGAATGAATCATGAATGATGAATGATTATTAATGAGTGAAAATTACTGACTGATTAATACTGAATGAAAATGAATGAATTACAACCGGGTATTACATACTCCCACCTTAAAAAGAGTTGTGTCCCCGAAACTAAGGGTCAAACAACTCGGGATAACTCTCCCGCATACTCTCCTCGGTTTCCCAAGTAGCCTCTTCGACTCCGTGTCTAGACCACTGAATCTTTACCAAAGGAATCGTCTTGTTCCTCAACTGTTTGATTCGCCGCTCTAAAACTCGTATAGGACGCTCCTCATATGAATGATCATCCGCGATCTCGATTTCGTCGAACTGAAGTATGTGATTCGGGTCGGCAACATACTTCCACAACTGAGAGACATGAAACACAATATGAATTCGGCTCAACGCCGAATGTAAAGCCAATTGATAAGCTAACTCGCCTACTCGATCGAAAATCTCAAACGGTCCAATGAATCTCGGACTCAACTTTCCCCGCTTCCCGAAACGGAAGATACCTCGACTCGGTAATACTTTAACCAAAACGTGGTCACCTGTCTCGAACTCTAGTGGTCGACGATGATTATCTGCATATGATTTCTGTCGACTCTGAGCTGTCAACATACAACTCCTGATCAAAGCTACCTTCTCACGGGCGGCTATAAGCATATCGGGCTCGGTGCCGATTGATTCTGATAAGTCGTCCCAACACAAAGGAGATCGACAACGACGACCGTACAAGGCCTCGTAAGGTGCCATCTTAATCGAAGCATGCCAACTATTATAGTATGTGAACTCAATCACCGGTAATTGGTCTTCCCTATCGTCTCTCCAATCGAGGACGTATGCCCTCAACATGTCCTCCAATGTCTGAATAGTCCTCTCCGATTGTCCATCGGACTGAGGATGAAAAATGGTACTGAGATTAAGCTGAGTTCCCATAGCACGATGAACTGATTTCCAAAAATGAGACATGAATCGTCCGTGACGATCGGAAATGATACTTTTAGGAGTACCGTGCAGTCTCATTATCTCTTTGATGAACAACTGGGCAAGTCTCTCGGGACTCCCACGTATCCTTAATCTCAAGGAAATGAGCCGATTTAGTCAAACAGTCCACAATTACCCAGATTATATTAATGCCACGACGACTCGTTGGCAAACTCGTGATGAAGTCCAAGGAAATAACTTCCCACTTCCACTCTGGAATAGGGAGCGGTTTTAGCATACCTGCCGGTCGCTGATATTCTATCTTGACTTGCTGACAGGTCAAACATCTCGAAACAAATTCCGCGACTTCTCGTTTTATATTACTCCACCAGTAATTTTGTTTCAAGTCCTTGTACATCTTCCTAGACCCCGGATGAACGGAATAAGGGGTAGCATGAGCTTCTCTCAAAATCGAGTTTTTCAACTCGTCGTTCGCCGGTATGCACAACCAATTTTTAAATCGCAAAAGTCCATCCTCGTGGACCACAAATCCAGGGGCTTTCCCCTGAGCCACATCCTCATGGATGCACAACAATGATGGTTCTGAACCCTGATTCTCTCTGATTGCCTCCTCAAGTGGCGATGAAATCTCTAACATGCAAAGTTTCCCTTGCACTCGCTGAAGCCAGACCCCGATCTCGGGTCTCAGGAGTTCTTGCTGAAGCTCCTTCTGAACTGTTAAACGAGCAAGCATTTGCTCCTGAACGGACTTACGACTCAAGGCATCGGCAACCACGTTTGCCTTACCCGGGTGGTACAGGATCTCGATATCATAATCTTTGATTAGTTCCAACCACCACCTCTGTCGCATATTTAACTCCATAAAGGTAATGACGCCAAATCTTCAACGCGAAACCACTGCTACAAGCTCCAGGTCGTGGATCAGATAATTAACCTCGTAAGGTCACAACTGCCGTGAAGCATAGGCAATAACCTTCCCATTCTGCATTAATACACATCCGAGACCGTGTCCGGACGGGTCACTATAAACCACGAATCCTTCCGTCCCTTGCGGTAAATAAAGGACAGGTGCTGACATTAACCGGCTCTTGAGTTCTTCAAAACTCAGCTGACACGTATCGGACCACGTGTATTTCTTATCCTTTCGCAAAAGGTTCATTATTGATTGAGCGATTTTAGAAAATCCCTCCACAAACCGCCGATAATCACCGTCTAATCCGAGAAAGCTTCGGATTTCCTTAACATTCTTCGGAGGTAACCAACCTTGGATAGCCTCTGTCTTCTGAGGATCAACACGCATTCTGTCTGATGAAATTACATGCCCGAGAAGCATCACTTCGGACATCTAGAACTCACACTAGGACAACTTTCCATAAAGTTGCTCTCGTCTCGACACATCGAGAACCTGATGAAGGTGAAACTCGTGTTCTTCCTGGTCACGAGAATAAATTAAAATATCATCACTGAAGACAACCACAAACTGATCCTAAAAGTCGATGAAAACCCAATTCATTAATTCCATGAATACCGCAGGTGTATTATATAACCCAAACGGCATTACCACGATCTCATAATGACCATAGCGTGTTTGAAACGCCGTCCTTGCGATATCCGACTCTCGAATTCGTAACTGATGATATCCAGATCTTAAGTCGATCTTGGAAAAATACTGAAGTTCCCTGAAGTTGATCTAAGAGATCATCAATACGGGGTAGAGGATACTTAATCTTGATCATCACCCTGTTCAACTCCTGATAATTAATACACACACGAAACGAACCAACCTTCTCCTTGATAGATAACAATGGTGTTCCCCACGGGGACGCACTCGGTCGGAGATAACCTTTCTCGAACAATTCATCAAGTTGAATCTTCAACTCTTGCATTTCGGTCGGGGCCATCAGATACGGTGCCTTCGATAACGGGGACGTACTAGGCTCCAACTCAATCGTGAATTCCACATCGCTCTATGGAGGCAAACCAGGTAACTCGTCTGGGAATACATCGTCAATCGATGACAATGATACCACGAATGATTGAACATCTTGATTTCCCTAGAACGGTCAATCGATGACAATGATACAGTGAATGATTGAACACCTCGATTGAGTAATTACACTGCTTCCATCATATTAATAATTCTTCTGGAACAACGGGGATTACCTCCCTGAAATACACACTCGGCTCCAACGACTGAAATGATAGTGACCAAACGCTTACGAACACTGAGGATAGTATCATGACGATCCATCCAACTAACACCCAATATTACATCGTCCTAAGGTAAATCCTCCACGATGAGGTCCGCTAACCAAATGCGGTCATAAAGCTTAATTCAGTATGACTTTCGAAAATTCTTCTATCGTCAGGTAGACCAATGATATAAGGTCCCTAATTAATAGGAGTATCCAAGCTAAGTCTATTCAAACATGATTCAGAAATGAATGAATGCGGTGCACCATTATCAAAAGGGTACACACAGGTTGAGATAAAATTACGAGTATACCTGAGATCATTCGGGCCTCCGGATCGTCGGTCCTCTTCATCGCGTGAATCCGGGACTTGCCGGTCCCCGAACCGGACGCTCCCGACTGATAAATATAAGCTCCGCCTTTATTCTCTCCCATCATCTTAAATGACGCTGACAGAACAGTCTGATTCTGAATCGTTGATTACTTCGGGGCCTGAGATGCCGCCGGATCCGACTTGGAGTCCTTACAGAAAAAACGGGCCTTATGCCCAACAATCCCACAGTTATGGCACGTGATAGACGGTTTCAAACACTTAGTGCTGTAATGACCCAGCGCTCCACAGTTAAAACATGTGATGGCCGAACTGACCGCTCGGGACTGAGATCCTGCACGATTATGCGCCGTAGGAGGTCGCTCAGAAACGTTAGGGCCCGCACGAAGCTTCTTGAAGGTTGACTGACTGCCTTCGGACTGATTACGCTTCGTTAATTTCTTGCTGACAGATAAAGGTTGTTGCTCAGCAATTTCTTTAGCAGCAGGCTCATACGGGAGAGTTCTCTCAATTAATTCGGCCAGAGTGGCGCAATGATGATTCAGCAATTGCATATGGGTCATCATAACCTGCATAAAAGTGAGTGGATCAACCCGAACATCTTCCGATCGAGCGGAGTCCTGGGTACGGTTTCCCGACAGTGAGTGATTATTCCCCGGGTTTCGGCCCGCACCGCGGCCTCTCCCCGTGCATCCCCTGACAGCTCTCTCCATACTGAAGTAGGAAGATCGCATGATAATCATAAATCTCGTATGAGTACCGCATTATGATTTACGTCATGAAATGATGAAAATGAGCATACGCGCTCTAACACAGTGATTACATGAATGATTAACTGAGGTGACATGATTATCTGATGAAATTCTTGAAATGATTATCTTGAACAAATTAACAAGATTAATTATATGATCTTCCAGATCAACAACTGAGTAATGAAATGAATTGAGTGATTAATGAGTTAACATGATCGTCCTGATCAAATGAAAATGATGTTTGAGGATTGTTAACTGATGGATTATGAATGAATGATTATTGCCAGAAATTATACCATGGCGTTAGAAGTCTTACAGTTCCTTCGGTCTGATTGGCTCGGCATTTGCGCAGGTCACACGTGACGCGAAAGTACAATGATACTAGTCTGATGACGATGATTTCAAATGAGACATGACTCAGAAGGTAGTATTCAAAACCACGCTCCGATACCAACTCTGTAACACCCCAAACTAGGCGGATATTACAGTGTCGTGGATCCCCAACTAGGACCCACCAGGCGAATGAAACTGATGAATTAAATAATATAATTGTAGTACCGAACCACATTATATTACCAAATACTCCGATGAGGAGTTTAAATACAAAACACCAGGACAATACCGAATACTATTATATTTTATATAAAGATAAAATACACAATACTGAATAAAACGGAGTATCCAAATGAAAATCTGCAGCGGAAAATAAATGACAACAACATGAATGACTAAAAGGATTGGGGGCCCCTACTAGTATCACTGGGACTTCTCACCGTCAACGTTCTATTCCCGTGTTTCTGCCTTGACGCGACCTGAAAACAAAATTCCCCAACGGGGTCAGTTACACAGAACAACAATCCTCAAGGGTTGAAAATACACAATCATGATATATCTTAATTATGAAATATCCTTATTTATGAATTAAGCTGAAGAGGAGTATCATAGTACGCCCGTAATGTTCTGTGCAAGTGTACAAGACGGATGACCGGACACACCCGTCCTTGTACCTAATTAGTCTCACGGAGGTAATCGTTACCGTATGCACAGTCCAATGTATCGATCCCAATACATGACCATCGCGTGCTCGACTAAAAATTCCACATCCGCACTCGGCCACGCAATTTGAACCCAGAAGGTCATATGAACGAGAATGACCAAAATGAATATCAATGAATAATAATCCGACAAGGTCAAGAATGACTCACCGAGATGAAAATAATAGTGAAGTGAATGATAGTTCAATGAAATGATTGGAACCGCCATTCCTCGTGAATGAAGTGATTATTCGGCAAATACAAGTCTCAATACGATTAATACAATGATGAATGAGTTATGATTATGAATGAACAACAACAAAAGGAATGAATATCCTTTTAACCGAGTAAGAATTAACTTACACAATACCGATGAAGAATGTCCTTCCACGAACAACGTCCTAAATGAGATGTCGGTCGCTCAAACAACCTTGAATAACACAATTACGAACAATCCGTTCAACATACGAATCAAACACGATGAATACCAACTCAAAACGTCGATACGACTAAACCAAGTTCATCGGGACATTATATCAAACACGTTGTGACCAATCTCCGATTGTTTACAAACAAACCTCAATTAAACCAACATCAAATCCCCAAGAATTGTTTCAAACCAACAAAACATCTTCAATACAATCAATAATCCAATATGAACCAAAATCGTGATTTCAACAACAATTAATCAAAACCCCCCAAATCCAACTCAATATTCAAAGTGTTCTTGAATAATCCTTCAATAATCCAATGAATATTTATACACACTAATAATCATATGTATATCTCTTCATACAACATGATTAAAACGTCCAAAACATCACATCTCAACACAAAATCGAAATCCAAGATGTTGAAGAAATATTACCTTTGAAGATCCAATCACTTTGATCCGATAAATACGCGTTAGATCGACTATCCGAGCTTCACAACCGAATGAAGATGATGATGTTGCTACCCAAAATATTATCCGGAGATAGATATTGCTGGAAAGGATGGGATAGCAAACAAATGCAAGAGCACTTCCGAGAGAAAGATAAATAACACAAGATTTGCCGGGGTTGTTAGTCCCGGGCTTGAATGCTCTCGTGAGATATTATTAATACCGATATTCGGGGATACAAATATTAATGTAAGAATACAATTACAATGAGTGTAAAGTTTCTTGTTATCTTAGCTAGTGAGCGTGTAGATTGCCGGAAGAACCAGATTTGATGCTCTGTGAGTTCTTGTAACAAAGGTGATGTACGGTCGCGGCGGTGAGAGATCGACCGCCTCTCACGGCGAGTATATAGCTGGATGTTTGGGCTTCTGGGCTTGTGAATCCCTTGGAATCCTGCAGTGGAGACTTGCTGCCGCCGATCGTCTTACGGGCGAGAGATTTGGAGAGAAGTCTGAGACGGATTCGGTGAGATAGCCGGTAGCTTGATGATGTGTGTGTGTTCTTGAGATTTAGTGGATGTATCGGAATGTGAGAGAATGGACTCGGCGTAGGTCGAATGAATTGAGCGTATATTCGATGAATCTAGGACCGTAGAGTGAATTCCATTTGTTGGTTCAAATGAATTGATCGAGAACCGAGAATCGGGAACCGAGAACCTTTTTCCAAAGGGAGGAGGTTCTCTATTTATAGGGCTTGGATACGCCGGGCGATCGCCTTTCCGCAATATAATAATCGGGCGATCGTCTTTTAGCACATGGGCTGTCCTCGAGTCTGCAGGAGTTGTTGGCGATCAACTACTCGGTCGATGGGGAGCTTACACGCGTCTGAGTTAGTCACATGCGGCCCTGCGACAACTTTCGGCGCACATGCCGGTAGGTGGGGTAGGTGACAGCTTTAGTCAAAGATCTTGTCGATTAGCAAAAGATCTTGTCGGCGCCTTTTACGGATGCACGTGGGTGCTTTCGAGATCCGGTCCTTGGACGGTTTTGATGGGCGATCGTCTCTGCTCGGGCGCAGTCGATTGCCCTTAGCCGGTTAGTAGAGCGGATCGCCCGGTGCGAAGGGCGATCGCCCGAGTCGATCGCTAGGTGCACGATGGTGGTTTGATATCTTCGACTTGGCGAGCTAGTCATAGTTTGGTGGAGTTGACTTGGTCGCTCGGCCTTATAGTCGATCGCTGTCGGGATGAATAAATCATGACACAACAATTGCCCCCACTCGCTCATACGTTGGAAACGTGGGGTGAGGTGGCTCTCTTAGCGATCGATGAACTATTGACGAGCGACTTCGTGTTTAATGGAATCGCGATCGTCTTTGGTGATATACTCTGGATTTGGGCGACTGGTTGGCCGAATCTGCTGGAAAAAACAACGGGCGTTGAAAAGTCTCCGCGCACGTGTCGCTTCTATTGGAGGACGCCAACGGTCATTAATGACTCCTCGGTGCGCGTCTCGAAAAGACGCGTCGCGGGTCTCGAGGGGTCAACGGGTGCGCCGTTTGAGATCCGACCCACGAGGTTTCCCTTTATTGCAATCGGGTCCCTGCTTTCTCCTATAAAAGGGGCGCGGGCTGTGATCTCACTCACGCGTACGCATTGGAGAAAGAAGGTCCTGTGCCGAATTTTTGAAGATCTAAGCGCCGATCGTCGATCGATTTCACTTTAGGGTAAGAAAAATTCTTCTCTTCCTTTCTAACTCGAAAATGGCGGAACCTCATCGTCGCTTGGAGCGGAACTAGTTACGCCAGGGACATCAGTGCCAGGAGAAACTTCTTCCGTCTTCCACTGAGACGGCAGTGGCACCATTCGGCCGGAATCGACCGTGAAGTTGAGGCTTTGTTCAATGAGGCCGATGTTGCTAGGAGTCGGGCCGAGGAGAGACGATCACAGATCGAGAGAGATCGCGATCGTGGCTTCTTGGGAGCAACATAGTGATTTTGGACGGGCTATAGGGCCTTTCTTTGAAATAATGGATAGATTGGCCGGTCCTACTCCGCGATTCGATTTCGGGTATATTCGGTCGCTTATCCCTATGTGCTCCCCAAGCGGTCGCAGATGTCGTGCCGCGCCGATCGTTGTGGTCGCTCGGCCAACATGAGCTCGGCGTCCAGAGAGATCCGCCGTCTGGAGGACAAGATTCCGTGTTCCTTCGATGTGGACATGTTCGCGCCGCGAGAATGAACGAGCCGACCAGCCTCCGATGGGTATGGTCGCAGTGAGTGAGGCCGTTATGGAGGCCGGCCGCACTTCCTCTCGTCCTTTGCGGTCTCCCATCCGTTGCCGCTTGGAATGTGGCGCCACTTCACCGACGCCGAACGCCCGGCTCCAAATCATATGCACTCTCACCCTTTTCGGCGGTCACCGCCCGTACTGCCTCTCCGTCGCCGTTGGAGATGAACTATTTGTTTAAACTGACGGCACATAGAGGGTTGGTCGGCGGTTACCATATTCAAGGCCGATCTGGCCGGTGATTCATGGAGTTCGAATAAGATACGGGCGATCGACGAAGTGGTTCCAGGTCGCCGGCAAGTGGAGAGCTTCGAGCGACAATCCCAGTGCGAACCGAGATCCCCACCGAATTTCGGGAGAGGAATCCTAAGGGTTTAGACTCTCCCTTCGCTTGGATGCGTGTTGGGTGATCTAATTTGATTTCGCTTTGGGCTTTCATATCCCGGCGATCGAGGAGCTGCCTTTCGACTTCCTCGTTGTTTGGGAGCGAATTAGGAGCTTGTCGGACGACGACCTAGACGCCACTCGGATCAACAAGGAGAGTCGCTGGTTGTCGGCTCGACTATTCCGCTTCCCGAGACATCTCGCGGTGCCAGGTATGACTTTATGCGACCTTCAATTTCTAGGCGATCGCCTTATTTGAAGATAGTGTCTGACCGTTAGTCGATCGTCTTTAACTGCAGAGGTTCGTTTCCCTCGCTTTTTGGAGCCTCCGGCGGAGATCGCTATGTCGAACCCAGGAGTCCTAGGCCGTCTCAAGGCGAAGAGGTCGACTCGGGTTCCACCCGTCGCATTGCCTATAGTTCCAGAGGCGGTGCCTCGTGCGGAGCCGGAGCCTCGCGTAGAGCAGGTCGAGGTTGAGGAGGAACTTCCGGAGGAGGGGCTTTGGGCGACCGCAAGAGGCCGAGGCCGCAAGAAACTTCGTTTCTGCCCGGCGATGAAGTGCCGATCGCCGCGCCTCCGATCACCATCGTTGCTCGAGCGCGAGCCGCCTCTCGCGGCTTTTCGCGGAGGCGGCGATCGCGGATGCGGAAACTCCTCGAGGGAAACCGTTTTTGGTCGGGATCCCGAGAAGGCCGAGAGGTAGATAGCATTTACGTGTTGACAATTACATCTGCGTAGGAGTTGTATTAACCTTGGTGTTTTGGTGCAGAATCCGTCGCAAAGACCCGTCTTGTCCACCGATGGTCGTGGATTTTCTGGCGAGTCGATCTCCTCGCCATTCCTGCGACATTCCTCCCTATGTGAGCAAGGCATACGCCTTGCCGAAGGCGTGGACAATCGATCTGGATGCGATCGCCCGGCCGTGATCGTCGAGTTCGATGGATGCCGTTGTCGCCCTTTCTCTTCGACGGCGACCATGGCCGTCAGTGCCGCCAGAGTTTGAGGGGGTCGGCCCTCCACTATCCGCCTTCAGGAGGATCTTGAGGCGGCTCGGAAAGAGAACGCCGAGTTTGCTGACAAGATCGCAGCGATGGAGAAGGACTCCTTGGAGGCGGCCAAGCGGGTGAGCCATGAGCTTGAGCTGGAGAAGAAGGAGACTGAGAAATTCCGAATGGCGGTCGACCGGTTTCGGGACCAGATGTAGAGTGCCGTCCAGGCGAGGAATGTTGCTGAGGAGGAGGCCGATCGCCAGAAGGTGACGATCGCTCGGCTGATGAGCGAGCTGGCGGAGGCGAAAGAGAAGGTTGCTGCGAGGGAGGCCGAGCTCCAGGGATCGCAACAGGCGATGGCCGAGCTGAGAGGAGAGGTCGAGGCGACCAAGGCCGATCCCTTCCAAAACTTGGAGTATGTCAGCGAGTTCGCCTATTACTTGGCGTTCGCCGACTCGATCCGAGCGGCTAAGAAGGGAGGCTTGGAGGTCGGTCCTCTTGCCGAGAAGTTCAAGTCATATGCATTGGAGCATCCTCTTAATTCGGCTTTCTCCATGCCGATCTTGGACCTGGCGGACATCGGCGTGGATTTGAGCTGGTATCCGTCTCTGCATGGGCCTTGCTCATCCCGATGCTCCGGAAGATGAGGGAACCGCGCCGAATGCTGATGGTGAAGGCCCGGCAGGGGCCTGAGGCGCTTCCTTTTTGATGTTTTTAGCTTACTTTCTTTGTGGCTTTCTTTTTGTAGCACTTAGGCCTTCGGGCGATCATGTACTCTATTTTTTTCAAGTAATGAAATGAGCATTTGTCTTTCTGACTTATCACTTGAATGAATGGTTATTTTTAGGTCTTTGTTTGACTTTGTACAAATGCGTGAGGAGAGATCGTTGCGAGGGTAGTTCCAAATGAATTGATAAACTCATAAGACAACTTTTTACAACAAGTTAGATCGCTGCACTACATCTGAAAAAATGACGATCTCCGTATGTGGTTGAATAGCGACGATCGTCGTGTAGGTAGCCCGCACTCTTCTTGCCCCTTGTTTTTATTCACTTAGTGGAAGTAAGGGGATGAAAATAATTCCTTGAGCGAGCGGTCTTCAAGTTTGTCGAATCCTCGGGGACGGTCGTCCGTCTTTAGGAACCGTGCACGATCGCGGAGTTCGATGGACCGACTCCTTGATCATGTCTTGATGCGCGAAGACATTGAGTGTCTCGTGACTCACTTTATTATGAGGGTCCTCCGTTAGGCTGCGCCTCGCCTCGTATTTAAACGAAGGGCGTGCGGTCTCGGTCTAGAGGAGTCCTTGCGCGGGGCAGCGTCGGATGAATCAACTCCGCGCCCGCGGCTTGTTAGCTCTGCTTCCACCTCGGCCAGCCATGGAGATGGCCGACCTCGACGGTGTACGTTGAGACGGGGTTGTGGCACGTCGCATTGTCCGGGTTCACCATGTTAGATGATGAACCTTTGAGGGCGAGCGATCGTGTCCACTGATTTATTTTGGAGGGCCCTCAGACTACGCCGGCCTCGTATTTAAACGAAGGGCGGGCGATCTTGGCCTAAAGGGACCTTGCATGGCCTAAGCAATGGTTCCATCGACCGCCAGACCATGGCTGCACTCTTCCACCTGGATCGTCATGTAGATGCCGACCTTCGACGGTGTACGGTGTGCGTGGGAGGCGATCTCGTGCCTTAGTCCATCGTGTTTAGACGGTGAACTGCAGATGGCGATCGAGTCCTCTGGTTTCTTAAATAAGGAGGGAGATCGGGGTGACTTCCGTGGTCTCCTTCTCTTGATCGAAGCATATAGAGACGGTCTCCGAGGTTGATCCAGGGGTCGGCTCGTATGAGCTTCCCAGCCTGTTTTGCGTTCGACTCGGACGATCGTCTATAGAGATAGGCGGGGCTTGGCTAAACCAATAAGTCATCCCAACTTGCCCTCCTCGAACAGTCTCCAGAGCTGCTTGAGGAGGTCGCGGCAATTGTTGGTGCTGTGGCCGGGACTCTTTTGGTAGGCGCAATATTGATTGTTGTCCAGGTGACCGTGGTCCCTTATCGCCTTAGGCTTTTTTAGCTCTTCGTGCCCCTTGATGGCATAGAAAATATGTGCCGGAGTTCTGTTGAACGTATGGAGGAGATGGGCTTCCATGTCCTCGAAAGCCTTGAGATCTCCGGGTGTCTTGGCGATCGCCTTCTTTGCTTTGGCGATCGCTATCTTCTGGGCAAGAGGTGGCGTTTCCTCGTCTAAGCGGAGGGTGAGTAGCCTTTGCCTGGCCAGGAAGTTGGCAGCTTTAGCGCGGAAGATCGTGTAAGTTGGGGGAATATCCTTGGAGAGATGTCTGAACATGGCAGAGTGACCGTGGAATCCCCCCATGACCGAGTAGAGAGCGAGCTCATCACTGACGGGTTCGCCGGTGAGGATGATTTCGTCTACCCGGTCGATGTAATCTGCGTCAGTTTCGTCCTTCCCCTGCTTGATTTTTATCATGCGCTGGGGCCTTCGGTCTGGCGACCTTGCTGGCGAAGTATGACGTGAAGTCATCCGCCGATTTCTTAAAAGAGGTGACCGATCGTGGTGGTAGTGAGACGTACCACTTATGGGCCACCGCCAAAGGTCGAGGGAAGATCCGGCACTGGTTGCATCGGATGCCCCACACCTACCATGTAAATTCGGAATTTACTCGGGTGGGTTTCGGGTCCGATCTCCCCTTATACAGAGGTGTTTTAGGAGGAGCGATCGTTGGTTGTATGGGGCAAGCTCGATGTGGACCGCGAGTGGTTGGTCGGCCCGCGATCTTCTTGCCGGTGCTTGCCTCGGTGTCAAGAGTGCTCTCATCTCGTCGAGCCGACGTTGCATGGCGGCCATCGCCGTGGCTCGACTGCGTTAGCGGCTCGCGATCGGAGCGGAGCCGAGGCGATTGAGTACCGAGTCCACGGCGATCGGGCGGAGTCGATGGGCCGACATGCGTTCGGCCGTGAGGTGAGTAGGCCGAACTCCGGGACGGATTCGGATTCCGTCTTTTCAAGGCCGGAAATAGAGTGCCTTGGCCACGGAAGGGTCGCGTCCCCAAGCGATCGAATATGGATCCGTCTGGCCGTGGCAGGGCCTTTCTCGCGAGTTGGGGCTTTTGACGATCGCTCGTTCGGTAGCCCATCAATTTCCATTTTCCCATGCGGCGGATGATCGAGGAGTTATCGCGCGCGCATGCTCTCCGTCGCTCCTCCAGATGGCCATAGCCTCCTCGATCATTCCTTGGTTTGGAACCGATCGAGTGAGAGGTTGGGGCCATCTCTCGGATGCGGATCGAGAGTCTCGCGTTGCCGCGCTTCCCCGCTGCCGGCCGGGTCTTGACCGAGCCGGAAATGGTGTCCGGCGGTTCGGAGAGCGGCTTTCTTCGATGGACCGGCGGATGTCATGATTCTGGAGGTTTTCTTTGAAGTGCAGTGAGTGTCACTTCAAGTATATGCCCCGAGAACAGTGAGTGTTCTTCGGGACGGTAGAAATAAAAGTTTGAGGGTTAGATGCCCTTCTTCTAGCGCCAATTGTTGCTACCCAAAATATTATCCGGAGATAGATATTGCTGGAAAGGATGGGATAGCAAACAAATGCAAGAGCACTTCCGAGAGAAAGATAAATAACACAAGATTTGCCGGGGTTGTTAGTCCCGGGCTTGAATGCTCTCGCGAGATATTATTAATACCGATATTCGGGGATACAAATATTAATGTAAGAATACAATTACAATGAGTGTAAAGTTTCTTGTTATCTTAGCTAGTGAGCGTGTAGATTGCCGGAAGAACCAGATTTGATGCTCTGTGAGTTCTTGTAACAAAGGTGATGTACGGTCGCGGCGGTGAGAGATCGACCGCCTCTCACGGCGAGTATATAGCTGGATGTTTGGGCTTCTGGGCTTGTGAATCCCTTGGAATCTGTCTAGTGGAGACTTGCTGCTTCTGCCGATCGTCTTCTGGACGAGAGATTTGGAGAGAGAAGTCCTGAGACGGATTCCGGTGAGATAGCCGGTAGCTTGATGATGTGTGTGTGTTCTTCAGTATTTCCGTGGATGTATCGGAATGTGAGAGAATGGACTCTGAGCGTAGGTCAGAATGAATTCGGAACTGTATATTCATTGAACTGGGAACCGTAGAGTGAATTCGAGCCGTTGGTTCAAATGAATTCGATCGAGAACCGAGAATCGGGAACCGAGAACCTTTTTCCAGTAGGAGGAGGTTCTCTATTTATGTGGCTTGATACGCCGGGCGATCGCCTTTACTGCAATATAATAATCGGGCGATCGTCTTTTAGCACATGGGCCTGTCCCCTCGGAGTCTGCAGGAGTTGTTGGCAGTCAACTACTCGGTCCAATGGGGAGCTTACACGCGTCCTGAGTTAGTCACATGCGGCCCTACTGACAACTTTCGGCGCACATGCCGGTAGGTGGGGTAGGTGACAGGCTTTAGTCAAAGATCTTGTCAGTTAGCAAAAGATCTTGTCAGCGCCTTTTACGGATCTGCACGTGGGTGCTTTCTGAGATCCAGTCCTTGACGGTTTTGATGGGCGATCGTCTCTGCTCGGGGCGCAGGTCGATTGCCCTTAGCCGGTTAGTAGAGCAGATCGCCAGCTGCCAAAGGGCGATCGCCCTGGGAGTCGATCGCTAGGTGCCTGATGGTGGTTTGATATCTTCGACTTGGCGAGCTAGTCATAGTTTGACTGGAGTTGACTTGGTCGCTCGGCCTTATAGTCGATCGCCTGTCGGGATGAATAAATCGTGACACAACAGATGAAAATCGAGTACTCGAGTGATTGATGATGAAAATATCTCCCACAAACCATCTCTCTCGGAAGTAGGATGAAGAAAAGATGAAAATGAGAAAAAAGTCCCAGCCAAGTCCTTATAAACTGCCGGAAGTTACGGCCGTAACTCGACCTACTTACGGTCGTAACATCCCAGGTCAACGGCCTTACGGCCGTAACCAGCCAACTCGTATGGCCGTAACTCGGCTTCGTCCAAACACCTGCCGACAGCCTTACGGCCGTATCTGCTCCTGACTTACGGGCGTAACTCGCCCTTGTCTAAAACACCTGCCGACATCCCTACGGGCGTAACTCGGACGATACGGCCGTATCCGGCCAAACTTACGGGCGTAAGCCCCCTTCGTCGAAAATGACCAGGCACCCTGCCTGTAACGTACGGCCATATCCGGCCAAGCCTTACGGCCGTACCTTCCTCGTCTTACGGCCGTATGCCGCAACCCTTACGACCGTAAGTCCCTCTCGTCCGACAAAACCTGAAATACACGAACACTCCTTACGGCCGTATCCTGCCCATCTTACGGCCGTAACTCGCCTTCGGCCAAAAACGCCTGGACACCCTGCTCGAAACGTACGTCCGTAACCGGCCAAGCCTTATGGCCGTACCTGCTCAACTTACGGCCGTATGCCGAAACCTTACGGTCGTAAGTCCCGTTCGTCCAAAATGGCCTGAAACCAACGAACACCTGTTACGGCCGTAACCTACAATCCTTACGGCCGTAACTCGTTGCTGGACAAGGTGAAAATCCGATAACTCCAATTTCTCGCTACGATTGATGAATGATTCGACATACCATACGTATGTGAAAGTGAACAAGTCCAACACATGCCAAAGACGAAACTTCCAGCACAAGACTACCCATCACGATGATAATGATAATACTCCCATCTCGATCCATAAACGGAGATGAAAAGACGATCGGTAACTGATACATGGTTACAACACGCCCACAATGAACGCAAATGAATGAATCATGAATGATGAATGATTATTAATGAGTGAAAATTACTGATTGATTAATACTGAATGAAAATGAATGAATTACAACCGGGTATTACAGAACAGACCCGCGGCTGCCCAGTTCCGCGGCAGGCCAGGTCTCGACCGAGACCATTGCTTTGGCCGAGTCCCGATCGGCAGCTGCCTGGTCTCGGTCGGTTCGTCCAATCGGGACTCCTTTTCGCGCTGGACTTCTTTTGCTTCGCACTTTTGTGTATCCAACTCGATTACAATTTTACAGTAATAAAATACATCGAATTTACAACAAAATTATAAGGAAAAAATAAATTCGATACCAATTGTTGGAATATAAAACGTAGCGGAAGCGAGATGGAATATTTTATGAAAGGTTTTATAAACTATCCAACGTAAATAGAGGATCTATTTAGGCTTGTCAATTAATTAATTAAACAGATTAATTAACAATTTAAATATATATATATTTACGCAGTAGGAATTGGTAATTCATACCTTTGAAGAGAAGTGGTAGAAAAATCCCATTCTGGTCGATCGAACACCTCCTTGTATTCTTCCTTGATCTACTTGTTTTTCTACCTCAAAGTCTTCTAGAGTATATCCCGCCTATATCCGGATGTCGTGTGGGAAACAGTCTACCGGACTACTCGGACAACAAGGGGCCGCGGCCGAACCACTTTTCTTCCAAAATTTACCTTACGAATTTTCTCTCTATTTTTCTTGGATATTTTAGTATTTAGAAAAATATTGTGTTAACTAAATTATGGAATCCAAGACACAAGTCAAGATCCACAATTAAACACAAGTAGAGAACAAATCGAAATTTTTGTTCATGAAGAAGTGAAGAAATCGCCCCCTAGTCCTTTTATAGGTGTTTTCGGCTACTCTAGGGACCTTAAGGAGGACAAGGTAAGGACTCTCAATAGATATCTTCTTTCCAATATTAGGACTCTTCCTAATATGAAGACTCTATTAATATCAACTTAGTCCACTAAAAAGTTGATATTTCACTTCCTACCAAAATCCCAAATTACGAAATTGGACTCCTTTTTGAATTAATTATTTTCCGTATTTAAGATATTCCATGTTTATTAATTAATTTAAGCTACTGACAGCTTTTAATTAATTAATATATTATACATGAGTATAGCACTCGACTTTTATTATTATATCACAAAATTAATTCCACTTGCATGGTTTAATATAATAATCCTTTCGAGTGCCTCAAGGGACATGATCAACCCGACTGGTCGGGACACGATTTCTAGTTATAATATTAATTAATATATAAATAATAATATTGCCCAAAATATCGAGCATATTGAGTCAATCATTGTGGCTCTCACCCATGATAAATCAAAGCAATAAATATTAAATATATATAATTAAATATTAATCACTATAATTAAGAAATAATAATTGTCCGAGATGTACGTTCTTCTTATAGTCAGTATAGAAGAATCTATCTCACCTCGATCCTGTTCAACGTATACCGAATACGCTAATATACGCTAATGGTCAAGACCAACCAATTACAAGCATATACTACAACCTCTCACATAACGGTCTAATGTTGTATAGGTTGTGAACTAATTATTACTATATAAGGGACCGATAATGTGATCTTCTGTGTGACTCGACACACCACATTATCTATAATATAAAGTAATTTAGACAATATTTGCATAACCATAGCATGAATAAATATGCAAAACATGTGATAAATGAATTAAATATTCTCATAGATAAAGACCGGGAAATTAGGTAATACAAGCATAAAGTATGCTTTGACGTATACAACCCTTAACAACAACAACATTGATCAAAGTATTCATACTTGATGTTGCGATATTTCCTACACGCAAGTGCACGTCATCGTTTACAAGTAATAAAGTGATAAGTAGAGTATCGTTCCCACGAGGATTGAATCTCTAACTACCGACGTTTTCGTATTCCAATTTTATTTGAACTATCGAAGTTGGGTTTTTGGATTAAAACCTCACCAAATTAATAAAAGACTAAACAGAAAACGATAGCTTGAATAAAAGGAATCAAATGATAAATAAGTCTAGAGTTCTGAATCCACCTTAATTTATCCGAATTTAATCTTGATCATCCGTAATAAATAATTTTCCCAATTTATTGAAGGCGGAGATTGCTAATATATTCTACCGCCTCTCCCGAGGTCAATAGATTTATCTAACGGCGACTAACGCACTCTATCCCTAGGTGAATTATCTCGTCGCGAGGCGAAAAGCATGAAATCTCCTAAAGGCCACGTAGTTCCTATGAGTATATTCCTATCTCACAGAATAAAACGGTCCTCACCAATAGTTCCTCACCAAATCTCCTCTCCCGATTCAAGTGAATGATTAAATCAATACAACTATTGGCCGATAATTGCAAGCATTAAACATAATTGGGAAAACTCAATAAAAGGTAATAAATTGGATAATCTCAATCAATTCGTCAAAATAAAGGTTTCATCAAAACCCTAGATTAGGGCTTTAGCACGACATACTAAAAGTGAAAATACGTAATAAATAAACGAAAGCATAAAATTCAAACGCAGATGAAGCTCGGATTCCTCCGTTCTTCGACTCCCGCCTTCGCCCTTGAATTCCTCTCGCTTCCTCCTCTTCTCTGTCTCCAAGCTTAAGCTCTCCTAGGTTTAGCTTCAATGATTTCAAGATTCCAAGGTTCCAAGATAATTAAATTAGGGTCTTAAGCCCTATTTATAGCTCAAGACTTCCATAAATCGCGTCCGTATTAGTTGGTTGAAATCGGCCAAACGGCCCAAAATCCGCAGACGTACCAAACCCGCTAAGTGTGCCGCTCATCAACTCGTGCCGCGGCACATCGCCAAAATCTGAATACCAGGCGTAATTAAATCCTTTCGTGCGCGGCTCACATGGGTGCCGCGCACGCACAGTACAACTACTCGCCCTTCTACTGGTGTCTTCCTTTGCCGCGGCTCGGCTTCCTCAGGCCGCGGCTCATAGTTCGATTTTGCTGCGCCCGTTTTGCCTCGTTTAAGCTTCCGACTTCAATTTCCTGTCAATCATACAAAATTAAGGCATTAAAAGCTCATTTAGATGATTTCACACTCCAAAATACTACAAAATAATGATAAATAAGCGTATAAAAATACGCCTAACAAATACCCCCAAACTTAAGCCTTTGCTTGTCCTCAAGCAAAAAGAATTAAAGTCAATAAAAGAATGTCGTGAATCATCGTGCAACTCATAGTGTTCAACCTAATCAATACTATCCTGCCATTCTCTCTAAATAATACGAGTGTCATAAAAGCGAGCTGCACTCGAATAGTGATACCGCAAAGTGATCAAGTTCACCCTAATCATTTGTTCATGAAGAAAACTCACCAAAGATTAACAAAACATGAGTCGAATCGACACAATATGAAAGGCTAAAATAGACAAGTTAGTTCGTCCTGCTCCACGCCTAAAGGCACAATTTTTCACGAGTCTCCTAACAACTAAACCTCGGACAGTGTCCCCTTATATAAATATGCTCAAGAATTCGATTCGAGTTGACCACTAGGTTAGGATCTCGGGATGTTTCATCGGGATAATCCTAGGTGGAACTTCCATTCTCATGTATTAGGAAACCGTTTGACGTAAAAGACACTCATGGGGCACATGGATGCTTCTAGTTACTAAGTTCCCGTCTACAATGGAGAAACAACTCGAATACATAATTTCCGCATGTCCGAATCAAGGTTGCCGTTTGACGCGAGAGTAAACAATGGGTCACGCGAATGCCCCTTACTAGGCTCCCTATCATTGGCACATGTGAAATATCTAAATCAATAGTCTAATCAGTGGTCGCTGCTTTACGCGAGAGTAAACAACGGTCACGCGAATACCCCGGTTACTAGACTTCCCTTCATAGAACACATTATCTCGACTTTTAGGGAAAAGCGCCGACTCTAAACTCAATTTAAGTGCCAACACGACTAAAGAAACAAGACGACTCACTATCCGGAAAATGTAGCCAAACGTATTGATGGGGATTTAAAAACAAGTATGTATCGTCTCTTATCTCGCAAGTCCTCTACAATCACGAAAAATTTGACCTAATTGAATACTAAGCGATGTAAATAATCGACTACAACTCGACTAAAACTCGCCCGCTTCTTCGTAGAGAAAGACAGGTCGTAACATCAAGATCACACATAATAGAAGCACGAAAATTCACGAATAAAGAAAAACTACGGCAAGCAAGGCTATTAAAAAAATTTCGCAAAGAAAGAAAAGTGCAACAAAATATAATGTATAAAGAAGAAAATAGAGTACAAAGAATGAATGCAGATCAATGTAAAGCCCCCAAACTTAGGACGTACATTGACCTCAATGGACAAAAATGAAATGCAAGAAAAGTAAAAGGTCAAGTACTCCTCCCCTCAGTCTGCTCGGGAGTCAGTGCCGGCATCGTCCGGTGAGGAGGGTGGTGTGGCCGGCCGGCGGCGCAGAAATGGCCCGTCGGGATGCATGATGTGGGCCGCCCATGCGGCGAGGTGCTCCCGATGATAAGCCTCCTCGCAGCAAGACGCCTCTCCGCTCGTCGGCGCCCGCGGCCTGCTCTCTCATCTCGGCTCTGGCGGCAGCAACAACACTCTCCCGCGCCGCCCGCTGCTCCTCTCGCAAGGCAGCCATCCAGCTCTCTCTCTCTCTCCTCATCTCATCTCTCTCTCTCCTCAACTCCTCTCTCAGCTCCTCTCTCTCTCCTCAGCTCCTCCCTATCTCTCCGCAGCTCCTCCCTATGCTCTTCTCTCTGTCTCCTCATATCCTCCCGCAGCCCATCAAACAGCTCCTCCAACCTCGCTCTGTCGGGCTGCGGTCCGGCCTCTCCGTGTGTCAACAAAAGTGGATCGGGGGATCCCTCGTGAGCCTCCTCGAGCAAAGATCCTCGCCCCCGAGCGTGTGCCGGTGCTCCGCCCCACTGCTCAAAGTGCGATATGATGCGGTGGTCGATCGGGGCCTGTGGGGCAAGCATCGGCTCGTCGACTGACCACGTCAGCCCCGACTGCCGGCATAAGGCGCAGATGAGGGAGGGGTGCTTCAACCCCGTCTTGGCCCCTGGATACTCGGAAGATAGATCGGACCGTAATGGGGGCCACATCAAGCGCCGGAGGTGATAGCAAAAGTATCCGGGCGCGGAGAGAAAACTGCACGGATCCGGGAGGTGGGATCAATGCGGGCACAAATAAAGTAAAGCCGTGCTCGCCCGAGCCGGGCCGAGGCGCGAGCTCCTGAAGTGAAAAGTAGATGAGCTCAGGCTCGCCGCTCCCATTCTGCACGGCCGTGAAATCGTCTCAGCGGGGCCTCCTTAGTGAGGTCGGTCATCACGCGGTCATAGTCGTCTCGCCCACCGCCGAAACCCAAAAAGCCTCCGAATAGCGATGGGAGAAATCAACCGTGACCCTGACGTCGACCTGAGTCCGAGACTCTAGAGAAGGCAACGTATGCCCTGCCCGGATGTGCTTCAGCAGAGCACTGGCATAAAACTCCTGGACGATCGAAATGACTGCTGGCTCAGGAGGTGCGGTAAATCTAGCCCATCCCATCTCGTCAATCATCATGAGCAACTCCCCGTCCTGAGGAGCTGGAGTAAAACCTCTCTCGGGAATAAGTGGACGTGGACGGATCTTTTCGTTGAATATCTTGTGGATCTCGGGGTCCGAAAATTGGTGCCCCTCCGCCTCGGCCCGACCCCGAGAGGTCTCCCCTCGCGTAGGGGATGACTCGGTCCTAGCACGCTTGGTCAGCTTCTTCGTGCGCACCATAATCAGTCCTGAGAAGCACAACACGAGGGTTTATTTACGCAAAAAATAATAACGATGATATATGCGCGGCTAAAGACATCAAACCAGAAATTCCGAATTTAAGACACTAGCGCATACGAGAGAAAAAGATGAATTTGGACTTAAACATCTAAACTGGATGTAAGGGTTGGGCTTGCTGTAAATTCAAAACGTAGACGTTGCACGAGAATTTAAAACGTTTGCCTTTTCAAAGAAAATTTTCATTTGGGCAATTTATCAGACACCTTGAGGGCGCATGTTTACTTGAAGAATAAACATAGTTCTAGCTCGATTCAGCCCCCAAAAACAGAAATACAATTCAATCACGAACAACTTAACACAATCAATTCATTGATATTTCAATTTAATCAAGAAAATTCGATGAAATTACCTTGTTATATTCTAACAATCACAAAACTATTTGAAGGAAAAACTGGGCATGTTCCATCCATTCAACGCAAAAACAACTTCAAAATATAACATATAAGCAAATAAACAATAAGGATGGAAGCGTACCTTTTGAAGATTTCAAGAAAAATCGCAGGAAGAAATGATGGAGGAATTTCTTCGGTCGGTCGCGCTGGGGAGGGAAGGCAAGGAGAGGGAAAAATGTACCTGATAAATGCCGGCCGAATGCATGTTATAAGCTCCCTGGCCTTTCGGATTCCGCATAGTGTGCCGCGGCACAGATAAAGTGAGCCGCGGCACAAGGTACAGTCCCTTTTACCTGTGTCTTGTTTTGTCGTGTGCCGCGGCTCAAATTCCGTGTGCCGCGGCTCATTACTCGAGTGTGCCGCGGCTCATTTATGCCGTGCCGCGGCACAAAGTACAGTCGGTTTTGCCTTTCATTGCGATCGATGTGCCGCGGCTCACAATAAGCTGCCGCGGCTCATACTCCGCCTCCAGGACTTTCCCGCGTAATTTTGAAAATGACGTTAAAAACGAGAGGAAGAAGCAAATAGAAGCACAAAAATGATGAAAATAAAAATCACGAATACAAGAAAAATAAAGAAATGCAAAAACTACACTACGAGCTCGGGTTGCCTCCCGAGAAGCGCTAAGTTTATAGTCTTCACTGACCTATTGAACAACGTTAGTTCGCTTTTCGCAAACTCCATTTGGCTTCCGCCTGTTCATCGAACCGTTTGTATTTTGGTTAAAATTATGACCGTTGGTCATCACCGCTCGACTTTCGGTTCATCATCAAATGTAGTTTTCAAAAGGTTTCGACTTGAGAAACTTCCCGAAACACCCGGTTTCTCCATGACTAATTTTTCTCTTGGCTTTCGGCTCACTCTCCTCCTTCACAAACGAACTCACAAGCAGCAGATTTTTCTTCATGGTCGAGAAACGCCACTAGTTCTACATCCTTCTTCAAACTTGGGCCATTTAACACAAAATCTGAATTTTCCCAACGATTTTTTCGATGCTTTCCTCTTTCACAAACATCCACACCCTCACTTTGTGATCCTTTATCGCACTTCCGGACATGGGAACGATTTGAATACTTGAAAAGTAACTTCCTCGTCTTGGACCCTCGAGTTAGCTCTCCCTTTTCCACGTCTATAAGGGTTCGCCCGTCGCTAGAAATGGTCGTCCCAAGATGATCGGAATATTGTCATCTTACTCCATGTCTATTAATATGAAGTCGGCTGTAAATATGAACTTGTCAACCTTAACTAATACATCCTCGATAACTCCCCTCTGATACTTTATCAATCGGTCCGACAATTGTAATGAGGCGTGGTTGGCTTAGCTTCCCAATATTCGACTTTTGAAAAATCGATAGAGGCATGAGGTTGATACTTGCACCAAGATTGCATAGTGCCTTATCAAACGAAAGATTCCCCATGGTGCACGGTATGTTAAAGCTTCCGGATCTTTCAATTTAGGTGGGAGCTTCTTTTGAAGAATCAGACCGCACTCCTCTGTCAAGGCAACCGTTTCAAACTCCTCAAGCTTTCTCTTCTTGATAATATCTCTTTCATGAATTTGACATAACTCGGCATCTGCTCCAATGCGTCGTGACGGAATATTTATGTGAAGCTTTTGAACACCTCAAGGAACTTAGAAAATTGTTTGTCCGCCCTCCTTTCTTTGTAGTCTGCGGAAGCGGGCAGGGGGAACACATGTCTTTGAGTTATCCTTTGAACTTCCTTCGACTCCTCTAGCTTTAATTCCATCTCTTCCTCAATCACCTTCTTCTCTTTACCCGGCTCGGGCTGATCTAGCACATCTCTCCCGCTTCTCAAGCTAATTGCATTTAGACTCTCTCGAGGATTTGTCTCTGTGGTACTCGGCAATGCTCCCTCCGACGAGTGTCAACACATTAGCGATTTGGCCCGGTGAACCTCCAAATTCGAATGGAAGCGGAATGATTATGTAGTGTAGCTTAAATCAAGTCATAAATTGACTCGTATTTGCCGCCAATTTTGCAAGCGCTTCCTCGAGAGACACTTTGGGAGCGGAAGGGGGTGCTATTGATTCTCAGGCGAAAGGGGCTGGTGTGTGTTACATCCGTTTCTCCATGAAAAGTTGGGGTGATTGCGCCACCCCGGATTATAAGTGTTGGAGTACGGGTTATTGGTCGATTCCCATTTCCTACGAATTGAGCACGCTCCATCCGATTTTGCTCGACGGATTTCCAAATTGACACTCCGCTTTCGGGTGTGATCCGTTACACCAATTACATGTCTCAATGGTAACGGGGGCTGGTGCGTGCGAAAAGTTCTGGAGCTGTTGTGTCAAAGCGGCGACTTGAGCTGACAAGGTGGAAATCGGATCATTGCTCGAAACTTCCATTACCCTCTTCGGTGTGAATCTTTCTGCTGGCCATTGGTAAGCGTTTTCAGCCATATCTTCCAAAAGCACGTGAGCCTCGGCCATAGATTTTCCCATGAATGTTCCTCCGAGGTCGCATCCACTAAAGTGCGTGTAGAAGCACTCAAACCACCATAAAACGTATGCAGCTGAAGCCAATCAGGAATGTCGTGATGAGGGCATCTTCGTAGCAATTCTTTATATCGCTCCCACGCCTCGTGGAGCGATTCCATATCGTACTGAGCAAAAGTGGTTATCTCGTTTCTTAACCGCGCCGTCTTAGCTGGTGGGAAAAATTTTGCAAGGAAGGCTTGCACTAACCTCTCCCAAGTTGTAATCGACCCGTGGTAAGGAATTCAACTGAATTTTGCTTTATCCCTCAAAGAAAAAGGGAAAAGCCTCAATCGGATGGCATCGTCGGTGACACCATTAGTTTTGAAAGTGTCGCATATCTCAAGGAAAGAAGCAATGTGGGCATTCGGATCGTCCTTCGGTAGTCCACAGAATGGGCTCGCCTGCACCATCTGAATAATGGCGGGCTTGATCTCAAAGTTATTAGCTTGGATGGTGGGACGCCGAATTCGAAAAATTTGCGTTGACTTGCGGCATGGCATAATCTCGAAGAGCGAGTTCGGTTGAGCTTGCCGCACTTGGTTGTCTCCTCCTTGGATTTCAATATTCTCGGCCATGTTGGCCAGTAAATCTGCTGACTCTCTTTTCTCCTTTTTGTTCCTTCTTAGAGTGCGCTCGAGCTCGGTGTCCAAAGGTAGTAGGCCTTCGTTACCGAGTCTTCTCATGCACTACACGAAAGGTCCTGAAAGGAAAAACGAATAAACAAAATTAAATAAACAAAAATAAAACGTTCAAATTAAGACTGGAAATACTTAAATCGATATTAGAGAAATTTCAATCCCCGGCAACGGCGCCAAAAACTTGTTGCGATATTTCCTACACGCAAGTGCACGTCATCGTTTACAAGTAATAAAGTGATAAGTAGAGTATCGTTCCCACGAGGATTGAATCTCTAACTACCGACGTTTTCGTATTCCAATTTTATTTGAACTATCGAAGTTGGGTTTTTGGATTAAAACCTCACCAAATTAATAAAAGACTAAACAGAAAACGATAGCTTGAATAAAAGGAATCAAATGATAAATAAGTCTAGAGTTCTGAATCCACCTTAATTTATCCGAATTTAATCTTGATCATCCGTAATAAATAATTTTCCCAATTTATTGAAGGCGGAGATTGCTAATATATTCTACCGCCTCTCCCGAGGTCAATAGATTTATCTAACGGCGACTAACGCACTCTATCCCTAGGTGAATTATCTCGTCGCGAGGCGAAAAGCATGAAATCTCCTAAAGGCCACGTAGTTCCTATGAGTATATTCCTATCTCACAGAATAAAACGGTCCTCACCAATAGTTCCTCACCAAATCTCCTCTCCCGATTCGAAGTGAATGATTAAATCAATACAACTATTGGCCAGATAATTGCAAGCATTAAACATAATTGGGAAAACTCAATAAAAAGGTAATAAATTGGATAATCTCAATCAATTCGTCAAAATAAAGGTTTCATCAAAACCCTAGATTAGGGCTTTAGCCTGACATACTAAAAGCTGAAAATACAGAATAAATAAACGAAAGCATAAAATTCAAACGCAGATGAAGCTCGGATTCCTCCGTTCTTCAGCTCCCGCCTTCTGCCCTTGAATTCCTCTGCTTTCCTCCTCTTCTCTGTCTCCAAGCTTAAGCTCTCCTAGGTTTAGCTTCAATGATTTCAAGATTCCAAGGTTCCAAGATAATTAAATTAGGGTCTTAAGCCCTATTTATAGCTCAGCACTTCCATAAATCGCGTCCGTATTAGTTGGTTGAAAACTGGCTTCGAAACGGCCCAAAATCCGCGCAGACGTACCAAACCCGCTAAGTGTGCCGCGGCTCACTGAACCTGTGCCGCGGCACATCGCCAAAATCTGAATACCTGGGCGTAATTAAATCCTTCTGTGCCGCGGCTCACATGGGCTGTGCCGCGGCACAGTACTGACTACTCGCCCTTGGTGGTGTCTTCCTTTTGCGGCTCAGCTTCCTTGTGCCGCGGCTCATAGTCCAGTTTTGCCGTTTTCGCCCGTTTTGCCTCGTTTAAGCTTTCGGACTTCAATTTCCTGTCAATCATACAAAATTAAGGCATTAAAAGCTCATTTAGATGATTTCACACTCCAAAATACTACAAAATAATGATAAATAAGCGTATAAAAATACGCCTAACACTTGAGATATCATTGTAATCATTCTAGTTGTTGTACTTGAGCTTATATTGATACGTGATTGAGTGTTATACACGAAATCATACAAGAGAGGAAAAAGAAAGGATAAGATTGGATTCGATGTTATTAACATCAAGGATCCGGCATTGTTAGAATCGCAATCTATATCCGAGTGAGGTCTATCTTGTACCCATAGAAAGCTAGATTGGTTGATTCCAATAGAAAAGAAAAATGGTTTAACTTGGATCGACATGAAGACAAGTGATAGAACGGTTTACTCGGACCGATAGAAGACGAGCTTGTAACGGTTATCTCTCGACCGATAGAAGAGGGGTGCAGGGGTTTATCTTTAGCCTATAGAAAAAGATACCGAGAGAGAACGTAGGCACGTTTGGCCGAATCTCTATAAATCCTGTGTCGATTTATTTTTTGCACCGTTACTTAAATCGCTTCCGCAACGTGAAAGAGTTTTATATCTCTATCTCCAAACGGCGATATCGACCAATAGTGCTCCAACAAGATATCGGAGCGGTACCTCCTATAAGCGGCTTAACATCCGAGGAGTCGATCCAAATGGCGTTTCAAATTGCCCAGGTCGAAGGTCTTGCTCTAAATCGACCACCATTCTTCGATGGATCTAACTTCATGACTTGGAAGAAGAAAATGACCACTATAATTACAAAGCCACTCAATTAATATATTGTGCATTAAATCCGAAAGAATACAACCGGATATCATCATGTGAAAGTGCCAAAGAGATATGGAAAATACTAGAAGTCACACATGAAGGAACGTCTCAAGTCAAGGAGACGAAGATCAACATGTTTTTTCACGATTACGAGCTATTCCAAATGATAGAAGAAGAATCCATCACAATTATGCTTGACCGATTCTCGATCATTACGAATAGATTGGCATGTTATGGAAAACCCCTTTCGAGTAGTGAAAAAGTTAAGAAGATCCTACAATCACTACCTCGAGAATGGGACGGAACGGTGACGGCTATAATGGAATCAAAAGATTTAAACAATCTTGATTTTAGTGTTCTCGTTGGTTCACTTATAAACTACGAGATTGTCCTAAAATCTCGGAATGCCAAGCCGAAGCCGAAGGAAAGAACGATATCCATGAAGGCTAATATGTCGAGAAATAAAGAAGAAATCCCGGTGGACGAAAGTGACGAAGAATCGGCATATTATGCCAAGAATATTAATAAGTTCCAAAACTTATTAAATCGTAGAAAGAAAGACATATCGGGCGGAATGAAGAAATTCGACAACAACTGTCGAATCTGCGGTTAACCAGGCCACTTCGTGAAGAATTGCCGAGCAAATCCTAAAAAGGAAGTTTTAATTGCCATGTGGAGTGATGAAGACGAGGACGAAGATTTCATCAATCAAAATAACCTCGCACTCATGACACGAAGTTCATTCGACGATAGCGTTGTTGAAAGTCAAGTAAGTACATCCTCTCATGATGAATTATTTGAAGCATTCGAATTATTGCATACCAATTTTCAAAATACTTTAAGTGAAATAAAATCCCTTCAATCTAAAAATAAATTATTGGAAATTGAAATTTCCAAAATTCTTGAAAAAGGGAAATTTATCGAGACCGATCATTCTCACTGCCTTGAAAATGAAAATATTTTAAAGAAGGATCTTATAAAAGTTCAAGACGAACTTAAAATTTTGACAAAAAAATTTTCGTGTGGAAACGAAAAATTTAAACAAATGCTTTGTGTTCAAAAATATACTTTGAATAAATAAGGGTTAGGATTCAAAACGCATACTAAAAACGAATCCTTAAGTTTCAAAATACCCCGATGCGATAAATGTCTAAAAATTGGGCATCATTTTACGAGTTGCAAAAGTCCATGACGGACGATAAAACCAAAAAGATTTGGATTCCAAAAGGAACTTTTATTCCGAATATCGTCTATGTCTCGAAAGAAAAAACAACTATCGGTTAGATCTCCAAAAATTAATTTTCATCATTAAATATTTTACTCAGGGGGAGTTTATATTTTTTAAAGGGGAGATTTTTGTCTGGGGGAGTTTTACCATTTTATGCATATTTTATCATAAATTGGTATCCTTTGATTTATACTTTTTGCTGATAACAAAAAGGGGGAGAAAAGAGTTGAATGGGATAAAAAGCGTCATGGAAGAATGACGAGAAAAATAAAAGGTAAAAATGGAGAGAGGAAATAAAAAGAGAAAAGTCGAAAAAGAAAACAAAGAAGTTGAAAAATAAAAAGAAGAGATGGGAGAAACTAACGAAACGATCAAAGTCGAAAACTTTGATTCGTACAAATATATATACATTTTATTTTGCAGGTTTTATTCAATTCAAATGTGTTGTTTTGTAATCATCAAAAAGGGGGAGATTGTTGGAATATTTTATTCCAAATATTCATTATAGAGTTTTGATAATTAAGTTGTTAAACAAAGTAAAACAACAAGGAAGCAAAACAAAACAACAAAATCAATCAAGCTGGACAAAAGCTACCTGATCAGACGAGAAGACAAAGTTACCTGATGATCAAATCAGGTAAGTTGGGAAACCTACCTGATCAGACGAGAGGAAAGTTGTCTGCAGATTGCAAGCTTAACGCACGCTATATACACTATATAGCGCACGCTATCAAAAGCGAGTAACGTACGTAACAAGGAGCAGATAGCATACGTTAAAGTTACCTGAAGATCAGACAAGTTCAAAGTCACCTGAAGTCAAGTCACCTGATGAAGATAGCGCACGCTACGACTGGAGCATAACGCACGCTATCGAAGCAATATGACCGTTGTGAAAGACATTCAAACACAGTATGACGCAAGTTGTGACGAAATATTAGCGCACGCTAAAGTGTTTGAATTCAAGATAATCAATCCGTTGGGAGATTCTGAAGTAAAGTCAAAATATACAAACGGATATATGACGCAAGCAATAATGTAATATTAGCGCACGCTACATGAAGATGTTAGCGCACGCTAACGTATAGTGGCAGTAATCACTAGACTGAACTGGGCAACAGCTAACGTACGTAATCAGCCAATATCAACGTACGCAACATGCAATAGCGCACGCTACAGCAAAAGGCTAGCGCACGCTAAGTAAGACTGGCAGTAACCGCTAGTTGGAGGAAAATGGCTATAAATACCAAATCACTTGGTATCAAACCACACAACAACATTGAGCAAAGCATTCATATTTGAGATAGCATTGTAATAATTTTAGCTGTTGTACTTGAGCTTATATTGATACGTGATTGAGTGTTATATACGAAATCATACAAGAGAGGAAAAAGAAAGGATAAGATTGGATTCAGTGTTATTAGGATCAAGGATCCGACATTGTTAGAATCACAATCTATATCCGAGTGAGGTCTATCTAGTACCTATAGAAAGCTAGATTGGTTGATTCCTTGTCTAATAGAAAAGAAAAACGGTTTAACTTGGACCGACATAAAGACAAGTGATAGAATGGTTTACTCGGACCGATAGAAGACGAGCTTGTAACGATTATCTCTTGACCGATAGAAGAGAGGTGCAGGGTGTTGTGCGGCGATTAATACGCCTGGACGACGATCGGCATAAGGCCGAGCGACCGAATTCAGGATCAAATAATCCATGGCAGACTTGCCAAAGCGAAGAGTCCAGACCGAAATCAGGTACCGAGCGATCGACGTCCGGGGCGATCGCCTTTTGGCACCTAGCGATCGAATCTGGTGCCCGACCAAGGACGACCGTCCTATGCCACATATAAGACCATCGTCCGTCAAGTCTACAAATACTGGATCACGAAGCAAGGACCCATGTGCAGATCCGCAAATGGCGCCGCAAAACATGGATCGTTGACTTGGCCCATCAGCAGCTGTCAGTGACAAGGACGGCCTCACCTACAGACAGACCCACCGAAAGGTCCTAGGTGGGGCCTCCCAAGACATCGACATAGACGCGTGTTGTCCTCTCATTGGTTCGCACATCCGGCTGCCAGCAGCTGCTGCGGACTTTAAGGAGACCAACCCATGTGCTAAAGATGATCGCCCGCTTATTATAATACAGCAGAGGCGATCGCCCAGCGACTGCCAGTCCTATAAATAAAGAACCTCCATCAACTAGAGAAAGGTTCAGGAATTCAGACTCTCGGCTTTCTCTTGAATCTATCCAGGATTTCTCTCTCAGAACCTCTTAACCAAAAGACGGTCGGCAGAAACGAGAACTCCCTACAGTTCAGAGAACTCCAGATTTAAAGGTTCACAAGTACAGAAACTACTTCATACGAGAGTTCAGCTAATTCTCTTAGTGAGAGACCGTCGATTTCTCAAGTCAACACAGCACTCCATCGTTGTTACAAGAACTCACAGAGCATCAACTCTGGTTCTTCCGGCAATCTTCAGCACTCAAGAGCTAAGATAACTAGGGTCTTTACACTCATTGTAATTGTACTCTAATATTAATATTTGTACTCTCAAGTATTCGTATTAATAATATCTCGCGAGAGCATTCAAGCCCGGGACTAACAACCCGGCAAATCTTGTGTTATTTACTTTCCCATGGACGTGCTCTCGTATTTTGTTTGTTACTCGACCATTCCAGCATATCATCTCCGGATAATATTTTGGGTAACAACACAGGGGTTTATCTTTAGCCTATAGAAAAAGATACCGAGAGAGGACGTAGACACGTTTGGCCGAACCTCTATAAATCCTGTGTCGATTTATTTTCTGCACCGTTACTTAAATCGCTTCCGCAATGTGAAAGAGTTTTATAACTCTATCTCCAAACGGCGATACCGACCAATAGTGCTCCAACAGATCAGAGTTTCGGCTTTATCCGTTTCGTTAGTTTTCTTCTCCCCATCTTTTCTTTTCTCCTTTTTAACTCCTCAGTTTTTCTTTTTCATCTTTTTATTTTATTTTCGACTTTCTTCTCCTTCGTCTTTTCTCCCCTTTTCATGATCGGTATTATATTTTTTTCATCATTCTTCCATGACTTGTATTATCCGTCTCCCATCATTTTTGTCGATATTCTCCCCCTTTTTGTCATAATCAAAAAGTGCATAAAGATAAAAATAAAAAATTAATACATTAAATATGACAACGGGTAAAAACTCCCCCTGAAAAATAGATTTTCCATTTTAAAAATAATGATAACTCCCATAAGTTAAATACCAATTTGATGAAAATATCAATTATGATTTTTCAGGGATCCAACCGAGAGTTGGTTTATCTTTAGAAACGTAGATGATATTCGGTATTGTGGTTCCTTTAGGAATATAAACTTTTTCAATTTATCGTCCGTTGTGGGCTTTTGCAAATCATAATATGATGCCCACTTTTCAAACATTTATCATATCGGGGTATTTTAAAATTTAAGGATTCAATTTTATTACACTGTTTGAATCCTAACCCACATTTATTTAATAAAAATTTTTGAACGGAAAGTAATTGTTCAAATTTGTCGTTTCCGCAAGAAAAATTATTCGTTAAATTCTTGAGTTCATTTTGAACTTTTAAAAGATCATCTTCCAATTTATTCCCTTTTTCAATACATAGAGAATGATCGGTTTCAATGAATTTCCCTTTTTCATTTATTTTGGAAATTTCAATTTCCAACATTTTCATTTTCGATTTGAAGGATTTATTATCAATTAAAGCATTTTGAAAATCCGTATGTTAAAGTTCGAGTGCTTCAAAAAGTTCGTCGTGAGATGAGGTACTAACCTGGCTTTCGACGTCGCTTTCGTCGAATGAACTCCTTGCCATGAGTGTGAGGTTATTTTGAATAAATTCATCGTCATCCTCTTCGTCACTCCATGTTCCTACAAGTACTTCCTTCTTAGAAGTTGATGCTCGGTAATTTTTAGCAAAGTGGCCTGGTTTACCACATTTTCGATAGTTATTGTCGAATTTCTTTTATTCGCTCGAGTTGATATCTTTTCTTCATTGGTTTAATAAGTTTTGGTAGTTATTTATATTTTTGGCATAATATGCCAATTCTTCATCATCTTCATCTACCAAGATTTCTTCTTTCTTTGACATCTTAGCTTTCAAAGCTATTGATCTTTCTTTCGGTTTCGGCTTGGCATTCCGAGATTTAAGAACTATCTCCTTGTTTATTAGTGAACCAACGAGGGCACTAAAATCAAGATTATTTAAATCTTTCGATTCCATAATCGCCGTAACCGCCCCGTCCCATTCAACAGGTAGTGATCGTAATATTTTCTTCACTTTTTCACTAATTGTTAATGGCTTCCCAAAACAAGTTAGTCCATTAGTAATGACCGAAAATCGGTCGAGCATGTTCGTTATGGACTCGTCACTTTTCATCATAGATAGCTCGTATTCATGGAGGAGCATATTTATTTTCGTCTCCTTGACTTGAGATGTTCCTTCATGAGTTACCTCAAGCATCTTTCAAATCTCTTTGGCACTTTCGCACGAGGATATCCAGTTGTGTTCTTCCGGATTTAGAGCACAATATAATAATTGCGTTGCTTTGCAATTATAATGGTCGTTCTTCCAATCTTCATCATTATAATCTTCGAAACTTTTTAGAGAGTTGTCCGGTTTTGTAGGAATTTTCGGACCTAAGCAAATAACTTTCCAAATATCAATGTCGTAGGCTCGGATGAAAATAGACATTTTCTTCTTCCACGTCATAAAATTCGATCCATCAAAGAATGAAGGTCGATTTAAGGCAAGACCTTCGACTGGTGCAAATTGGAGCGCCATTGGATCTTTTTATCTCCTCAGATGTTAAGCCGAATTTTATGGAAACCTGCTCTGATACCAATTGTTGAGAAATTGACTGACACGTCTTTTGTGTAACTATCGCAAGTGCATGATATCGTATCAAGTAGTAAGTGGACTTTTTGAGTCTGGTTTATCGATCCCATGAGGAAGTTAGGTTATTTATTGAATTATACACTTTATCTATTTGTTAAATAGATTTAGATGAGTGAAACACACAATTTAAGAGTTTGGTTTGACAATTGCTAGGAAAATGCAATAATAGTTCAAATATTTAAGGAAATCAAAGATTGCACTAATAATAGATTAATAAAAGGGTAAAATGAAATAGTTGGGATTACAAACTTAGTTCATTATTAGTTATAGAAGATGTATAGGAGATCATAAGATGTATTTACTTATTATGTTGTGTAGATTCGATTTTCCTTAAAAAGACGGTTCCTCTTTCGAATGTCAAAACGCCCCTTATATATTGAATCAATCAACTATATTTCTCTGTTGACTGGCTTCAATACATAGCATTAGGTTTTATGAAAATAACTCAAAGAATCATCTAAGGTCTAGAGGTATTTCTATACTCTATAACAACTTAGAGTGAAAATCATTTGATCAAATCAACATATTTTCTTTCAAAATTTATGAAGACCATAAATATCATCATTTATTGGCCAAATAAATATAGATAGGTAAAACAATCACACACAATAATAAGTAATCCATAATAGATCTTTATACAAACTTAAATAACATGACAAACCTTGTTTATAAAATTATAGTCCCAACTAAGGATAACTTAGCCCATGAAGGATTTATTCAACATATTACAAGCTTGAGTGGTCATTATTAGTTGAAAAGGGAAAAGAATTGATACTAACTCCCTTAGTAGATAAAGGAGAAAGAAGCAATAAACTCCCTCTACAACATAAACTAAATCACTCTTACATAAATCACTCAAGAACACAAGTGTGTTCTTCACATAAAGAAAAATATTACAAAGTAGGAAAAATATAAGATGAAGGATGATTAATGATGGATCTAAGGGGTCTATTTATACACCTAAAGTCATCTAATAGCTCTAAAACTCCAGCATTATTACATTAGATCGGATCAAGGCCAACCATCCCCTCAATAATAGACCAAAAGTATAAAGATTTAAAAATGATCATACATCTGTCAAGAGTTACGGCCGTATGCTTTGGATGTTACGACCGTAACATAGAGGACTTACGGTTGTATGCTTTGGATGTTACGGCCGTAACATAGCTTCAACTTTTTGCACATTAGTTGTTGTGTGAGTTACGGCCGTAACTTTATTTGTACGCCCGTATAAAGTTTCAGACTTCACTTTCAGCCCAGAATTTCTTAAACTCTTGCGTTTTCGCCCTAAATCTTCTTCGGATGATAACTTTTGATATATAACTCTGATTTTTGAATCCGGAAAGACTGCCGAACTCGTCTCGAAAATCTCTACAACATGAATACATAAAAACTCAATATAGAGAATATTTTATAAACATGTTATTTCTTGATTAAATCAGTAATTCAATCCGATTAAGGCTAAATTTACATCTTCATCCTATAAAAATAAAATTATTAAAAACTAATTAATTTAAAATAAAAATGAGTAGACTAGCTGATAATTATGGGTGAAATATATCAATACCAATCACGAATAAGTGTATAAAACTGACACTCATCACACCCTCAAACTTGAATTCTTGCTAGTCCCGAGCAAGACTCTTTATTATTCACACTCAATGTAAAAATAAAAAATAGGACATAAATTAATAAAACACACACAAATTAAAAAAAATACTTATATATCTTATCTTATATATATAAAGATTAAGTCCTCCTAATTAATGTGGAGTATTAAAGTTTAAATGTCATTATACCAAATACATCATTTTAATATATAAAATGTGGAGTCATAATAATCTACTTCCAATCAATGTTTGAAGAATTTCGAAAGACACATCTCTTTATCATAAGATTTTAACGTCTATCTTTTGGTGTGCAATAATTGAATTTCAACAATAAATGAACGATTAAACTACTCTTCCATCTGTTCATTTGTTTACGATTAATCAACTCTTTCATCTTTTCATTTGCTTACAAGCTAACGTTTCTCATGACTATATATAGTCCATTTTATTGTGTTCACCAATTACATAATGCAAATTATTACACAAATGATATATAACCCGATTAATTAACTGTTGTCTCATATCACTTACACAATTGCTTAGGTTTTCGTTAAGAAGCTAAATATTTGCTTAATTAGCTTATGTTGTTAATCGAAATTGCAAAGTTGAGGTTTAGTTTACTTTAATTGTTCTAATGTTTTGATTTATAGCTGTTATAATGTTCTGTATTATTTGGTTTTGACGTGTTTTTTCTTTATGAATTCAAATTGTTACATGCAGGGTTTGGATTATATTCGAAACATGATTCAGTCATCTTTGTATAAGCAGTTGTCTATGAGGGAGAAGTATTATTGTTTTCTTCATATACCTGCTGTTTTGGAAGGATTTTCACTGCCTAAAGATGTACGCTTACTTATTTTTCTAGATAATTGCTATGCTGCATTGAGTACCTTATGGCACTTGGTTCAAGTGTAATATGAATTATCTGAATACCCTGCATTTATTGTATTTTTTTTACCAAACTCAATGTTTGATCTTTCTTCAGGATGAAGCATCTGCTTGATGTTGTTGGTAACTCTGATATTGATGCACAGTTGGATTCCTTAAGAACAAAATTAGATTTGGTAATAAATTGTAATAGTATGCAGTTAGCTATTGTTGGTTTATATTGTTCCTTCCGATTGTTGATAAACAAGGTTTTTCGGTCACGTGCATGTAATATCCGCATTTTTCTTCTCCTTGTATTTTTCTTTTTCGGCGTATTTCCCGATAGTAGTGACCCTCGTGTATCTTTCGGTGTATCTTTTCTATTATCTATGGATTTTATCCCCGTTATTGTTGTGCGGAACCGCCGTTTCGGGGTTGCCGTGGATCCATTCTATGTTATGATGCCCGTTGAAATGTTCCGTTGGATGTTTCGTTCACCTTCCGGTGTTTTGAACCGTTCATATTTCATACCTAGCGCACGCTATTTTTTCTGCATAGCGCACGCTAGGGGTCCCTTAGTAGTGCACGCTACGTTTGTTTCGTAGCGCGCGCTAGCGAGTAGCCCTGGGAGTGGCAGTGCTGTTTTTCCAGCCTTCTGGACTAGTGTATTAGCGTGCGCTACGTATACTAGCGCACGCTAATGTCGAGAGGCTAGCGCACGCTGATGATGCCCGGTAGCGTGCGCTAGCGTGGGTGTCCAAGATCTTGGACGCTTTATTTCTCGAATCGGTCGGAGTGCGAAGCGCACGCTACGCTCGTATGGTAGCGCACGCTAACGGGTCGTGAGTTTTAGACGATTAGCTTCGACTCGGCCGATGTCCAGTAGCGCACGCTATTGGTCGATAGCGCGCTACCGATAGGTTGTTAGCGCACGCTACGCTTGGAGTAAGACGCTAACGGCCGTAACTGCCACCGGATCGACGCTAATTATTTTGGCCTATAATTTTACCCCATTAGCGCACGCTAACCTTGAGGATTAGCGCGCGCTAACACTCCCTGGCTATATAAACCAGGGAGTTGACCCAGATAAACGCATCATCTTCATTTCTTCTCTCCCCGCGACGCAGAACACCTCCAGGCGAATTCCAAGCGATTCTTCCCTTCAACTATTTCAGGCATCCTCTACCTTGAGTTTTTGAAGTAGATTAACAACACCTACTTGTGTTCTTCATCATCAATCCAAGGTTCGGTTTCATTGGTTCCTAGCGTTCGTCGGTGACTTTCCTTTCCGTTCTTCGCGTCGCCAATAATTCAAGGCAAGTATTTTTGGAAACCTTTATGCTTAACGTGGAATGGTAATGTATTTTGTGTGTGATTTGCTCACCTCGTGTTGGTCCGACGGGATCAAGGAGGGAATCGAAAGGGTTGAGTCCTCGATTCATGAGTTTGTTTAGCTAGCCAGTGCGGGAGGGTCCTTAGAGGCCTCGTGCAGGAATCTATGATATTACTCTGTTCCCAAGGCGATGCATGTGCGTGTTTTGTTTTATAATATAGCCAGCGCGGGAGGGTCCTTAGAGGCCTCGTGCGGGAATCTATGATATTACTCTGTTCCCAAGGCAAATCGTTTGACTGTTTGTTTCCGGAAAAGACATGTCTAGTTTTGGTTTTTGAAATGATATCGGTGCATGTACTATGTGTAATATCCGCATTTTTTTTTCTTTCCCTTGTAATTGTATTTCCGGTGTAATTCTCGATTTTAGTGACCCTCGGGTATCCTTCAGTGTAACTTTTCCGTTATCTTTTGATCTGATTCTCGTAATTGTTGTGCGGAACCGCCGTTTCGGGGTTGCCGTGGATTCATTCTATGCTATGATGCGTTTCGAGGTGTTTCGTTTGACGTTTCGTTCATATTCCGGTATTTTGGGGTCGTTTATATTCTATATATAGCGCACGCTATATTTCCTGTATAGCGCACGCTAGAAATCCATTAGTAGCGCACGCTAGAAATCCATTAGTAGCGCACGCTAACGATTTAGCCCTGGGAGTGGCAGTTTAACTCCCAGGCCTCTGGACTATCGGATTAGCGCACGCTATCTTGTCTAGCGCACGCTAATGTCGGGAGACTAGCGCACGTTAAGTTGTTCAGTAGCGCGCGCTAGTGTGACTGTCCAGTACTGGGCAGTTTACTACTGAATTCAATCAGATTCTAGTTAGCGCACGCTACGCTGGTATGGTAGCGCACGCTAACGGGTCAGGTGAGGTTTGGGCGGTTAGCCACCGGACTCGGCCGATGTTCGAGTAGCGCACGCTATTGGTCGATAGCGCGCTACCGATAGGTTATTAGCGCACGCTACGCATGCATGGTAGCGCACGCTAACGCAAAAACCCCGGCTTCGGACTCGGACGCTAACAGAGGGTTGGTAACCTATCCGTTAGCGCACGCTAACCTTGAGGTCTTAGCGTGCTAACACTCCCCGGTTATATAAACCAGGAGTTGACCGAGATAATCACAAAATCTCATTTCTTCCTCTTTCCGCGGACGAGCGACTCGAGCGATTTGAGGCGATTTTCTTCCTCCAATCACTTCAGAGATTCTTGTGCTTGAGTTCTTGGTGTAAGACTAACATCATCCACTTGTGTTTCTCATCCTAAATCCAAGGTAATCTCTTAGAACTCTACTTTTGGATAATTTGGGGTTTTGGGATTTTCTTCCGATTCGTTCCGCTTTGTTGGTGGATTCATGATGTATACGATTGATATTGTTAGTATCTTTAGTTTTCCTACGATTCATGGATATTTTGTGGATTTTTACGGAATCGAGAGGGTTTGGTTGTGATCCGCCCTCGTTGTTATTTTATTCGAATATACATGAATCGTAGGCGGGTTTCCGGTGTATTCCATTTCCGTAATCGTCTAGAGTTGGTTGTGATTGTGTTATTCGAATCGTTAGGTTCAATCGCTTCCTCACGGCCGTGCTTGATTCTTCCGCTCCGCTCGCGTCACCGTCTATTAATCGAGGCAAGTATTTTTGGAAACCTTTAAGCTTAACATGAAATGGTAATGTATATTGTGTGTAAATTACTCACCTTGTGTTGGCCTGACGGGTCAAGGAGGGAAATCTATCCGCCGCCCGGATTTCACGAGTTTCGCACCGCTAGCCAACTCGTTAGGGTCCTTGCAAGGCCTCGAGTGAGAATGTATGCCGCCGCCTGTTCTCACGGCATAGCGTGTGCGTGGTTTTGTTTTTCAAATTGTAGCCAACTCGGTAGGGTCCTGCGAGGCCTCGAGTGAGAATGTATCCGCCGCCCATTCTCAAGGCTAATTGTGGACTGCTTATTTTCCGGAAAAGACATGTCTTGTTTTGGTTTTCGAAATGATTTTTGGTGCATGTACTATGAAATGTGTAAGCGATTGGTTTGCCTTGAATACTTGTACTAGCGTAATTGCTAACCCTCTGGGACCCGCTTTGGGGAAATTCGTTTTATGAATTTCGTGTCGTTCATCGAGACGAGCTGCTACTGACCAAGACACGGATGATGGCCGTGCGTGATGATGGTGCACGAGTGATGTTTTAGTATCTTTACCTTTTTGTCTTTTGTGGTTTTGAACTAATAGTTGTACTCGAGTATTTAAGGGGTTCTTGTTCGTTTGAATTGTATTGTTGCTTATTATGTTGTGATGGATGATGATGTCATATTGACTGGTTGAACCGGGTGGATTGTTCTGTTTTGCGTCTTTATGACGTGGTGTTATTTTATCGTTTCTGTGAGTCATTGTGTATGATCTTTGTTCACCTAGTGGGTCCCATATAGGGATTCACGGCGCTGTAATATACCTCGGATATCCTGGGGGTGTTACAGAAAATGGTATCGGAGCACTAGGTTTATGGATACCTAGGCTTGTTGGTTTATTGGGTCTTGTGGTGTTTTGTTTTTCACATCATCGTCACGCTGCCATGATTCCTAGATTACCAAAGGTCCGTAAGTTTTCTTTCCTCTGTTCATTATTTCCTTGTATCGTACCTTTGATTCTCGACTTGTAATTGTTCTTCTCTCGTACTTACCCTCGTATGGCTTTTGCTACTTGTTTAACTCCAGCATGGATGCTGGAAGAGGTCGTGGTCGCGGTCGTGGTCGTGGACGCGGCCGGGGACGTGGGGCAGCCGGTGGGGCGGCCACGCCACGATCTTCGAGCCAGCATCGGCGACCGTCATAGCCATGCTTCTTCTCTTGAGCGTGCCGATCTTGGTATCGCGGCCGTAATGCAACAAATGGTAAACCAAATGGCGGCGATAGCTCAGCGGTTCGTAACCCGGATCAGGCCCACGCTAATCGGGCGGAGCGGATCGTTGGCTCCAAGATGTTATCAAGATGCATCCTCCTCGGTTTCGGGAGCTTCGGACCCGATTGGGCCGGGAAGGGTGGATCAAGGAGATGTCTAAGGTCTTCGTTGCCACTAATCGTCCCGAGGACCGTAAAGTCCCTATTGCTCAATATTTCCTCACCGGGACGCTACGGATCGGTGGGAGGCCGTTGGGCCCAAAGACCATGCCGCTACGTGGCCGAGTTTCAAGAGTCGATGGAGATCAATATTGCCGTGGCCGCCGATGTGCTCGGGTACATGCTTTTATGACGCTCAACCACGGGATATCCCCGTAGCTCAAGTTATTGCTGATTTTAACAAAGAGTTGGGTTATGTGAAGACCCAAGTTGTCGAGGAGAGTGACAAGATTTTCCATTTCTCCAGCGGATGAAGTTGCCGATTCGGGACTATATGTCGGGGCTCGTATGTACTACATTGAAGGATTATCGAGTAGGGCCCTTGCTTATGATATGTCCGTGACGGCGAGTGAGGCGGCCCGCGAGAGTAAGAAGCGAAGTCGGTTGGAAATTTTTCTGGTCCCAAGAGTGGAGCCCAGCAGAAATCTCAAGCTGCAAATTTTTCAACGGGCGGTTCGGCTCGTTTCTCTGGGAGCTTTCCGGGTGCCGCCGGAACCTCCGCTCAACAACCCACATGTTTAAACTGTGGTGAGCAAGGCCAAAGCAGCCGGCAATGTTCTCGTCCGAAGCTTACCTGTCATACTTGTGGACAGCTAGGCCACAAGGCCCCTTTTTGTGAGCAGGTCAAACAGCTTCGCGGCACCCGTTCTTCTCAACCAGCCCCGTTGGAGCCAAGTGTGAATCAGGGGAAGAGGTCGGGGTCAGCCCTCAAGAGGGGGAGCTTCCAGTGTTGGCTCCGCCCACCCGCGTGTCTATGAGATGCGGAGAGCCGATGATCCAGCGGCTACCGTGGCGACAGGTACCGTTTATATTCTTTCTCATCCTGTCAGTGTGCTTTTCGATTCCGGTGCTACGCATTCATTCATATCTCTGGATTGTGTGCGCCGTTTGAGTCTCGGCCGTTTGACACCTTGTGAGCCCTTCATCGTTAAGCTTCCTAGCGGTGATAGGATCGTTGGTGATCAGGAGGTTCGAGACTGTTCTGTGCTTATTTGTGAGAGGACTTGGCCCTCTAATCTTATTGTTGTGAGTATCGAGGGTGAGGATTTGATTCTTGGTGATGACTGGCTCAAGCGGCATGGTGCGATCATGAACTACCGCACGAGAATCATCACTATGTTAGCCGAGGACGGCACCGAGCACTCTTTCGCGGGGCGGAAGAGGGGAAACCAGAAATTCGTCATTAATGCCTTGAAGGCGATGAGTCTCATGCGAAAGGGATGTATTGGTTATTGGTGCTATGCCTTGAAGGCGGAGAGTGGTGGAGTCGAGCTTTCGTCGATTCCAATCGTTAATGAATTTCCTGATGTTTTTCCTGACGAGTTACCGGGATTGCCACCGGATCGAGAGGTCGAGTTCACTATAGAGTTAGAGCCGGGTGCCTCTATTTCGAAGGCGCCCTATCGCATGGCACCTTCAGAGATGTCCGAGTTGAAGAAGCAGTTGAGTGAGCTTCTTGAGTCGGGGTATGTTCGACCGAGCGCCTCGCCTTGGGGCGCACCGGTCCTGTTTGTGCGGAAGAAGGATGGTTCGCTACGCTTGTGTATCGATTATCGCGAACTAAACAAGGTGACCATCAAGAACAAGTATCCCTTGCCGAGAATTGATGACTTGTTCGATCAGTTGCAGGGAGCTGCGGTATTCTAGAAAGTTGATTTGAAATCGGGGTACTATCAGCTCCGGGTGAGAGAGTCCGATGTGCCGAAAACAGCCTTTCGGACGAGGTACGGACATTATGAGTTCGTAGTCATGCCTTTCGGGTTAACTAATGCACCGGCGGTGTTCATGCAATTGATGAACAAAGTTTTTATCGAGTATTTGGATAAGTGCGTCGTCGTCTTTATTGACGATATTCTTATTTATTCGAGGAATGAGGAAGAGCATGCCCATCATTTGCGGATAGTATTAGACATTTTAAGGACCGAGAAACTCTATGCAAAGTTCTCGAAATGTGAGTTCTGGCTGAAAGAAGTGATGTTTTTAGGTCACGTGATTTCACGGAGGGGGTTCGTGTGGATCCGTAAGATTGAGGCCGTATTGGATTGGGCACCGCCCAAAAATGTGAAGGAGGTCCGTAGTTTCTTGGGTTTGGTCAAGCTACTACCGTAGGTTCGCCGAGGGTTTCGAAATCGGCTCGACCACTTACGCAGCTTGCTCCGTAAATCCGAGAAGTTCGTCTGGAATGACGAGAGGCGATCGAGTTTTGAGGGATCAAGAAGCGTTTGACTTCAGCCCAGCTTTGGCGTTGCCATGTGGCAACGAGGGTTTTGCCATTTATAGCGATGCTTGGTCGTGGTCTTGGGTGTGTATTAATGCAAAGACGGCAAGACCATTGCCTATGCGCCGAGACAGCTTGAGGCCGTATGAGATGAACTACCCTACTCATGATTTGGAGTTAGCGGCGGCGTTTTTGCGCTCAAGATTTGGCGTCACTATCTTTTCGGCTCCACATGTCGATTTTTACCGATCATAAAAGTCTCAAATACATATTTACTCACGAGAGTTGAATATGAGGTAGAGGAGGTGGTTAGAGTTGATTAAGGATTATGACCTCGAAATCCTTTATCATCCGGCAAGGCGAACGTTGTGGCCGACGCCTTGAGTCGAAACCAGCGTTGCGAACGCTTGAGATCCTTACATCTCGGTCCGAGCTTGAGGGCTTTGATCGAGTTAGATGTTGAGGTCTTGTTGCCGGAGCCGTCGGGCAACTTGGTGCTTTAGAGATTTCGCTGCCTTTGATCGATGAAATTAAGTCAAGCGATTAGAGGATCCGATGATTACTCAAATCCGAGAGAACGTTCTTAAAGGGAAGTCTCCGGATTTGTGATTCACGAGGATGGTGTTTTGAGATTCCAGTCGGCTTTGTGTGCCGAACGACTTAGAGTTGAGACAGAGTATTTTACGGAGGCCCATGCTACACCTTATTCCGTCATCCCGATACGAGTAAGATGTACAAGGACACGAGGAGAAATTTCTGGTGGAATGACATGAAGGATGAGGTCGCATACTTGTAGCGAGATGTTTGACTTGTCAAGGTCAAAATCGAGCATCGAGACCGGGTTATTGCGTCACTTCCCATTCCGAATGGAAATGGGAAGATATATCGATGGATTTCGTTACGAGTTTGCCGAGATCGAGGTCGGGCATGAATATGGTATGGGTGATTGTTGATCGCCGACCAAGTCGGCACATTTTCTCGGGCATCAAGGACACTTGGGGCCCGGAGAAGTTAGCTCGTGTGTTTATTGCGCAGATCGTGAGACTTCACGGTACTCAAGTCTATTGTTTCGGATCGTGACGGCCGCTTTGTATCGCACTTCGCAAGCGGTGCATAAGGCGTTAGGTACCCGGTTGCGTTTGAGTACCTCTTTTCATCCCCGCATGATGGATGGAACGCACTATCCAGACGTTCGAGGATTTATTGCGTGCTGTGCTCTCGATTGGAGTAGTGATCGGGAGGAACATTTGCCGCCGATCGAATTCACGTATAACAATAGTTGGCACGCGTCGATTCGAATGGCACCGTATGAGGCACTTTACTTACGGGCGATGTCGATCACCGATTTGTTGGAATGAGGCGTCCGATTTGGTCGGGACCGAGCCGGATGTCGTTTTAGAGACGAGGCGGAAGATAGAGTTAATTCGAGAACGGATGTTGACTGCCCAGAGTCGACAGAAGTCGTATGCCGACGTCCGTCGTCGACCTTTGGAATTTGAGGTGGGAGACCACGTTTTGCTAAAGGTGTCGCCGACGAAAGGAGTTTTTCGTTTCGGGAAGAAAGGGAAGTTGAGTCCGAGATTTATCGGCCCCTTCGAGATCCTCGAGCGAGTAGGTGGGTTGGCATACCGTTTGGCGTTACCTCCGGCCTTGAGTCATGTTCATAGTGTTTTCCATGTTTCCCAGTTGAGGAGATATGTCCCGGATCCTAGCCACATCATCGATTATGGTGAGATTGATGTCGCCAAAGATGTTACTTTCGAAGAGCGCCCTTTGAAGATTTTGGAACATGGTGAGAAACAATTGAGGCATAAGACCATACCTTTGGTCAAGGTGCAATGGTCGAGACACGGTGTCGAGGAGGCAACTTGGGAAACCGAGGATAGCATGCGTGCTAGGTACCCCGAGTTGTTTGTTCCTTAAGTTTCGGGACGAAACTTATTTTTAGAGGGGTAGAATGTAATATCCGCATTTTTTTTTCTTTCCCTTGTAATTGTATTTCCGGTGTAATTCTCGATTTTAGTGACCCTCGGGTATCCTTCAGTGTAACTTTTCCGTTATCTTTTGATCTCGTAATTGTTGTGCGGAACCGCCGTTTCGGGGTTGCCGTGGATTCATTCTATGCTATGATGCGTTTCGAGGTGTTTCGTTTGACGTTTCGTTTATATTCCGGTATTTTGGGGTCGTTTATATTCTATATCTAGCGCACGCTATATTTCCTGTATAGCGCACGCTAGAAATCCATTAGTAGCGCACGCTAACGATTTAGCCCTGGGAGTGGCAGTTTAACTCCCAGGCCTCTGGACTATCGGATTAGCGCACGCTATCTTGTCTAGCGCACGCTAATGTCGGGAGACTAGCGCACGTTAAGTTGTTCAGTAGCGCGCGCTAGTGTGACTGTCCAGTACTGGGCAGTTTACTACTGAATTCAATCAGATTCTAGTTAGCGCACGCTACGCTGGTATGGTAGCGCACGCTAACGGGTCAGGTGAGGTTTGGGCGGTTAGCTCTTTGGACTCGGCTGATGTTCAGGTAGCGCACGCTATTGGTCGATAGCGCGCGCTACCGATAGGTTATTAGCGCACGCTACGCATGCATGGTAGCGCACGCTAACGGTAAAAACCCTGGCTTCTGGACTCGGACGCTAACAGGAGGGTTGGTAACCCTATCCCGTTAGCGCACGCTAACCTTGAGGTCTTAGCGTGCGCTAACACTCCCTGGTTATATAAACCAGGAGTTGACCGAGATAATCACAAAATCTCATTTCTTCCTCTTCCATGACGAGCGACTCCGAGCGATTTGAGGCGATTTTCTTCCTCCAATCACTTGAGAGATTCTTGTGCTTGAGTTCTTGGTGTAAGACTAACATCATCCACTTGTGTTTCTCATCCTAAATCCAAGGTAATCTCTTAGAACTCTACTTTTGGATAATTTGGGGTTTTGGGATTTTCTTCCGATTCGTTCCGTTTTGTTGGTGGATTCATGATGTATACGATTGATATTGTTAGTATCTTTAGTTTTCCTACGGATTCATGGATATTTTGTGGATTTTTACGGAATCGAGAGGGTTTGGTTGTGATCCGCCTCGTTGTTATTTTATTCGAATATACATGAATCGTAGGCGGGTTTCCGGTGTATTCCATTTCCGTAATCGTCTAGAGTTGGTTGTGATTGTGTTATTCGAATCGTTAGGTTCAATCGTCGGTTCCTCACGGCCGTGCTTGATTCTTCCGCTCCGCTCGCCACCGTCTATTAATCGAGGCAAGTATTTTTGGAAACCTTTAAGCTTAACATGAAATGGTAATGTATATTGTGTGTAAATTACTCACCTTGTGTTGATTCGACGGGGTCAAGGAGGGAAATCTATGCCGCGCCTGGATTTCACGAGTTTCGCATCGCTAGCCAACTCGTTAGGGTCCTTGCAAGGCCTCGAGTGAGAATGTATGCCGCGCCTGTTCTCACGGCATAGCGTGTGCGTGGTTTTGTTTTTCGAAATTGTAGCCAACTCGGTAGGGTCCTCGCGAGGCCTCGAGTGAGAATGTATGCCGCGCCCGTTCTCAAGGCTAATTGTGGACTGCTTATTTTCCTAAAAGACATGTCTTGTTTTGGTTTTCGAAATGATTTTTGGTGCATGTACTATGAAATGTGTAAGCGATTGGTTTGCCTTGAATACTTGTACTAGCGTAATTGCTAACCCCTCTGGGGACCCGTTTTGGGGAAATTCGTTTTATGAATTTCAGGTCAGGTTCATCGAGACGAGCGGGCGCTGGACCAGTACACGGATGATGGCCGTGCGTGATGATGGTGCACGAGTGATGTTTTAGTATCTTTACCTTTTTGTCTTTTGTGGTTTTGAACTAATAGTTGTACTCGAGTATTTAAGGGGTTCTTGTTCGTTTGAATTGTATTGTTGCTTATTATGTTGTGATGGATGATGATGTCATATTGACTGGTTGAACCGGGTGGATTGTTCTGTTTTGCGTCTTTATGACGTGGTGTTATTTTGTCGTTTCTGTGAGTCATTGTGTATGATGCTGTTCAGCCTAGTGGGTCCCATATAGGGATTCACGGCGCTGTAATATACCTCGGATATCCTGGGGGTGTTACAGAAAATGGTATCGGAGCACTAGGTTTATGGATACCTAGGCTTGTTGGTTTATTGGGTCTTGTGGTGTTTTGTTTTGCACATCATCGTCACGCTGCCATGATTCCAGATTACCAAAGGTCCGTAAGTTTTCCTTCCTCTGCTCATTATTTCCTTGTATCGTACCTTTGATTCTCGACTTGTAATTGTTCTTCTCTCGTACTTACCCTCGTATGGCTTTTGCTACTTGTTTAACTCCGCATGGATGCCGGAAGAGGTCGTGGTCGCGCCGTGGTCGTGGACGCGCCGGGACGTGGGCGGCCGGTGGGCGGCCACGCCACGATCTTCGAGCCGGCAGATCGGCGACCGTCATAGCCATGCTTCTTCTCGTGAGCGTGCCGATCTTGGTATCGCGCCGTAATGCAACAAATGGTAAACCAAATGGCGGCGATAGCTCGGGCGGTTCAACCCGGATCGAGGCCCACGCTAATCGGGCGGAGCGGATCGTTGGCTCCAAGATGTTATCAAGATGCATCCTCCTCGGTTTGGGAGCTTGACCCGATTGGGCCGGGAAGGGTGGATCAAGGAGATGTCTAAGGTCTTCGTTGCCACTAATCGCCCCGAGGACCGTAAAGTCCCTATTGCTCAATATTTCCTCACCGGGACGCCACGGATGGTGGGAGGCCGTTGGGCCCAAAGACCATGTCGCTACGTGGGCTGAGTTTCAAGAGTCGATGGAGATCGAATATTGCCCGTGGCCGCCGACATGTGCTCGGGTACATGCTTTTATGACGCTCAACCACGGGATATCCCCGTAGCTCAAGCTATTGCTGATTTTAACAAAGAGTTGGGTTATGTGAAGACCCAAGTTGTCGAGGAGAGTGACAAGATTTTCCATTTCTCCAGCGGATGAAGTTGCCGATTCGGGACTATATGTCGGGGCTCGTATGTACTACATTGAAGGATTATCGAGTAGGGCCCTTGCTTATGATATGTCCTGTTACGGCGAGTGAGGCGGCCCGCGAGAGTAAGAAGCGAAGTCGGTTGGAAATTTTTCTCGGTCCTAAGAGTGGAGGCCAGCAGAATCTCAAGCCGCAAATTTTTCAACGGGCGGTTCGGCTCGTTTCTCTGGGAGCTTTGGTGCCGCCGGAACCTCCGCTCATGAACCCACATGTTTTAACTGTGGTGTGCAAGGCCATAGGAGCCGGCAATGTTCTCGTCCGAAGCTTACCGTCATACTTGTGGGACAGCTAGGCCACAAGGCCCCTTTTGTGAGCAGTCAAATACCTTGGGCACCCGTTCTTCTCAACCAGCCCCGTTGGAGCCAAGTGTGAATCAGGGGAAGAGGTCGGGGTCAGCCCTCAAGAGGGGGAGCTTCCAGTGTTGGCTCCGCCCACCCGCGTGTCTATGAGATGCGGAGAGCCGATGATCCAGCGGCTACCGTGGCGACAGGTACCGTTTATATTCTTTCTCATCCTGTCAGTGTGCTTTTCGATTCCGGTGCTACGCATTCATTCATATCTCTGGATTGTGTGCGCCGTTTGAGTCTCGGCCGTTTGACACCTTGTGAGCCCTTCATCGTTAAGCTTCCTAGCGGTGATAGGATCGTTGGTGATCAGGAGGTTCGAGACTGTTCTGTGCTTATTTGTGAGAGGACTTGGCCCTCTAATCTTATTGTTGTGAGTATCGAGGGTGAGGATTTGATTCTTGGTGATGACTGGCTCGAGCGGCATGGTGCGATCATGAACTACCGCACGAGAATCATCACTATGTTAGCCGAGGACGGACTGAGCACTCTTTCGCGGGCGGAAGAGGGGAAACCGTAAATTGGCCATTAATGCCTTGAAGGCGATGAGTCTCATGCGAAAGGGATGTATTGGTTATTGGTGCTATGCCTTGAAGGCGGAGAGTGGTGGAGTCGAGCTTTCGTCGATTCCAATCGTTAATGAATTTCCTGATGTTTTTCCTGACGAGTTACCGGGATTGCCACCGGATCGAGAGGTCGAGTTCACTATAGAGTTAGAGCCGGGTGCGGCCCCTATTTCGAAGGCGCCCTATCGCATGGCACCTTCAGAGATGTCCGAGTTGAAGAAGCAGTTGAGTGAGCTTCTTGAGTCGGGGTATGTTCGACCGAGCGCCTCGCCTTGGGGCGCACCGGTCCTGTTTGTGCGGAAGAAGGATGGTTCGCTACGCTTGTGTATCGATTATCGCGAACTAAACAAGGTGACCATCAAGAACAAGTATCCCTTGCCGAGAATTGATGACTTGTTCGATCAGTTGCAGGGAGCTGCGGTATTCTAGAAAGTTGATTTGAAATCGGGGTACTATCAGCTCCGGGTGAGAGAGTCCGATGTGCCGAAAACAGCCTTTCGGACGAGGTACGGACATTATGAGTTCGTAGTCATGCCTTTCGGGTTAACTAATGCACCGGCGGTGTTCATACAATTGATGAACAAAGTTTTTATCGAGTATTTGGATAAGTGCGTCGTCGTCTTTATTGACGATATTCTTATTTATTCGAGGAATGAGGAAGAGCATGCCCATCATTTGCGGATAGTATTAGACATTTTAAGGACCGAGCAACTCTATGCAAAGTTCTCGAAATGTGAGTTCAGCCGAAAGAAGTGATGTTTTTAGGTCACGTGATTTCAGGTAGGGTTCGTGTGGATCCGCAGAAGATTGAGGCCGTATTGGATTGGGCACCGCCCAAAATGTGAAGGAGGTCCGTAGTTTCTTGGGTTTGGTGGCTACTACCGTAGGTTCGCCGAGGGTTTCGAAATCGGCTCGACCACTTACGCAGCTTGCTCCGTAAATCCGAGAAGTTAAATGCTGGAATGACGAGAGGCGATCGAGTTTTGAGGGACTGAAGAAGCGTTTGACTTCAGCCCAGATTTTGGCGTTGCCATGTGGCAACGAGGGTTTTTCCGTTTATAGCGATGCTTCGGTCGTGGTCTTGGGTGTGTATTAATGCAAAGACGGCAAGACCATTGCATATGCGTCGAGACAGCTTGAGGCCGTATGAGATGAACTACCCTACTCATGATTTGGAGTTAGCGGCGGTGCTTTTGCGCTCAAGATTTGGCGTCACTATCTTTTCGGCTCCACATGTCGATTTTTACCGATCATAAAAGTCTCAAATACATATTTACTCAATGAGAGTTGAATATGAGGCAGAGGAGGTGGTTAGAGTTGATTAAGGATTATGACCTCGAAATCCTTTATCATCCGGGCAAGGCGAACGTTGTGGCCGACGCCTTGAGTCGGAAACCAGTTGCGTTGCGAACGCTTGAGATCCTTACATCTCAGTCTGAGCTTCGGAGGGCTTTGATCGAGTTAGATGTTGAAGTCTTGTTGCCGGGAGCCGTCGGGCAACTTGGTGCTTTAGAGATTTCGTCGTCTTTGATCGATGAAATTAAGCTGAAGCAGTTAGAGGATCCGATGATTACTCAAATCCGAGAGAACGTTCTTAAAGGGAAGTCTCCTGGATTTGTGATTCACGAGGATGGTGTTTTGAGATTCCAGAGTCGGCTTTGTGTGCCGAACGACTTAGAGTTGAGACAGAGTATTTTACGGGAGGCCCATGCTACACCTTATTCCGTTCATCCTGGTACGAGTAAGATGTACAAGGACCTGAGGAGAAATTTCTGGTGGAATGACATGAAGGATGAGGTCGCACAGTTTGTAGCGAGATGTTTGACTTGTCAGCAGGTCAAAATCGAGCATCAGAGACCGGCTGGGTTATTGCAGTCACTTCCCATTCCGGAATGGAAATGGGAAGATATATCGATGGATTTCGTTACGAGTTTGCCGAGATCGAGGTCGGGCATGAATATGGTATGGGTGATTGTTGATCGCTGACCAAGTCGGCACATTTTCGGGCATCAAGGACACTTGGGGCCGGAGAAGTTAGCTCGTGTGTTTATTGCGCAGATCGTGAGACTTCACGGTACTCAAGTCTATTGTTTCGGATCGTGACGGCCGTTTTGTATCGCACTTCCGCAAAGGTGCATAAGGCGTTAGGTACCGGTTGCGTTTGAGTACCTCTTTTCATCCCCGCAGATGGATGGACAGGAACGCACTATCCGGACGTTCGAGGATTTATTGCGTGCTGTGCTCTCGATTGGAGTAGTGATCGGGAGGAACATTTGCCGCCGATCGAATTCACGTATAACAATAGTTGGCACGCGTCGATTCGAATGGCACCGTATGAGGCACTTTACGGGCGGCGATGTCGATCACCGATTTGTTGGAATGAGGCGTCCGATTTGGTCGGGACCGAGCCGGATGTCGCTTTTAGAGACGAGGCGGAAGATAGAGTTAATTCGAGAACGGATGTTGATCGCCCGAGTCGGCGTAAGTCGTATGCGACGTCCGTCGTCGACCTTTGGAATTTGAGGTGGGAGACCACGTTTTGCTAAAGGTGTCGCCGACGAAAGGAGTTTTTCGCTGGGAAGAAAGGGAAGTTGAGTCCGAGATTTATCGGCCCTTCGAGATCCTCGAGCGAGTAGGTGGGTTGGCATACCGTTTGGCGTTACCTCCGGCCTTGAGTCATGTTCATAGTGTTTTCCATGTTTCCCGTTGAGGAGATATGTCCTGATCCTAGCCACATCATCGATTATGGTGAGATTGATGTCGCCAAAGATGTTACTTTCAAGAGCGCCTTTGAAGATTTTGGAACATCGTGAGAAACAATTGAGGCATAAGACCATACCTTTGGTCAAGGTGCAATGGTCGAGACACGGTGTCGAGGAGGCAACTTGGGAAACCGAGGATAGCATGCGTGCTAGGTACCCCGAGTTGTTTGTTCCTTAAGTTTCGGGACGAAACTTATTTTTAGAGGGGTAGAATGTAATATCCGCATTTTTTTCTTTCCCTTGTAATTGTATTTCCGGTGTAATTCTCGATTTTAGTGACCCTCGGGTATCCTTCAGTGTAACTTTTCCGTTATCTTTTGATCTCGTAATTGTTGTGCGGAACCGCCGTTTCGGGGTTGCCGTGGATTCATTCTATGCTATGATGCGTTTCGAGGTGTTTCGTTTGACGTTTCGTTCATATTCCGGTATTTTGGGGTCGTTTATATTCTATATCTAGCGCACGCTATATTTCCTGTATAGCGCACGCTAGAAATCCATTAGTAGCGCACGCTAACGATTTAGCCCTGGGAGTGGCAGTTTAACTCCCAGGCCTCTGGACTATCGGATTAGCGCACGCTATCTTGTCTAGCGCACGCTAATGTCGGGAGACTAGCGCACGTTAAGTTTTTCAGTAGCGCGCTAGTGTGACCGCCCGATCTTGGGCGCTTACTACCGAATTCAATCGATTCTAGTTAGCGCACGCTACGCTGGTATGGTAGCGCACGCTAACGGGTCGAGTGAGGTTTGGGCGGTTAGCTCTGGACTCGGCCGATGTTCGAGTAGCGCACGCTATTGGTCGATAGCGCGCGCTACCGATAGGTTATTAGCGCACGCTACGCATGCATGGTAGCGCACGCTAACGGCAAAAACCCCGGCTTCGGACTCGGACGCTAACAGAGGGTTGGTAACCCTATCCCGTTAGCGCACGCTAACCTTGAGGTCTTAGCGTGCGCTAACACTCCCGGTTATATAAACCAGGAGTTGGCCGAGATAATCACAAAATCTCATTTCTTCCTCTTCCGCGGACGAGCGACTCCCGAGCGATTTGAGGCGATTTTCTTCCTCCAATCACTTCGAGATTCTTGTGCTTGAGTTCTTGGTGTAAGACTAACATCATCCACTTGTGTTTCTCATCCTAAATCCAAGGTAATCTCTTAGAACCCTACTTTTGGATAATTTGGGGTTTTGGGATTTTCTTCCGATTCGCTCCGCTTTTGTTGGTGGATTCATGATGTATACGATTGATATTGTTAGTATCTTTAGTTTTCCTACGGATTCATGGATATTTTGTGGATTTTTACGGAATCGAGAGGGTTTGGTTGTGATCCGCCTCGTTGTTATTTTATTCGAATATACATGAATCGTAGGCGGTTTCCGGTGTATTCCATTTCCGTAATCGTCTAGAGTTGGTTGTGATTGTGTTATTCGAATCGTTAGGTTCAATCGTCGGTTCCTCACGGCCGTGCTTGATTCTTCCGCTCCGCTCGCCACCGTCTATTAATCGAGGCAAGTATTTTTGGAAACCTTTAAGCTTAACATGAAATGGTAATGTATATTGTGTGTAAATTACTCACCTTGTGTTGGCTGACGGGGTCAAGGAGGGAAATCTATGCCGCGCCCGGATTTCACGAGTTTCGCACTGCTAGCCAACTCGTTAGTGGTCCTTGCAAGGCCTCGAGTGAGAATGTATGCCGCCGCCTGTTCTCACGGCATAGCGTGTGCGTGGTTTTGTTTTTCTCAAATTGTAGCCAACTCGGTAGGGTCTCGCGAGGCCTCGAGTGAGAATGTATGCCGCGCCCTGTTCTCAAGGCTAATTGTGACTGCTTATATTCCTAAAAGACATGTCTTGTTTTGGTTTTCGAAATGATTTTTGGTGCATGTACTATGAAATGTGTAGCGATTGGTTTGCCGTGAATACGAGAACTAGCGTCAGTGCTAACCCCTCTGGGGACCCGTTTTGGGGAAATTCGTTTTATGAATTTCAGGTCAGGTTCATCGAGACGAGCGGGCGCTGGACCAGTACACGGATGATGGCCGTGCGCGATGATGGTGCACGAGTGATGTTTTAGTATCTTTACCTTTTTGTCTTTTGTGGTTTTGAACTAATATTTGTACTCGAGTATTTAAGGGGTTCTTGTTCGTTTGAATTGTATTGTTGCTTATTATGTTGTGATGGATGATGATGTCATATTGACCGGTTGAACCGGGTGGATTGTTCTGTTTTGCGTCTTTATGACTTGGTGTTATTTTATCGTTTCTGTGAGTCATTGTGTATGATGCTGTTCAGCCTGGTGGGTCCCATATAGGGATTCACGGCGCTGTAATATACCTCGGATATCCTGGGGGTGTTACACTATGAAATGTGTAAGCGATTGGTTTGCCTTGATTGCTTGTACTAGCGTAATTGCTAACCCCTTTGGGGACCCGTTTCGGGGAAATTCTTGTTATGGATTTCAGGTTATGGTTATCCGGACGAGCGAGCACCGGGACAGTACGAGGATGTCGTCCAGGGTCGTTGACATGTGCATTTGGGTCGTCTTATTTCCTTTGTCTAATTCGATATGGTTGTTTCCTATATTTCTAAACTTATAGATAGTACTCGCGAGTACTTAGGCTTTTCCTTTCGGGTTGTGTTTGGACTTCGTTGGAGTTACTATAATTGTCAGTTGATGTTTATTATGCCGGTTGTACCGGACGTGTTGTTTTATGTTCTTGTTGTTAATAATTGTTTCCTTGCTAACCGAGATGGTTAGTCGAGAGGTGTTCTCTTGTGTTAGCCTGGTGGATCCCATGTAGGGGTCCACGGCGCTGTAATACACCTCGAATATCTTGGGGGTGTTACAGAAAATGGTATCAGAGATCTAGGTTTATGGATACCTAGGCTTGTCGGTTATTTGGGTCTAGTCGTGTTTGTTTTGCACATTGTCACACCGCCAAAGATCCCAAGATTTCCAGTGCTCGTAAGTTTTCTTATTCGGCTCTTTTGTTCTTGCATTGTATTTCCACTTTTGAATCGTAGTTGCTTTTCCTCCCTTACTCATCATCGATATACTTCTGTTATCTCTCAACATCAGTATGGATGCCGGAGGAAACCGTGGTCGTGGTCGTGGTCGTGGTCGTGGCCGTGGACGCGGTCGAGGACGTGGGGCAGCCGGTGGGGCGGCCACGTCGCATTCTTCGGGAGCCGGCAGTACCGGTGACCGTCACAGTCATGCTTCTTCTCAGGAGCGCGCCGATCTTGGTATTGCGGCTGTTATGCAGCAAATGGTTAACCAGATGGCGGCTATAGCTCAGGTGGTCCAGAACCCCGATCAGGCCCATGATAATCGGGGCGGAGCGGATCGCTGGCTTCAGGATGTCATCAAGATGCATCCTCCTCAGTTTTCGGGAGCTTCGGACCTGATCGGCTGGGAAGGGTGGATCAAGGAGATATCCAAAGTCTTCACTGCTACCAACTGCCCCGAGGACCGTAAGGTCCCTATTGCTCAATACTTTCTCACGGGAGATGCTACAGATTGGTGGGAGGCCGTTGGTCCCAAAGATCATGTTGCTTCGTGGGCCGAATTCCAAGAATTGATGGAGACCGAATATTGTCCGTGGCCGGTCAGACAGGCTCGAGTGCACGCTTTCTATGATGCTCAACCACGGGATATCCCCGTATCTCAGGCCATTGCCGACTTTAACAAGGAGTTGGGTTATGTGAAGACCCAAGTTGTCGCTGAGAGCGACAAAATTTTCCATTTTTCCAGGAGGATGAAGCTGCCCATTCGGGACTACATGTCCCGACTCGTCTGCACTACCTTGAAGGATTATCAGAGTAGGGCCCTCGCTTATGATATGTCAGTGACGGCGAGTGACTTGGCTCGTGAGAGCAAGAAGCAGAAGTCGGTCGGAAATTTTTCTGGTCCCAAGAGTGCTAGTCGGGGAAGAGGTCGGGGTCAGCCCTCAAGAGGGGGAGCTTCCAGTTTTGGCTCCGCCCACCCGCGTGTCTATGAGATGCGGAGAGCCGATGATCCAGCGGCTACCGTGGCGACAGGTACCGTTTATATTCTTTCTCATCCTGTCAGTGTGCTTTTCGATTCCGGTGCTACGCATTCATTCATATCTCTGGATTGTGTGCGCTGTTTGAGTCTCGGCCGTTTGACACCTTGTGAGCCCTTCATCGTTAAGCTTCCTAGCGGTGATAGGATCGTTGGTGATCAGGAGGTTCGAGACTGTTCTGTGCTTATTTGTGAGAGGACATGGCCCTCTAATCTTATTGTTGTGAGTATCGAGGGTGAGGATTTGATTCTTGGTGATGACTGGCTCGAGCGGCATGGTGCGATCATGAACTACCGCACGAGAATCATCACTATGTTAGCCGAGGACGGCACCGAGCACTCTTTCGCGGGGCGGAAGAGGGGAAACCAGAAATTCGTCATTAATGCCTTGAAGGCGATGAGTCTCATGCGAAAGGGATGTATTGGTTATTGGTGCTATGCCTTGAAGGCGGAGAGTGGTGGAGTCGAGCTTTCGTCGATTCCAATCGTTAATGAATTTCCTGATGTTTTTCCTGACGAGTTACCGGGATTGCCACCGGATCGAGAGGTCGAGTTCACTATAGAGTTAGAGCCGGGTGCGGCCCCTATTTCGAAGGCGCCCTATCGCATGGCACCTTCAGAGATGTCCGAGTTGAAGAAGCAGTTGAGTGAGCTTCTTGAGTCGGGGTATGTTCGAGCGCGCCGCCTTGGGGCGCACCGGTCCTGTTTGTGCGGAAGAAGGATGGTTCGCTACGCTTGTGTATCGATTATCGCGAACTAAACAAGGTGACCATCAAGAACAAGTATCCCTTGCCGAGAATTGATGACTTGTTCGATCAGTTGCAGGGAGCTGCGGTATTCTAGAAAGTTGATTTGAAATCGGGGTACTATCAGCTCCGGGTGAGAGAGTCCGATGTGCCGAAAACAGCCTTTCGGACGAGGTACGGACATTATGAGTTCGTAGTCATGCCTTTCGGGTTAACTAATGCACCGGCGGTGTTCATACAATTGATGAACAAAGTTTTTATCGAGTATTTGGATAAGTGCGTCGTCTTTATTGACGATATTCTTATTTATTCGAGGAATGAGGAAGAGCATGCCCATCATTTGCGGATAGTATTAGACATTTTAAGGACCGAGCAACTCTATGCAAAGTTCTCGAAATGTGAGTTCTGGATGAAAGAAGTGATGTTTTTAGGTCACGTGATTTCAGTAGGGGTTCGTGTGGATCCGCAGAAGATTGAGGTCAGATTGGATTGGGCACCGCCCAAAAATGTGAAGGAGGTCCGTAGTTTCTTGGGTTTGGTGGCTACTACCGTAGGTTCGTGAGGGTTTCTCGAAACGGCTCGACCACTTACGCAGTTGCTCCGTAATCCGAGAAGTTCGTCTGGAATGACGAGAGCGATCGAGTTTTGAGGGACCGAAGAAGCGTTTGACTTCAGCCCAGCTTTGGCGTTGCCATGTGGCAACGAGGGTTTTGCCGTTTATAGCGATGCTTGGTCGTGGTCTTGGGTGTGTATTAATGCAAGACGGCAAGACCATTGCCTATGCGTCGAGACAGTTGAGGCCGTATGAGATGAACTACCCTACTCATGATTTGGAGTTAGCGGCGATGCTTTTGCGCTCAAGATTTGGCGTCACTATCTTTTCGGCTCCACATGTCAGATTTTTACCGATCATAAAAGTCCGAAATACATATTTACTCAATGAGAGTTGAATATGAGGCAGAGGAGGTGGTTAGAGTTGATTAAGGATTATGACCTCGAAATCCTTTATCATCCGGCAAGGCGAACGTTGTGGCCGACGCCTTGAGTCGAAAACCATTGCGTTGCGAACGCTTGAGATCCTTACATCTCGTCCGAGCTTCGGAGGGCTTTGATCGAGTTAGATGTTGAGGTCTTGTTGCCGGAGCCGTCGGGCAACTTGGTGCTTTAGAGATTTCGTCGTCTTTGATCGATGAAATTAAGTCAAGCGATCTGAGGATCCGATGATTACTCAAATCCGAGAGAACGTTCTTAAAGGGAAGTCTCCTGGATTTGTGATTCACGAGGATGGTGTTTTGAGATTCCAGAGTCGGCTTTGTGTGCCGAACGACTTAGAGTTGAGGCAGAGTATTTTACGGGAGGCCCATGCTACACCTTATTCCGTTCATCCTGGTACGAGTAAGATGTACAAGGACCTGAGGAGAAATTTCTGGTGGAATGACATGAAGGATGAGGTCGCACAGTTTGTAGCGAGATGTTTGACTTGTCAGCAGGTCAAAATCGAGCATCAGAGACCGGCTGGGTTATTGCAGTCACTTCCCATTCCGGAATGGAAATGGGAAGATATATCGATGGATTTCGTTACGAGTTTGCCGAGATCGAGGTCGGGCATGAATATGGTATGGGTGATTGTTGATCGCCTGACCAAGTCGGCACATTTTCGGGGCATCAAGGACACTTGGGGCCCGGAGAAGTTAGCTCGTGTGTTTATTGCGCAGATCGTGAGACTTCACGGTACTCCGAAGTCTATTGTTTCGGATCGTGACGGCCGTTTTGTATCGCACTTCTGGCAGGCGGTGCATAAGGCGTTAGGTACCCGGTTGCGTTTGAGTACCTCTTTTCATCCCCAGACAGATGGACAGTCGGAACGCACTATCCAGACGTTCGAGGATTTATTGCGTGCCTGTGCTCTCGATTGGAGTAGTGACTGGGAGGAACATTTGCCGCTGATCGAATTCACGTATAACAATAGTTGGCACGCGTCGATTCGAATGGCACCGTATGAGGCACTTTACGGGCGGCGATGTCGATCACCGATTTGTTGGAATGAGGCGTCCGATTTGGTCGGGACCGAGCCGGATGTCGTTTTAGAGACGAGGCGGAAGATAGAGTTAATTCGAGAACGGATGTTGACTGCCCAGAGTCGACAGAAGTCGTATGCCGACGTCCGTCGTCGACCTTTGGAATTTGAGGTGGGAGACCACGTTTTGCTAAAGGTGTCGCCGACGAAAGGAGTTTTTCGTTTCGGGAAGAAAGGGAAGTTGAGTCCGAGATTTATCGGCCCCTTCGAGATCCTCGAGCGAGTAGGTGGGTTGGCATACCGTTTGGCGTTACCTCCGGCCTTGAGTCATGTTCATAGTGTTTTCCATGTTTCCCAGTTGAGGAGATATGTCCGGATCCTAGCCACATCATCGATTATGGTGAGATTGATGTCGCCAAAGATGTTACTTTCAAGAGCGCCTTTGAAGATTTTGGAACATCGTGAGAAACAATTGAGGCATAAGACCATACCTTTGGTCAAGGTGCAATGGTCGAGACACGGTGTCGAGGAGGCAACTTGGGAAACCGAGGATAGCATGCGTGCTAGGTACCCCGAGTTGTTTGTTCCTTAAGTTTCGGGACGAAACTTATTTTTAGAGGGGTAGAATGTAATATCCGCATTTTTTTCCTTCCCTTGTAATTGTATTTCCTGTAATTCTCGATTTTAGTGACCTCGGGTATCCTTGATGTAACTTTTCCGTTATCTTTTGATCGATTCGTAATTGTTGTGCGGAACCGCCGTTTAGGGTTGCCGTGGATTCATTCTATGCTATGATGCGTTTGAGGTGTTTCGTTTGACGTTTCGTTCATATTAGGTATTTTGGGGTCGTTTATATTCTATATCTAGCGCACGCTATATTTCTGTATAGCGCACGCTAGAAATCCATTAGTAGCGCACGCTAACGATTTAGCCACAGGAGTGGCGGTTTAACTCCCGTGCCTGGACTATCGGATTAGCGCACGCTATCTTGTCTAGCGCACGCTAATGTCGGGAGACTAGCGCACGTTAAGTTGTTCAAGCGCGCGCTAGTGTGTACATCGATCGGGCGCTTTACTACCGAATTCAATCGATTCTATTTAGCGCACGCTTCGCTGGTATGGTAGCGCACGCTAACGGTCGAGTGAGGTTTGGGCGTTAGCTCTGGACTCGGGCCGATGTTCGTAGCGCACGCTATTGGTCGAGCAGCGCGCTACCGATAGGTTATTAGCGCACGCTACGCATGCATGGTAGCGCACGCTAACGGCAAAACCCCAGCTTCGGACTCGGACGCTAACGGGAGGGTTGGTAACCTATCCGTTAGCGCACGCTAACCTTGAGGTCTTAGCGTGCGCTAACACTCCCGGTTATATAAACCAGGAGTTGACCGAGATAATCACAAAATCTCATTTCTTCCTCTTCCGCGGACGAGCGACTCCCGAGCGATTTGAGGCGATTTTCTTCCTCCAATCACTTGAGATTCTTGTGCTTGAGTTCTTGGTGTAAGACTAACATCATCCACTTGTGTTTCTCATCCTAAATCCAAGGTAATCTCTTAGAACCCTACTTTTGGATAATTTGGGGTTTTGGGATTTTCTTCCGATCTGTTCCGTTTTGTTGGTGGATTCATGATGTATACGATTGATATTGTTAGTATCTTTAGTTTTCCTACGGATTCATGGATATTTTGTGGATTTTTACGGAATCGAGAGGGTTTGGTTGTGATCCGCCCTCGTTGTTATTTTATTCGAATATACATGAATCGTAGGCGGGTTTCCGGGTGTATTCCATTTCCGTAATCGTCTAGAGTTGGTTGTGATTGTGTTATTCGAATCGTTAGGTTCAATCGTCGGTTCCTCACGGTCGTGCTTGATTCTTCCGTTCCGTTCGCGTCACCGTCTATTAATCGAGGCAAGTATTTTTGGAAACCTTTAAGCTTAACATGAAATGGTAATGTATATTGTGTGTAAATTACTCACCTTGTGTTGGCCCGACGGGGTCAAGGAGGGAAATCTATGCTGCCGCCCTGGATTTCACGAGTTTCGTACCGCTAGCCAACTCGTTAGGGTCCTTGCAAGGCCTCGAGTGAGAATGTATGCTGCCGCCCTGTTCTCACGGCATAGCGTGTGCGTGGTTTTGTTTTTCTGAAATTGTAGCCAACTCGGTAGGGTCCCTGCGAGGCCTCGAGTGAGAATGTATCTTTGCGCCTGTTCTCAAGGCTAATTGTGGACTGCTTATTTTCCTAAAAGACATGTCTTGTTTTGGTTTTCGAAATGATTTTTGGTGCATGTACTATGAAATGTGTAAGCGATTGGTTTGCCTTGAATACTTGTACTAGCGTAATTGCTAACCCCTCTGGGGACCCGTTTTGGGGAAATTCGTTTTATGAATTTCAGGTCAGGTTCATCGAGACGAGCGGGCGCTGGACCAGTACACGGATGATGGCCGTGCGCGATGATGGTGCACGAGTGATGTTTTAGTATCTTTACCTTTTTGTCTTTTGTGGTTTTGAACTAATATTTGTACTCGAGTATTTAAGGGGTTCTTGTTCGTTTGAATTGTATTGTTGCTTATTATGTTGTGATGGATGATGATGTCATATTGACCGGTTGAACCGGGTGGATTGTTCTGTTTTGCGTCTTTATGACGTGGTGTTATTTTATCGTTTCTGTGAGTCATTGTGTATGATGTCAGTTTCACTGGTGGGTCCCATATAGGGATTCACGGCTACCGTAATATACCTCGGATATCCTGGGGGTGTTACACTATGAAATGTGTAAGCGATTGGTTTGCCTTGATTGCTTGTACTAGCGTAATTGCTAACCCCTTTGGGGACCCGTTTCGGGGAAATTCTTGTTATGGATTTCAGGTTATGGTTATCCTGGACGGCGAGCACCGGACGATGCGAGGATGTCGTCCAGGGTCGTTGACATGTGCATTTGGGTCGTCTTATTTCCTTTGTCTAATTCGATATGGTTGTTTCCTATATTTCTAAACTTATAGATAGTACTCGCGAGTACTTAGGCTTTTCCTTTCGGGTTGTGTTTGGACTTCGTTGGAGTTACTATAATTGTCAGTTGATGTTTATTATGCCGGTTGTACCGGACGTGTTGTTTTATGTTCTTGTTGTTAATAATTGTTTCCTTGCTAACCGAGATGGTTAGTCGAGAGGTGTTCTCTTGTGTTAGCCTGGTGGATCCCATGTAGGGGTCCACGGCGCTGTAATACACCTCGAATATCTTGGGGGTGTTACAGAAAATGGTATCAGAGATCTAGGTTTATGGATACCTAGGCTTGTCGGTTATTTGGGTCTAGTCGTGTTTGTTTTGCACATTGTCACACCGCTGCCAGCATCCCAGTACTTCCAGTGCTCGTAAGTTTTCTTATTCGGCTCTTTTGTTCTTGCATTGTATTTCCACTTTTGAATCGTAGTTGCTTTTCCTCCCTTACTCATCATCGATATACTTCTGTTATCTCTCAACATCAGTATGGATGCCGGAGGAAACCGTGGTCGTGGTCGTGGTCGTGGTCGTGGCCGTGGACGCGGTCGAGGACGTGGGGCAGCCGGTGGGGCGGCCACGTCGCATTCTTCGGGAGCCGGCAGTACCGGTGACCGTCACAGTCATGCTTCTTCTCAGGAGCGCGCCGATCTTGGTATTGCGGCTGTTATGCAGCAAATGGTTAACCAGATGGCGGCTATAGCTCAGGTGGTCCAGAACCCCGATCAGGCCCATGCTAATCGGGGCGGAGCGGATCGGCCGCTTCGAGGATGTCATCAAGATGCATCCTCCTCAGTTTTCGGGAGCTTCGGACCTGATCGGCTGGGAAGGGTGGATCAAGGAGATATCCAAAGTCTTCACTGCTACCAACTGCCCCGAGGACCGTAAGGTCCCTATTGCTCAATACTTTCTTACGGGAGATGCTACAGATTGGTGGGAGGCCGTTGGTCCCAAAGATCATGTTGCTTCGTGGGCCGAATTCCAAGAATTGATGGAGACCGAATATTGTCCGTGTCCGGTCAGACAGGCTCGAGTGCACGCTTTCTATGATGCTCAACCACGGGATATCCCCGTATCTCAGGCCATTGCTGACTTTAACAAGGAGTTGGGTTATGTGAAGACCCAAGTTGTCGCTGAGAGCGACAAAATTTTCCATTTTTCCAGGAGGATGAAGCTGCCCATTCGGGACTACATGTCCCGACTCGTCTGCACTACCTTGAAGGATTATCAGAGTAGGGCCCTCGCTTATGATATGTCAGTGACGGCGAGTGACTTGGCTCGTGAGAGCAAGAAGCAGAAGTCGGTCGGAAATTTTTCTGGTCCCAAGAGTGGAGGCCAGCAGAAATCTCAAGCTTCAAATATTTCTACGGGCGGTTCGGCTCATTTCTCTGGGAGCTTTTGGGGTGCCGCCGGAACCTTCGCTCGTGAGCCCACATGTTTTAACTGTGGTGCGCATGGCCATAGGAGCCGACAGTGTTCTCGTCCGAAGTTTACCTGACATACTTGTGGACAGCTAGGCCACAAGGCCCCTTTTTGTGAGCAGATCAAACAGCTTCGTTGTGACCGTTCTTCTCACCCAGCACCTATGGAGCCGAGTGTGAACCAGGGCTCGCTTGCTCCGCCGCCTCCACCGAGTGCCGGCCGAGGTAGGGGTCGGGGTCAGCCCGCTAGGGGTGGAGCTTCCAGTGTCGGCTCCGCCCAGCCGCGTATATACGAGATGAGGAGGGCCGATGACCCAGCAGCTACTGTGGCGACAGGTACCGTTCATATCCATTCTCATCCTGTCGGTGTGCTTTTTGATTCGGGTGCCACGCATTCATTCATTTCTCTAGAGTGTGTATGCCGTTTGAGTCTCGACTGCTTGTCACCTTGCGAGCCTTTCATCGTTAAACTTCCTAGCGGTGATAGAATTGTCGGTGATCGAGAAGTCCGAGACTGCTCTGTGTTTATTTGTGAGAGAGCTTGGCTCTCTAATCTTATTGTCGTTAGTATTGTGGGTGAGGATTTGATTCTCGGGGATGATTGGCTCGAGCGGCATGGCGCAATCATGAACTACCGCACGAGAATCATCACCATGTTAGCCGAGGATGGCACCGAGCACTCCTTCGCGGGGCGAAGGAGGGGAAATTAGAAATTCATCATTAATGTCTTGAAGGCGATGAGTCTCCTGCGAAAGGGGTGTACTGGTTATTGGTGCTACGCCTTGAAGGCGGAGAATGGTGGAGTCGAGCTTTCGTCGATTCCAGTCGTTAGTGAGTTTCCTGATGTATTTCCTGACGAGTTGCCGGGGCTGCCACTGGATCGTGAGGTTGAGTTTGTTATAGAATTAGAGCCGGGCGCGGCTCCGATTTCAAAGGCGCCGTATCGCATGGCACCTTCAGAGATGTCAGAGTTGAAGAAGCAGTTGAGTGAGCTTCTTGAGTCGGGGTATGTTCGACCGAGTGCCTCGCCTTGGGGCGCACCGGTCCTGTTTGTGCGGAAGAAGGATGGCTCACTACGTTTGTGTATCGACTATCGCGAACTAAACAAGGTGACCATCAAGAACAAGTGTCCTTTGCCGAGAATCGATGACTTGTTTGACCAATTGCAGGGAGCTGCGGTATTCTCGAAGATTGATTTGAAATCGGGGTACTATCAGCTTTGGGTGAGAGAGTCCGACGTGCCGAAAACAGCTTTTCGGACGAGATACGGACATTATGAGTTTGTAGTTATGCCTTTCGGGTTAACTAATGCGCCGGCAGTGTTCATGCAATTGATGAACAAAGTCTTTATCGAGTATTTGGATAAGTGTGTCGTCGTCTTCATTGACGATATTCTTATCTATTCGAGGAATGAGGAAGAGCATGCCCATCATTTGCGGATAGTGTTAGACATTTTGAGGACCGAGCAACTCTATGCGAAGTTCTCGAAATGCGAGTTCTGGCTGAAGGAAGTGATGTTTTTGGATCACGTGATTTCAGCCGAGGGAGTTCGTGTGGATCCGCAGAAAATTGAGGCAGTGTTGGATTGGGCACCGCCCACAAATGTGAAGGAGGTCCGTAGTTTCATGGGTTTGGCTGGCTACTATCGTAGGTTCGTCGAGGGTTTCTCAAAACTAGCTCGGCCACTTACACAGTTGCTCCAGAAATCCGAGAAGTTCGTTTGGAATGTCGAGAGACAGTCGAGTTTTGAGGAACTGAAGAAGCGTTTGACTTCAGCTCCGGTTTTGGCGTTGCCATGTGGCAACGAGGGATTCGCCGTTTATAGCGATGCTTCGGGTCAGGGTCTTGGGTGCGTATTGATGCAGCACGGCAAGACCATTGCTTACGACGAGACGATTCTTGGCCGTATGAGCTGAACTACCCTACCCATGATTTGGAGTTAGCGGCCGTTGTGTTCGCACTCAAGATCTGGCGTCACTATCTTTTCGGCTCTGCATGTCAGATTTTTACCGATCATAAGAGCCTGAAATACATATTTACTCAGCGGGAGTTGAATATGAGGCAGAGGAGGTGGTTAGAGCTGATTAAGGATTACGACCTCGAAATCCTTTATCATCCGGGCAAGGCGAACGTCGTGGCCGACGCCTTGAGTCGGAAACCGATTGCGTTGCGAACGCTTGAGGTCCTTACGCCTCAGTCTGAGCTTCGGCGGGCTTTGATCGGGTTAGATGTTGAGGTTTTGTCGCCTGGAGCTGTCGGGCAACTTTGTGCTTTAGAGATTTCGTCGTCTTTGATCGATGAAATTAAGCTGAAGCAATTAGAGGATCCGATGATTACTCAAATCTGAGAGAACGTTCTTAAGGGAAAGTCTCCTGGATTTGTGATTCACGAGGATGGTGTTTTGAGATTCCAGAGTCGGCTTTGTGTGCCGAACGATCCGGAGTTGCGACAGAGTATTTTGCGTGAGGCCCATTCCCACACCTATTCCGTTCATCTGGTTCGAGTAAGATGTACAAGGACACGAGGAGGAACTTCGGTGGAATGATATGAAGGAGGAGGTCGCACGGTTTGTGGCGAGATGTTTGACTTGCGGCGAGTCAAAATCGAGCATCGGCTGACCGTAGGTTATTGCGATCACTTCCCATTCCAGAATGGAAATGGGAAGATATATCGATGGATTTTGTTACGAGTTTGCCGAGATCGAGGTCGGGCATGAATATGGTATGGGTGGTTGTTGATCGTCGACCAAGTCGGCACATTTTACAGGCATCAAGGACACTTGGGCCCGGAGAAGTTGGCTCGTGTGTTTATCGCGCAGATTGTGAGACTTCACGGTACTCCGAAGTCTATTGTTTCGGATCGTGATGGCCGTTTTGTATCGCACTTTTGGCAGGCGGTGCATAAGGCATTAGGTACCCGTTTGCATTTGAGTACCTCTTTTCATCCCCAGTCAGATGGACAGTCGGAATGCACTATCCAGACATTCGAGGACATGTTGCGTGCTTGTGCCCTCGATTGGAGTAGCGACTGGGAGGAGCATTTGCCATTGATCGAATTCACGTACAACAATAGTTGGCACGCATCGATTCGGATGGCACCGTATGAGGCACTTTATGGGCGACGATGTCGATCGCCGATTTGTTGGAATGAGGCGTCCGATTTGGTCGGGACCGAACCGGATGTCGTTTTAGAGACGAGACGGAAGATAGAATTAATTCGAGAACGAATGTTGGCGCGAGTCGGCGAAGTCATATCTGCGATGCCGTCGTCGACCTTTAGAATTCGAGGTGGGAGACCACGTTTTCTTGAAGGTGTCGCCGACGAGAGGGGTTTTCCGTTTCGGGAAGAAGGGGAAGTTGAGTCCGAGATTTATTGGACCCTTGAGATTCTCGGCGAGTCGGTGGGTTAGCATACCATTTGGCGTTACCCAGGCCACGAGTCATGTTCATAGCGTTTTCATGCTTCCCGGTGAGGAAATATGGCCCGGATCCTAGTCACATCATCGACTATGGGGAGATTGACGTTGCCGAGCGTCCTTTGAAGATTTTAGAGCATCGGGAGAAGCATCGAGGCATAAGACCATCCCTTTGGTCAAGGTGCAATGGTCGAGACACGGTGTCGAGGAGGCAACTTGGGAAACCGAGGAGAGCATGCGTGCTAGGTACCCTGAGTTGTTTGTTTCTTAAGTTTCGGGACGAAACTTGTTTTTAGAGGGGTAGAATGTAATATCCGCATTTTTCTTCCCCTTGTATTTTTCTTTTCGGCGTATTTCCTAGTAGTGACCCTCGTGTATCTTTCGGTGTATCTTTTCTATTATCTATGGATTTTATCCCGTTATTGTTGTGCGGAACGCCGTTTGGTTGCGTGATCCATTCTATGTTATGATGCCGTTGAAATGTTCCGTTGGATGTTTCGTTCACCTTAGGTGTTTTGAACCGTTCATATTTCATACCTAGCGCACGCTATTTTTTACGCATAGCGCACGCTAGGGGTCCCTTAGTAGCGCACGCTACGTTTGTTTAAATGGCGCGCTATGGTAGCCCCAGGAGTGGCGATCTTTGTTTTCGGTATACGGACTAGCGTATTATAAATGCGCTCGTATACTAGCGCACGCTAATGTCGAGAGGCTAGCGCGCCGATGATGCCGTAGCGTGCGCTAGCGTGGGTGTCGATCTTGGGCCAGTTTATTTCGAATCGGTCGAGTGCCGGTTAGCGCACGCTACGCTCGTATGGTAGCGCACGCTAAGGTCGAGTGAGTTTTGGACGATTAGCTTCGACTCGGCTGATGTCCAGGTAGCGCACGCTATTGGTCGATAGCGCGCGCTACCGATAGGTTGTTAGCGCACGCTACGCTTGGAGTAGCGCACGCTAACGGCCAGAAATCTGGCTACTGGACTGGACGCTAATTATTTTGGCCTGTAATTTTACCCCGTTAGCGCACGCTAACCTTGAGGATTAGCGCGCGCTAACACTCCCTGGCTATATAAACCAGGGAGTTGACCCAGATAAACGCATCATCTTCATTTCTTCTCTCCCCGCGACGCAGAACACCTCCAGGCGAATTCCGAGCGATTCTTCCCTTCAACTATTTCAGGCATCCTCTACCTTGAGTTTTTGAAGTAGATTAACAACACCTACTTGTGTTCTTCATCATCAATCCAAGGTTCGGTTTCATTGGTTCCTAGCGTTCGTCGGTGACTTTCCTTTCCGTTCTTCGCGTCGCCAATAATTCAAGGCAAGTATTTTTGGAAACCTTTATGTTTAACGTGGAATGGTAATGTATTTTGTGTGTGATTTGCTCACCTCGTGTTGGTCCGACGGGATCAAAGAGGGAATCGAAAGGGTTGAGTCCTCGATTCATGAGTTTGTTTAGCTAGCCAGTGCGGGAGGGTCCTTAGAGGCCTCGTGCGGGAATCTATGATATTACTCTGTTCCCAAGGCGATGCATGTGCGTGTTTTGTTTTATAATATAGCCAGCGCGGGAGGGTCCTTAGAGGCCTCGTGCAGGAATCTATGATATTACTCTATTCCCAAGGCAAATCGTTTGACTGTTTGTTTCCGGAAAAGACATGTCTAGTTTTGGTTTTTGAAATGATATCGGTGCATGTACTATGAAATGTGTAAGCGATTGGTTTGCCTTGATTGCTTGTACTAGCGTAATTGCTAACCCCTTTGGGGACCCGTTTCAGGGAAATTCTTGTTATGGATTTCAGGTTATGGTTATCCGGACGAGCGAGCACCGGGACAGTACGAGGATGTCGGCCAGGGTCATTGACATGTGCATTTGGGTCGTCTTATTTCCTTTGTCTAATTCGATATGGTTGTTTCCTATATTTCTAAACTTATAGATTGTACTCGCGAGTACTTAGGCTTTTCCTTTCGGGTTGTGTTTGGACTTCGTTGGAGTTACTATAATTGTCGGTTGATGTTTATTATGCCGGTTGTACCGGACGTGTTGTTTTATGTTCTTGTTGTTAATAATTGTTTCCTTGCTAACCGAGACGGTTAGTCGAGAGGTGTTCTCTTGTGTTAGCCTGGTGGATCCCATGTAGGGGTCCACGGCGTTGTAATACACCTCGAATATCTTGGGGGTGTTACAGTGCACAGGTTGAGCAAGAGTCTGCTGGATTGAAGAAAGAGATCCAAACGTTCGAAAGACATCTGTTCTTAATAGCCATCAAGCAACTTCAATGAATGAATTAATTAGCCTCTAGAATCTCAGTTTCACCGTCTCTTGAATAGAGCTTGCCTTCCCAAATTATTCACATGGTGAGATCAAGAAACTGAGCAAGACGAACTCTATTTCACTGATACATTGAAGGCAGCAGAATGGATGTATCGGGTGGATTAGGTAATTGGTTTAAGCGGCTCTGGAATGGATGTGTCGGGTGGATTAACTCTTAAAGAATGCTGATGCATAATATTAAATCTCTAAATTCGATCTCTTAATGTACAGTTTATCATTATTTCTTTGGTTAGAGTGTATACCTTTTATATTACAGCTCCATTAATTTGGGTCAAAAATTAGAATGGAAGTCGGAAGTCATTAATATAAAGAGCACTATTGAATTAGTTTGGTTAAGTTTACATCATGAATATTGTCCTGCAGGAAGAGAGAGCATAGAGACCCAAAAAATTTTGACTTAATACGTTTGTATATACTTCGATCCGTTAACATACATCTGATATAAAAATAAGTTTTTGGCACAAATAAGAGTTTGATTTTGTAATAGCAAACAAAACATGTGCATCGCACGGGTCATAATGTCTCGTATACTAAAAGATTGAGTCCCAATATTAAATGTTTAGTCTTAATGATTCATGTCATTAATTAAATATTATTAACTCTTAAAGTTTTATAATTTTGAGTCTTATAACAAAAATTAAGAAATTAAATGTTATAACCAATTTTGAGTTCAATATAATTCCGTGTCCAATCAAGTATTCATGCATTGAATTTTCTTATTTCCGTTTAGTAGTCATAAAATTCATATTCATGTCACAATTTAGAATATCTCCCCAACTTCTATGGATTATATGGTATAAATATGTAGTTTATGCATGGTCACAAAATTAGTTTTAGCTATATTTATATAATAATTCGGTCATATCTGGCCACCAAGTGTTTCATAAGTTGACGAAAAGATGAGATAAAATAGTTCTGATCTATTTTCTTTCCGCGCTTTCATCTGTAATATTGGCAGGTTATTCGTCGATGTTGATCGAAGGCTTAGAAACACATGCATGAAACTCTTACATAATTCTAAGTATATTCACATTTATTTTTCCAATCTCGATCAAAAGCTTAGCAAATATGTTGGATATCATCAATCATTCTAAGACAGTAGGGTTACAAACATTATTGAGTAGATTTATGCTTGATTCATCTTTATTGTGTTTTTATTTTGGCAATGGGTATAAACGAGAGTAGAATGCAACACGAAAGATTTGGTACATTGAAAGTGAATGAATATTTAGTTGGTACATATGACGAGCGAAGCACTACTTGAGAGTGATATAGTGCAAGAGTGCAAGATAAAGGATTAAAGTGATATTAAATCGATGTATTTAAACGCTATTATACGTATATTTACGTATCAAAATATGCTATTTGTAAATCATATCTTATGATTGACGGTATAATTAGTTGTTTATAACCATAAAAATATACAGATTTGAAGTGTTAATTGCTCAAACTCAACGCGACTTCATTTTCATACGTAGAGAGTTATTTGGTTTAAAAGTAAAAAACTTACAACTCATGATTTTTTACAAACTATAAATAGTTACTTCTAACCTTTACTCATACTATGAAAAGTTATCACAAACAAATGTTTACATCCATTCTTAAAGAATTGAAGAATGTATTTTGTTGGTCAAATAACAACGTTGATATGCTACACGTAATGTAGGAACAATGTCAATGATAAAGGTAAAATAACGCTCTTTTGTAGCGGTGAGTGGTAGTACATCCGATTTGAACAGATAAATTAAATGAGTTTGCTAAAATAAAAAAGGTTGAGTTTTAGACATAAGTAAAAGTTCAATAGTTTATCGAAAATAAAACCAGTGCATCGCACGGGTCAGAATGTCTCGTAAAGAGAAAAGGAGATCAAAATGACATTGATACACAACAACCAGCTTTATACAGTAGATAGAAATGAATCAAGATTCAAAATAAATCTACTAATGATTTTGAAGTTAAACACGGTTTATTTTTGTAATTCCAAAATGCAAGGTTTGCCCCCCAAAAGGTTGATTATTTTTTTCCCACTCGTGACACATACGACTCCCTTTAATGGTTGCTCTCGATCACTCGTTTATTTTTCGACTCAATATGAAAAAGAATTTCATCGGCATCATCAAATATTGTGATTGTTCACGAAATTGAGTGTATTGAAATTCAGCCACCAATTAATTCAAATATGCTCATAATCTACATCCCTTTTAGTGATAGCTTTCACACCGTTATTTGCTAACATGTAGCTCTTTTCACCAACACATTTTTTATCTTTTTGAGGTGATAACTTTCACACCGTTATTTGCTAACGTGTAGCTCTTTTCACCAACATAATTTCCATCTTTTTTTTAGGTGATAGCTTCCACACTGTTATTTGCTAACGTGTAGCTCTTTTCACAAACACATTTTCCATCTCGTGTGAGACGGTAGCTACGCACCAATAATGGGTCCGTCCTTTATTTTTCGTTGTTATTTTTGGACCCCCAAAATTAGGCAGCTGTTGCTGCTCAACACCTCTCCCTTCTTTTTCAACTAGCCTCCTTTCGCCAATGACTTTTTTTTAGGGAATAGATTTTTTGCAGAAAATCGTTTATTAGCTAAGCATGAAAAATCAAAAACTGCTCAAATTAAGTAAATTCAAGTTCTTTTTTTCATCAACCGACTGATTCTTCTTTTCTCAAGGTAACGAATGACTCGATTTTACATGATAACTACAAGGCTTGGAAAGAGAGATTAAGGCTCAAAATTTTTGGAATATACAATTTTTTAACCGGTTAAAATAATTTTAGAAGCTTGTATATAGCTAACTTATTGGTGTTATGGCCAGATCTAGAAATCTCACAAATCAAGATAAACAATATATATATATATATATATATATATAAATAGGGATTGACTATGGTGAAAACACCCTTAATGGTGAAATCTAGAAATTAATTGCATTATTAAGTAATTTCATTGCATATTTGTTAATATTTGTTGCATCAAGCTGGTCGCTAGTATATGCAACAAATAATGCAATAAAAAAAAATACATAAATGCATATAATTCTACTCATCTACAGCCGTTAGATCACTAATATCAATGACCTACAAAAGTTTCTAGAATTCACAAGGTAATTAGTTTTCATATGATCTATTTTCTATATAAATATGCACTAAAAAAATCAAAGCCAAATAACAAAAATAATCAAAACACACCCAATAATCAAAGTTAAACACATCAAAATACCAAACACACCAAAATAATTCAATCACACGATTCAAAACAAAATAAACACAACTATTCAAAAACACCTCCAAACTTAAAAATAAAACTGTCCTCAGTTTTTAGAAATGAAAAGCAAGTGAGAAAAGCAGCTCCCTGAAATTTTAGCTTTGTGATCCTCCCAATGTGTCGTCAAGGATGTTTAGAAAACGAAAAAGCTTTTCGAAACACTTCTCTGTTTTTATTTGTCGCTCGATTATTTCGTTCTGGCTTCTCACTATTTCAGTTAGGGACGTCTCTAATCCCCGAACCCTTTCAAGCAAATCTGTCTCAAAATGTGTAAAGTCATCCCTGGCATCATCCTCGGGCTCAAAGTCCTCCTCATGGCTACTCTCCGCTTCCGGTTCCGCACGTGCCCGCTTGCTCCTCAACTGAGTACTGCAAAAAATACTATTTCGGACGTTGAGTCGATCCCCGTGCGTCAATATATCGCACCCCGCCGAAATTTTCACCCTTTGGCTTCTGCAAATACCAGTGATAAGGCAGGGGTACAGCATCTTTTGCCTAGTAGGAACTGTGCCGACATAGTGACAAATAGTATTATAGATGTGAGTACCCAAATCCATTTTCACCCCTCGGAGGATAGCAAATATGCCTCTCGGATGGCCGATGGAAATAGTAGTCAGAGTCGAAGTCGGGTAAATACTCCCGGCAGCCCACATACATAAGAACCAAACATCGTCAATGAGGTCCGACTGGTTGTATCGGGGTTTGATGATCCCGGTACTATCATCATGAAGCTCGCTCACTAGTGCCCATCGTAACACCCTATCATTAGGCACATCCTCAATCGATAAAATGGAAATGTCTACCACATTAGTGCAATCAGCCCCCAAGTAATTGTTTATCACATCCGGTGAAAAATTAATCACTTTTCCATTCACCGTCGTTTGATGATATGTAGGCGACCCCACCTGCCCAATGGATTTGTTGAAAGCACTGTAAAAGTTTAGGGTTAAGGTGGGGTTACCATTTGGGAGTTCGGATACGAATTTCTCCCACCCGTTGTCTATGAACTTTTGGATGAAAGGTGAAGTGGTAGTGTCGCTATCCGGATCGCCAATGAAATCATCAAGTTTGAATAACCGCTCCTTTATGCACCGTGTGTTTTGAATTCTTTGCGATGGTGCCGGTTCTTGAGACGAAGAACTGACCTTCTCTTTTCATTTTGAGGATTTCTTAGGTGTCATCCCTAAAATTAAACAAAAAAATTTCGCTTTCAATCACACTTCTATAATAATCAAATAAAACCATCAAAAAATAACAAAAATTTCAAAGATTTTCGTTGTGGCATTTCGTCGGACATCTTGAGTTCATAGTTTTTTTTAACAAGTTTTTCAATCACAATCAAACTCAAATCCACCAAGTCATCACAAATCAGTGAAACATATGACCACTCAAATATCAACAATACTAACAAATAAACATGTTCCAAACAAAGAATCGTACGAAAATAGAAATCAAAAAACAAATATAAACTAAGAAACTAAAACCATAAAAATCAAAATTAAAACAAGGATTGAAAGAAAAACCTGATGATTTAGGTGTTAATGTTGAAAGGAGAACGAATTGTAATGATGAATTTGACTTTTTGAACGTAGGGATCGAGAAGGGGAAATTTTCGCCTCTGCCTGTTGTTGTGTCGAGATTTACACACCTCAACAGGCGATCGGCACAAAGACCGAGCGACCGAACCAGAGCCAAATAGACCAAGGTAGACTTGCTGATCGAAGGACCCAGCGCCGAGCGATCGACTGCCAAGGCGATCGTCTCATAGCAACTAGCGATCGTCCCAAATGCCCGATCATGGACGACCGCCTCATGCCGCACGAAGCCAGCATCCGCCAAGTCTGCGAAGGCCGAAACTCGGGATAGAGACCCATGTGCAGATCCGCGAATGGCGCCGCAGAACATGGATCGTTGAACACAGCCTGTCACCATCTTCTCACCTACCGACAGACCCGCCGAAAGTTACAAGATGGGACCTCCCGGGACAGCGACTCAGGACGCATGCAGACTTCTCATTGGTCCGCATAGCTGGCTGGCAGCAGCAGCCGCAGACTTTAAGGCAACCAGCTCATGTGCTAAAAGACGGTCGCCCCCTTATTATATTACAAGAAAGGCGATCGCCCGTCAGGATTAAGGCATCCCAGCTCCTATAAATAGAAGGCTTCCTGCACTTGGAGCAAGGTCGGCTGCATTCTCGCTGCTTCACAGTTGGATTCTCTCTCTTGGCTACGCTATACACTTAGGACATCTTTCTATCTCTCACTCTCGAAACCTCTTAACTCATAAGACGGTCGGCAGAAACGAGAGCAAGAACTCCCTGCAGTTCAAGAACTCACAGAGCAGCACTCAAGAGCTAGATAACTAGGATCTTTTACACTCATTGTAATCGCACTCTTACATTAATATTTGTACTCCAACGTATTCATATTAATAACATCTCGCGATAGCATTCAAGCCCGGGCCTAACAAACCCGGTAAATCTTGTGTTATTTACTTCCCCGCGGACATGCTCTCGCATTTTTGTTCGTTACACATCCATTCCAGCAATATCTATCTCCGGATAATATTTTGGGTAACAACAATTGGCGCTAGAGGAAGGGGCATCTAAACCTTCATTTTCATTCCGACCGTCCCAAAGAACACTCACTGTTCTCCGGGGCATATACTTGAAGAAACACTCACTGTTCTTCAAAGAAAAAACTTCAGATTCATGACATCTGCCACCACATCGTAGAGATCCACTCTCCGATCCACCGGACGCCTTATTCCGGCTCAATTCGAGCCCCAGCCTACGGCAGAGGGTAGCCCCGGCGATGCGAGACTCTCGATCCCGTGCCTGAGGGACGGCCCCAGCCTTTCGCTCGACCAGTTCCAAACCGCGGAACAGATCGAGAAGGCTATGGCCATCCTAAGGGAGCGACGGAGAGCATTCGACGCGCCCGCAATTACCCTATCGGCCATCCGCCGTGCGGGCAAGCGGAAGCTCAAGGGGTTACTTGACGAGCGATCATCAGGAAGCCCTGATTCACGAGCAGAAACACTCGCGAGGCGGGACGATTCCATTTTCAGCCGCCTAGGCAGCGACCCATCTTGGCGACCGGAGCATTCTGGCCCCAGACACGAGGCGACGGAGCCCGAATCCGTCACCAGGAGTTCAGCTTATCCAACTCCCATAAGGCAGGACAGCCGTCTGGCTCCTCCTCACCGAAGAACCGAGATCGGCGGCGACGACCTCATCGCCTCCCGCGGAGTCAGGAGATCGGTACTCGATCGCCTCGGCTCCCACTCCGAGAGCCAAACCACGAGCGACCAAGCTACGGCAATGGCCTCGATGCAACGCCAGCTCGATGGCATGAAGGCGCTCCTAGAAACTGGGGCAGGCGCCAAGAGAAAGATTGCTGGACCGAGTGAGCCACTCGCGGTCCAGATCGAACTGGCCCCCGTGCAGCCAAGGATCACTCCTCCTCAAACACCTTTGTACGAGGGGAGATCGGACCCCGAGACTCACATGAGCAAGTTCCGGATCTACATGACCGCATGCGGGGCATCAGACGCGACCAGGTGCTGAATGTTCCCGTTGACACTGGGCGACCTGGCCCATAGGTGGTACATCTCATTGCCACCGCGATCGATCAGTTCCTTTGAACAATTGGCGAGCGAATTCACAATGTACTTCACCGCCAAGGTCGCTCGACCAGAAGGTCCCCACCGAATGATGAAGATCAGGCAAGGGGAAGAAGAGACCGACGTAGACTACATTGACCGGGTGGATGAGATAATCCTCAACAGCGAGCCCGTAAGCGACGAGATAGCCCTCTATTCGGTCCTAGGGGGATTCAATGGTCTTTCGCCCATGTTCAGGCACCTTATGAAGGACATCCCTCCGACCTACGCAATCTTCCGCGCCAAGGCCGCAGACTTTTTGGCCAAGTGGAGGATGCTCGCCCTTCGCCAAGACGAGGGGGCATAGATGGCGATCGCCAAGTCCAACAAGGCGTCCGCCAAACCACCCGGTGATTTCAGGACCTTCAAGGATGTGGAAGCCCATCTCTACCACAACCTCAGTCTATCCCCGGCTCATATATTCTACGCCATCCAGGGGCGTGAGCGGCTAAGCAAGCCGAAGGCAGTAAGGGGACACGGTCATCTGGACCGCAACAAATTTTGTGCTTACCACAAGAGTCCCGTCCATAACACCGATCAATGCCGAGACCTTCTCAGACAACTCTGGAGATTGTTCGAGGAGGGCAAGCTGGACAGTTTAGTAACTTAGCTGGAGCCCCGTGCGAGAAAGATCAAAGCGCTGCGATCGGCGTCAGAACGACGATCGCCAGTCTCCCGGTCCAATCGCCAGAATCAAACACGGTCGCCCGAAGGCTAAAGTACAACGAAAGGCTACTGCCCAAACAACATCTCCAAAAATGGAGGACTCGCTCGCCATCTACAGTTCATCATCTAACATGATGGATCAATGCACGAGATCGCCTCTCTCAGCACAACGTATACCGTCGAGGATCGCCATCTAACTTGACGATCCGAGGTAGAAGAGTGCAGCCATGGTCCTGGAAGTCGATGGAACCGACTGCTTCGTCCATGCAAGGTTCTTTTGGGCTGCGGTCGCCTGCCCTTTGTTTAAATACGAGGCGGGCGTAGCCGAAGGACCCTCCAAACAAACTTGTGGACACGCTCGCCAACCCTCAAAGGTTCATCATCTAACATGGTGTACCCGGACAATGCGACGCGTCCCTACCCCCATCACAACGTATACCGTCGAGGATTACCATCTAAACATGACGATCCGAGGTAGAAAAGTGCTAACAAGCCACGGACGTGGAGTCGATTAATCCGACGATGCCCCGCGCAAGGACTCCTCCAGAACAAAACCGCACGCCCTTCGTTTAAATACGATATGGGCGCAGCCTAACGGAGGACCCTCACAATAAGGTGAGTCGCGAGACAAACCTACAGGTGGAATGTCCCTCGCGCACAAGACACGGTCATGGAGGTCGGTCCATCGAACTCCGCGACTGTGCACGGTTCCTCAAGGTCGAAACAATCGGCCTTCCACGAGGGATCTGCAAAATTAAAGATCACAAGAACAAGACCGAAGATAGCTCGCCAAACGATCAGGTCTCCCAAGTCCGAGACCAAAGTCCGCTCAACGGATCGCCCATCTTTATCCTAAACGATCGCCAGTGGAACCACCTCACCCCATGTCTTCAAACATCGGAGCAAGCTGGGGGGCAATTGTTGTGTTGAGATTTATACACCTCAACAGGCGATCGGCACAAAGACTAGGCGACCGAACCAGAGCCAAATAGACCAAGGCAGACTTGCCGATCGAAGGACCAAGCGCCGAGCGATCGACTGCCAAGGCGATCGTCTCCCAGCAACTAGCGATCGTCCCAAATACCTGATCATGGACGACCGCCTCATGCCACGCGAAGCCAGAATCCGCCAAGTCTGCGAAGGCCGAAACTCGGGATAGAGACCCATGTGCAGATCCGTGAATGGCGCCGCAGAACATGGATCATTGACCACAGCCTGTCACCATCTTCTCACCTACCGACAGACCCGCCGAAAGGTACAAGGTGGGACCTCGCGGGACAGCGACTCAGGACGTGTGCAGACTTCTCATTGGTCACCGCAGTGTTTGTGACGGCCAGCGGACTTTAAGGCAACCAGCCCATGTGCTAAAAGACGGTCTCCCCCTTATTATATTACAAGAAAGGCGATCGGCCGTCAGGATTAAGGCATCCCAGCTCCTATAAATAGAAGGCTTCTTGCACTTGGAGCAAGGTCGGCTGCATTCTCGCTGCTTCACAGTTGGCTTCTCTCTCTTGGCTACGCTATACACTTCGGATATCTTTCTATCTCTCACTATCGAAACCACTTAACTCATAAGACGGTCGGCAGAAACGAGAGCAAGAACTCCCTGCAGTTCAAGAACTCAGAGAGCAGCACTTAAGAGCTAGATAACTAGGATCTTTTACACTCATTGTAATCGCACTCTTACATTAATATTTGTACTCCAACGTATTCGTATTAATAACATCTCGCGATAGCATTCAAGCCCGGGCCTAACAAACCCGGCAAATCTTGTGTTATTTACTTCCCCACGGACGTGCTCTCGCATTTTTGTTTGTTACCCATCCATTCCAGCAATATCTATCTCCGGATAATATTTGGGTAACAACACCTGTGTTCCCCGTCGGGTTTGAGATTTTGATTCTCAAACCCCATGTGTTTTTTTATATAGCAGGAGAGTTACTAGACCCGGCAATTTACCATACGACATGAAAACACGACACGAAAACGACACGAAAATTTAGTGTTTGGGTTTGCATTTTGAGTACATGACACGAAAATACACGAACACGAAAGTACACGACCGAGATTTAGTGTCGGGTTTGTGTTTACCCTTTAGGTACACGACACGACACGAGGTACACGAAATAAATAAATAAATAAATAAATAAATAAATATAATATTTTATATTTACTTTAATAAAAATATATATTTTATGAATTCTGTTTATACTAAACTTTAAAATTTGAAAATATAATGTGAACTTTCATAAATTTCGTATAAACATTCGTGTTTTCGTTGCCATTCGTTTCATTTTGTTTACTAAAACCTATAAAAATAATATTATAATATAAAAATTATTATTTTTATAATGTTTTAATATTTATTTTCTATTATGTGCCTGACACGAAAATACGACACGAAACGACACGAATTTGCGCGGTACACGACATGACATGACACGAATTCATTTAGTGTCGTGTATGGGATTGGACTTTTGGTACACGAAACACGAAAGTACACGACACGAAAATACACGACACAAACGAATTGCCAGGTCTAAGAGTTACAGCCGTAACATACCGAAGTTACGATCGTATGGTGCTTTCGGCTTTCCAAATAAAATTCATGTTACGGCCGTAATATAACAAAGTTACGGCTGTAAAGGGCTTTCGTAAAAAATCATATGAGAATAACTTATGGCTGTATGAGTAAGAAATTACGGTCATAACAAAGTTTCGTAAAAAAATGTATTTACAGATGAGATACGGCCGTAACATATAGATGTACGGCCATATGAAAGGCGAGATGTACGCCCGTAAAATTGTGCTTACGGCCGTAATTTTTTTTTTATTTTTTTGTTCTTTTTATAAAATTTATATTTATTATGTGTGAGAATAATGCAAGAAAGACTCCCTTAATTTTTGAATGATATGATCCTTGCTCCGGTTGTTGAATCTTTCTGTGTTACCTCCAAACTTATTTTGCGAAATAAAAGAAATTGGGTTGCCTCCTAATAAGCGCTTTATTTAACGTCCTTAGCTTGACTTCTCGTCTGATCAATATGGCATTTCTAGCGTTATGATTGACTTTGCTGCCGAGAATTCTCCTCCCAAATATGGCTTTAACCATTGGCCATTTACTTTGAAACTCCCGTTCACTGTAGTGTAAATCTCCACAGCTCCATGAGAAAATACCTCTTTGATTGTGTATGGGCCCGTCCACTGTGATCGCAGCTAACCCGGAAATAGACGCAGTCGTGCATTAAAAAGGAGAACTTGGTCTCCTGCTTTAAAATCTCTTCTCAGAATTCGGTTGTCATGCCATCTTTTTGTCTTCTCTTTGTAGATTTTGGCATTTTCATATGAGTCGAGTCGGATTTCATCCAACTCATTTAATTGCAGCAACCTTTTCTTCCCAGCTAACTGTTCGTCAAAGTTTAATTTTTTAATGGCCCAGAAGGCTCGATGTTCAAGTTCTACTGGCAAGTGACATGTTTTTCCAAAAATCAAACGAAATGGAGACATGCCTGTTGTTCTCTTATAAGCTGTTCTGTAAGCCCAGAGCGCATCATCTAGCTTTTTCGACCAATCTTTTCGAGATGAGTCAACTGTCATCTCTAGTATGCATTTCAGTTCACGATTGGAGACCTCGACTTGTCTACTGGTTTGTGGGTGATAAGATGTAGCAACACGGTGTTACTCCGAATTTGGTCAGTAGAGTCTTAACTTGGTGATTGCAAAAATGAGATCCGCCATCATTGATAATAACTCTCGGAGTTCCGAAGCGTGTGAATATATTTTTCTTTAGAAAATTTACCACGACTCTAGCTTCGTTTGTTGGTAATGCAACAGCCTCCACCCATTTAGATACGTAGTCCACAGCTACAAGGATGTATTCATTAGAGAACGATGATGGAAAGGGTCCCATGAAATCAATTCCCCAAACATCGAAGATTTCAACTTCTAAGATGAAATTCATTGGCATTTCATTTCTTTTTGACATGTTTCCATGTATTTGGCATCGGTCACACTTAGAGACAAATGTATGTGCATCTCTGAACAGAGTGGCCAATAGAATCCTGGTTCAAGAATTTTTGCTGCTGTTTTTGAAGCCCAAAATGTCCTCCATAGTGAGAGGAATGACATCTTTCCAATACCTTCTCCATTTCTTCTTCCGGTATGCATCTCCGGATGATTTGATCAGGTCCTCGTCTGAACAATAGAGGATCTTCCCAGTAATAGTATTTCAACTCGGAGAATAATTTTTTCTTTTGATGGTGGGAAAAATTGGGTGAATTATTCCACTTGCAAGGAAATTGACGATGTCTGCATACCATGGTGCATTTTGTTTTTCCTGCACATTAGAGATTTGGAACAGTTGTTCATCCGGAAATACTTCATTTATTTCCTTCTCTTGAGCATTGTTTTGGTCTAGTCGTGAGAGATGATCTGCCACTTGGTTCTCTATTCCCTTTCTGTCTCGGATTTCTATGTTGAACTCTTGCATAAATAGGACCCATCGGATTAGCCTTGACTTAGTATCTTGCTTTGTCATTAAATATTTCAAAGCTGAATGATCAGTGTAGACGATGACTTTTGATCCTAATAAGTAGGATCGAAATGTATTAAAGGCATAAACCACCGCAAGCATCTCTTTTTCAGTTGTTGTGTAGTTCAGTTGTGCATCATTCATAGTCCGGCTAGCGTAATGGATCATTTGCATCATTTTGTCTTTCGTTTGGCCCAGCACGGCCCCCGCAGCATAATCACTTGCATCGTACATCAGAATGAATGGGATAGTCCAATCTGGAGAAATGATGATTGGAGTTGATGTAAGCTTATCCTTCAAAGTTGTAAAGGCCATGTGGCATTCATTTGTGAAAAGGAATGGTGTATCTTTCTCAAGCAAAGAACAGAGAGGTTTTGCTATTTTTGAGAAATCTTTTATGAACCTCCGATAGAATCCCACATGGCCGAGAAAACTCCTTACTCCCTCCACTGAGATTGGTGGAGGAAGTTTTGCAATCACTTGGATTTTTCCATTTTGTGAGATTCTATGGCCAAGTACAATTCCTTCCTGAACCATGAAGTGACATTTTTCCCAATTGAGAACTAAATTTGTGTCTTCACATCTTTCCAAGACCATGCCTAAGTGATTTAGGCATTTATCAAATGTATCTCCGAAAACAAAGAAATCGTCCATGAAAACTTCAATGAATTTTTCAACCATGTCTGAGAAGATTGACATCATGCATCTCTGAAATGTGGCTGGAGCATTGCACAATTCGAATGGGATTCTTCTATAAGCAAACGTTCTGTAAGGGCATGTGAATATTGTTTTCTCTTGGTCTTCTGGGGCTATAACGATTTGGTTGTACCCTGAATAGCCATCAAGAAAATAGTAGTAAGAATGTCCTGCCAATCTATCGAGCATTTGATCAATAAATGGGAGTGGAAAATGATCTTTTCTGGTCGTCTTATTAAGCTTCCTATAATCAATGCACATTCTCCATCCAGTTATAAGTTCATTGCGCTCGCTCTCTATGATTGTGATTCTACTCTTTTTGGACACCATATGTACGAGGCTCACCAATGGACTATCTGAAATTGGATAGATGATTCATGTGTCAAGTAATTTAAGAATTTCTGCTTTCACAACTTCCTTCATGTTTGAATTCAAACGGCGTTGATGCTCAATTGAAGGTTTGCAGTCATCTTCCATCAGAATTTTGTGCGTGCATATAGAGGGGCTTATTCCTCTAATGTCTGCAATAGTCCATCCAATTGCTCTTTTGTGATTCCTCAATACCCTTAGTAATTTCCCTTCTTCAAGTTTGGTCAATATGTTAGATATGATGACCGGAAATGTAGAGGAAATGCCTAAGTAAGCATATCTCAAATGTGGGGGTAGAGGTTTGAGATCAAGTATTGGAGCTTCTTGTAAGGAAGGGAGGGGTTTAGCGGAGCTTGTCTCCAACTCTTAAAAATGTGAATGTCTTCTTAGGGGTGGTAGTGCTTCAGATAGTTAAATGTTTTGTCCAAGTCATATTCTTCTTCCATGCTGGTTAGAGAATTTGCAATACATGTCTCAAGAGGATCTTTTGATAGAATCTTCTCCAAAGACTTGTTTACCATGGCTTCAATTGCGTCAATTCTTAGGCAATAATCATCTGTGGAAGGATGATTCAAAGTTTTTAGGACATCGAAGATGACATGTTCGTCTTTCACTCTGAGAATTAGCTTTCCTTCATAGACGTCAATAAGAGCACGTCCGGTTGCAAGAAATGGTCGTCCCAAAATAATGGGAATATCCTAATCTTCTTCCATGTCAAGGATGATAAAATCCGCTGGAAATATGAATTTATCAACCTTGACTGGCACATCTTCTATTATCCCACGTGGATATTTGATTGACCGATCAGCTAATTATAGTGAAACTGTTGTTGCTTTGGCTTCTCCCAAGTTCAGTTTGTTGAAAATTGACAGGGGCATCAAATTGATACTTGCCCCTAAATCACAAAGAGCTTTTCCAAAATTCACTTCACCAATTGTACACGGGATTGTAAAACTTCCAGGATCTTTCAGCTTGGGTGGCAACTTCTTTTGTAGTATTGCGCTACATTCCTCTATTAGCATGACAGTTTCATATTATTCAAGCCTTCGTTTGTTGGAAAGAATATCTTTCATAAATTTGGCATAGCTTGTCATTTGTGATAGAGCATCGGCAAAAGGTATGTTGATGTGTAGCTTTTTGAAAATTGCCAAAAATGTACCGAATTGAGCATCGAGCTTGTGATTATTCAACCGTTGAGGAAACGGGTTAGGTGGAACATAAGATTTTGCAGCAACTGGACCTTTTTGAGATGAAGGTCCTGATTCATATTTTTTTTCTATTTTTTTTTTGTTTATTTTTTTTTGTTTTTCCACAGAAATTTCGGGCAACTGCACTCCACTTCTTGTTGTGATAGCCTGGACATTCTCCATTGGATTTACCTCGATATTTCTAGGTAACATCCCGTGGGATCTTTCTGAAAGTATTTTGGCCATTTGGCCAACTTATGTCTCCAAATTTTTAATTGAAGCATCATTGCGTTGTTGATACTTCAGTTGTTGTTCGGCTAGCTTCGTGATTGCTTCTTCCCACCCGGGCTTCTTTTCTTGATGCGTTGGATTCAACACATTATTGTTGTTTGCATAAGAAAATTTTGGATGATTTTTATGTTAGGAATATGCCCTCGAATGCCACTCAGGGGATGAGAGAGTATGGGCATTGTACTTGTAATTATGGAATAATTATTAAAAAAAGGGCAATACGATTCAATCACTGTTTATTGTATTTCAATTGCATTCTTGACTTGGTAAACATTGAAGTGAAGTCCATGTAAATAAATCGAACATTTCATTCTCGTTATGGGATAAGAGAAAATGCACTGGAAGTGTTTAAAGTTTATTTACGTAAATCGTTCGCAAGTCAATAAACTTAAATGGGCATTAAGTTTTAATAAGACTTGTATAATTGATGCTAGGACATGTGCATGTCTTGATAGCATAGTTATAAGTATATTGGTGGGACCAGTATACTCGAACACGACTCATACTCGATCCAGTCACACGGTATTCACTCTCGGAGAGTCGATGACGAATCGAAAGGTTGTGATGGTATACGTGGACCTTTGACTTGAGGGTTCAGTAGAAGATGTGCATGTGATGTTTAGTTTGTCATTAGAGTAGTTAGACTCATTTGCTTAATTGCTGAGTCGACCTCGAAATGCGGACTATACGGGCAGGTAGCAGTCTTTACTGTACGCCAAGAAAGGATTCTATCTCCTGTTAGTGAGCAGGCGAATGTCCTATACGGTTAATGGCAAATAAGATCATAAGTCTTTGGCCAAAGCATTATGATATAGTAGTATTAGATACACTATTGATCAGTTGGTCTTGATTTGCATTAACACATGTATAGAGTTTAGTCAACAGTAGGGTTTGACTTTACCGTGACCCGAAGACTTGACTGGAACATCTGATGAAAGATCTATACGTATATTGTATTCACGACATAATGGTTCTGGAATGATCCCTTCATTCGTTCTCAGTCGGGGTTTACAGTGCGGCCCGCTAGGCTGGCTAAGTGCTGCTCGCACTCATTGGTTCCTCCCAATGCCGGTTGAGACGGACCTACGGAGTCGCGCATTAGGAGCGTTGACGGATAAATGTGAATTTATTATCTCTCTATTAATATTAGATATTGGATATTGTTCCGGGAAATCCTTTCCTTATTGGTGTCTTACCTAATACTAGTTGTAGGGGGATAGAGTTATGGAAGGTTCTAGACTCTTCCAGAGGTAGTATCCTGTTAGATGTCTTACCTTAACTAGGAATCCTATGTATGGAAGGACTCTCATTGTAATGCCTATATAAAGGCCCCTCTAATCATTGTTATCAATACAATTGATTTGCTGTCTTTTACTTTCTCCTCAAACACGTTATCAGCACGTAGCTCGAACGGAAAAAAAAAAGAAGAAAAAATCGGCCAGCCCTCCACCACCGCCAGCCATCGCCTGCCGCTGCTCACCGTGCCTTGATCACGCCACCGCCGCCACCCACTTTCGCCACGCCCAGCCGCCACCACTTAGTGTCGCCGCCTAGCACCGCCGCCCAACACCGCCGCCGCTGCCCAGCCGCCGTCGCCGCCCAGCCGCCGCCGGACCACCGCTCCAGCTGGAAAGCCGCCGATCCAGTCCAGCCGGAAATCCGCCACCGATCCAGTCCAACCGGAACATCACCACCGGACCGCCGCCACCGCCGATCGCCGCTGACCACCGCCGCCGGCCAGCTCCAGCCCAGCCAAGTCCGACCCGGTTATGAATCTCGGACCAAAACCCGAACATCAACTTATCTTCGGAAGCCGCCAAAATTGCGCCTCCGGTTTCACGTCGTCGCATCGAGTACCAACCGGTAGATCGAAGCACACCACAAATTCAGCACGTGCCTAATTTTATAATCGAGGTAATTATCTGACTTGTCCCTATTTCAATTCTCTCCTTTTGGGAATTTTTCTTTTGGGGACATGGGTTCTTGGGTTCTTTATCTCCCATGCTACTTTACGGTGGATGAGACCGCGAGAGAAGTCGGTATCTCTGCGTGTCGAAGAAAACTGTGTGATGGTCCTGGGGGAGTCACGGAATTGTTGAAAGTCGATACTTGTGGTTGTTGCATACACCACGTATCTGGTTGCGATCTGATATCGCCGTTTTTTGTCGACTTTACTAAACAACAATTAAGGGAAGTAAATCGAGTAACGGTTATGTTACACGCTTTAAAAGCATCGATTGTGACCGTTTATATTGTCACTCGAAATCCAACAAGACTAACTTCCTCTTGTTTATATCTTGTAGATGGCACAAAGCTCCAATGTTCATCCGGAGTTCGACATCCTTGACCATGCTGGTAAGAAGTACCATAGGTGGGTCTCAGACATTTGCTTGGCGTTCGTTGGTAAGAGATTTACCACCACCATCTTTCCCTCTAACGAGCCTACCGCTCAAGAACCGAGCGAGGAAACCAAGGCTAATGCACTGATGTACTTGCGTAGACATATACATTCGTTGTTGAAAAAGTGTTATATAAATTTGCAAACCCCCCAAAGAACTATGGGATACACTCGAACAACGATTTAATAATGTGCATGATCAGCGCTTCTCCGAATTGCAACTTCAGTGGGAGCAAATCCGATTTTTGGATTATGCGAATGTCAAGGCCTATAATCAAGCCATCCTCGATCTTCGCGCTGATCTTGGTTTTTGTGGTGTCAAGAAGTCTGATCAAGGTTTGATCGAGAAGACTCTTAACACGTTTCCCGTGGGAGCAAGTGTAATTGCTCATCAGCTGCGTCTTGCCTATGAGGAAGGGAGAATTAAAAATTTTAGTGACCTTATCTCCCACCTCGCAAAAAAAGAAAGGCACCATGAGATTATTCTCAATAGCAATGCACGCCCAGCTGGTACGAAGCCGATTCCGGAAGTGAATCAGGCTACCCACAGGAAGGCACCATGACAAAATAGAAAAGGCAACGCTACTCAGTTTTTGCAAGCACCACGGGTGCATGACTCGAGCAAGCGAGGGAAAAGACGAGGTCGTCGTTCCAATGTGTGGAAGAGGCAAGGTGGCTCGGCCACGGGACCTAGTGGAACCCAACCACGTGGACCGCCTCCTGCCGCCGGGATTGGAACCACTCCAAAGGAAGGCCGGAATTACTATACTTGCGGATCGAAGAAGCATACTTACCGCAATTGCAAGGCGCCAAAGAATATCCAAGCTTACTACAAGCACTATAAACAGTACTTGACTCAAGAGTCAAATTACATGGAAGAAGATAACGATAATACGGAGGTGAACCTACTGAGATCCCGACTGAGATCCCTCCTCTAACCATTGCGGATAAAGACCAACATATGGATCTTGCCGACTTTGACTAGATCATTGTATTTTGACTAGTTTTACGCTTTGGTTATGTTTTGTCTTGTTTCTAGTTTTCGAGAACTACTTTGAATTTTCTATGAATGTAATAAAGTTGGCCATGATGAATAAAATTCTTTTAATTGATGTGATTGTGCAAAAACGAATTTTATTTTTCCCTTCGAAAGCATGTTTGGTTTATCACAAAACAATTGCTCAGTAAATGAATTGCTTGGTTAAATTGATACATTGGTGGATTTCATCAAAACTTATGATCAAGACTAGGCGCATCCTCCTTGGTATTTGTTTATACTTTGAAAGTTCAAACGGAATCAGTGGTTTTTAAACAGCCTTAGCTGTACCGACATTCCTACTTTCTCTGCAAGTCTACCAAGTTGGAGTTACTGAAAGGATCATTAGTCGAGATATAAATCGAACACCAAGATGCATTTTGAAGTATTTAAACGCTCCTATGGCCATATTGCCATAGTATTGTATCAACAATAATGCCTTTGAAAAAGGCTTCAACCTTGCTCTATCACTCAATAATAGGGAAATACCAAAATAGCAACTTGAAACGAGCACTGAGATCTGAGTTTAATGATACAGAAAGTGCACTACCTATTTACAGAAAGATACGGAAGTCTAGTTTCCAGAACAACTGACCGTTCATTTATAGCCTTCTTAACGAAGAAGTTATTGCTGTTTTAGTGAACAAAGGTCAAGCTGCGCGGAAATTATTTCCAGCGATTGTGCTAACTTTGATCCTAACCGACTTGGTCGAATTTCCCCAAACTCGAAGTTAATGAGTTTTCGCTATGTCTTTAATCACAAGACTAATCGAGTTTCATGTCTTATTGTAGATGTCTCGTGGCGAAATTGAGTGCCTTGCTGATAGTGGAACAACCCACACTATTCTTCGGAATAGGCAATTATTCAAGGATATTGTGCCATATATATCCTCAGTGACAACAATGATTGGTTCCTCCCAAGTAATTCAAGGGAGGGGACCTGCTCATTTCTTTCTACCTAATGGTACGCATATTACACAAATGCTCTCTATGCCCCAAGAGCAAACCGAACCTTGCTAAGTTTTAGGGACATCCGTGACAACGGTTATCACCTTGATGCACATTGTGAGAATGGGACAGAATTTTTGTGTGTTACTCTAGCAGAATGCGGAGGACGCCGCGTTCTCGAGAAACTAATGAGTCTAAGTAGTGGTTTATACCAGACTACAATAAGGGTTATTGAATCCTATGCTGTGAGTCACGAACTGTGTGATTCCGAAGCATACCAACTATGGCATGACCGACTCGGTCACCCTGGACGCGACATGATGATTCTCATTTTGAAAAACTCACATGGTCATCCATTTTTCAAGTCCAGAAAACGATTGGAAGCACCACTCGATATCGGCATTGATGTGAGTGAGCTTGATACCGTATCACCGGGACTAAAGATCACACGCCCTGATAAGGTTGACGGTGCATCTCTTATAAATCCCGAGGCTTCCGTGGAAATTTCTAATGCCCATAAATCGTTTTGCAAAGCCTGTTCACTAGCAAAGTTGATACCCTCTCCGTCTTTTGCTAAAGACTCAACACAAAATATTCGCTTCTTACAAAGAATTCAAGGGGACATTTATGGACCTATTCAACCAGAGTGCGGACCATTCAGATACTTTATGGTTCTGGTTGATGCATCAACGCGATGGTCACACGTCGCTCTGCTATCCACAAGAAATACTGCATTTGCTAAACTCCTAGCACAAATCATCAAGTTACGGGCTAACCACCCCGACTTTCTAATCTCGTCATTAAGATTGGACAACGCTGGTGAGTTTATGTCAAAGTCTTTTGACGACTATTGCATGTCGATTGTGTTGTTGCCCGAAATATTTCTCCGAAGATGAAATACTGCTGGAATGGACGGACAACAAACAAGGTTGCGGGAGCACTTCCGAGGGGGTGCGAATAACACAAAATTTGTCGGGGTTGTTAGTCCCGGGCTTGAATGCTCTCGCGAGATGTTATTAATACAAATATTCGTGGATATAAGTATTAATGTGAGAATCTAAGTATAATGAGTGTAAAAAGATCCTATTATCCAGCTCTTGAGCGAATCTTTGGTGTTCTTGCTCTCGACCGATCGTCTTCTGTGTGAGAGAGGCTGAGAGAGAAGAAGGAACCGAGAGATAGCTGTTGCCAAGAGTAGGAGAAAGCCAAGTTGTGAGTATTGCTTGTCAAGAAGCCGAGAGTTGGAGTTCAGAGAGGAAAAATCCCGTGTCCGTTGAAGGAGTTTCCAAGTGCAGTGAGCCTTCTATTTATAGGGGCTGAGATGCCTTGTTTCCTGGTGGGCGATCGCCTTTCGTCCAATATAATAATGGGGCGATCGTCTTCAAGTCACATGGGTCATGCCTAAAGTCAAGTCGCTGCCGGCCAGTATGTGCGGTCCAATGAGGATCCAGCACGCGTCTGGAGTTGCTGTCACGGGTGGTCCTACTGACACCTTTCGGCGGCCTGTCGGCTGGTGAAAAGATGCTGACAGGCTGTGGTCAATGATCCGTGAAATGCGGATCTTGTCTCGGCACTGCACGTGGGTTCTGCCCTGAGCTTCGGCCTTTGCCGTCTGGACGATCATCGACTTCGAGCGGTATGAGGCGGTCGACATTGGTGGGTCACCAGAGGTCGGCATCGGTCGGTCACCAAGGGTCGATCGGCAAGTGCCGAGAGATGATCGTCTGCCAGTCGGCCACCAGGAGTCGATCGCCAAGTACCGAGAGACGATCGTCTTAGATGTCGATCGCTCGGCATCGGGACTTGTCCTGGGACCTTCGGTCGGCCGATCTATCTCGGCTGCTCGACTATGGCTAGGTCGCCTGGCCTCTGGTCGGCAGTTCTGCCTCGGCTGCTCGGTTATGGCTAGGTCGCCTGGCCTCTGGTCGGCAGTTCTACCTCGGCTGCTCGGCTATGGCTAGGTCACCCGATCTTTGAGGCGATCGCCAGTCGAAGAGTATAATTCTCGACACAACAATTGCCCCCCAGCTTGCTCCGATGTTGAAGACTTGGGGCGAGGTGGTTCTTGCTGGCGATCGTGTAAGATGAGGACGGACGATCCGGTCGATTGGCTAGCTATCTTTCGGTCTTGTACCTGCAAAAAACAACATTGGCAGATCCCCCTCAGAAACTTGATGGTTTCGTCGTTTGAGGAATCGTGCACAGTCGCGGAGTTCGATGGACCGACTCCATGACCGTGTCTTGTGCGCGAACGACATTGACTGTCTCGTGACTCATTTTATTGTGAGGGTCCTCTGTTAGGCTGCGCCTCGCCTCATATTTAAACGAAGAGCGTGCGGTCTCGGTCTAGAGGAGTCCTTGCGCGGGGCGTCGTCGGATTAATCAACTCCACTTCCGCGGCTTGTTAGCTCTGCTTCCACCTCGGCCCGCCATGAAGATGGCGAACCTCGACGGTGTACGTTGAGACGGGGATAGTGGCGCGTCGCGTTGTCCGGGTTCACCATGTTAGATGATGAACCTTTGAGGGCGGGCGATCGTGTCCACTGATTAGTTTTGGAGGGCCCTCAGACTACGCCGACCTCGTATTTAAACGAAGGGCGGGCGATCTTGGCCCAAAGGGACCTTGCATGGCCGAAGCAGCCGGTTCTATCGACTACCAGGACCATGGCTGTACGTAGTGTGGTGGAGGCGATCTCGTGCCTTAGTCCATTATATTAGATGGTGAACTGTAGATGGCGAACGAGTCCTCCAGTTTTGGTGATGTTGCTTGATAATGGCGATCGGGCTGGAAGACTGGAGATCGCCGTTCGGCTGCCGATCGCGTTATTCATAGGTTGATACCGGCGATCGGGCTGGAGATCGTCATTCGGGCGCCGATCGCGCTGCTCATAGGCTAAGAAGAAACCTTTGCCTGGCCAGAAAGTCTGCGGCCTTAGCTCGGAAGATCGCATAGGTCGAGGGTTGGTCTTTTGTAAGATGCCTGAACATAGGCGAAAGACCATGGAATCCTCCTAGGACCGCGTAGAGGGCGATCTCATCGCTTACGGGCTCGCCGTTGAGGATGATCTCGTCTACCCAGTCGATGTAGTCCGAGTCGGACTCTTCTTCGCCTTGCTTGATCCGCATCATGCGATGGGGTCCTTCTGGCCGAGCGACCCTGGTGGCGAAGTACTCAATAAAGTCGGTCGCCAGTTGGTTAAAGGAGCCGATGGACCGAGGCGACAATGAGGCGTACCACCTGTGGGTAAGGTCGTCCAGCGTCAGAGGGAACATTAGGCACCTGGTCGCGTCTGATGCCCCACACCCGGTCATGTAGATGTTGAACTTGCTCAGGTGTGTTTCGGGGTCTGATCTCCCCTCGTACAGAGATGTTAGCAGGGGAGCGATCTTGTGCTGCACGGGGGCGAGCTCGATGTGGACCACGAGCGGCTCGCTTGGCCCGACGATCTTGCTCTTGGCGCCTGCCCTGAATTCTATGAGCGCCTTCATGTCGTTGAGCTAGCGTTGCATTGCGGCCATCGCTGTACCATGGTCGCTCGTGGATCGGCTTTTGGAGCGGGAGCCGAGGCGATCGTGTACCGATCTCCTGACTCCGCTGCTGCCGACCTCGGCTATTTGGCGAGGGGGATCCAGACGGCTGGGCTGCCTTCTGGGAGTCGGATAGGCCGAGCTCCTGGTGACGGACTCGAGCTCCGTCGTCTCGTGGCTGGGGCCGGACTGCCCCGGTCGCCATGATGGGTCGCTACCCAGGCGATCGAAAACAGAGGTGCCCCGGCTGGCGAGCGCCTCCTCTTGCAAACGGGAGCCTCCTGGCGATCGCTCAGTCAGCAATGCCTTGAACCTCCGTTTGGTCATCCGGCGGATGGCCGAGGGGGTGATAGCGGGAGGCGCGTCGAGAGCACTCCGTCGCTCCTGTAGGATGGCCATGGCCTCCTCGATCTGTCCCGCTGTTTGGAACTGATCGAGCGAGATACTTGGGCCGTCCCCCAGGGGAGGGATCGAGCGTCTCGGACCGTGGCGGCTACCCTCCGCCATCGGCTGTGGCTCGGACTGAGACGGAACGAGGCGGTTGGCAGGCCGGCCAGCGGCTTTCTTCGACGATGAGGCAGAAGTCATGATTCTGAAAGCTTTCTCTGAAGAACAGTGAGTGTTTCTTCAGGTATATGCCCCGGAGAACAGTGAGTGTTCTTCGAGACGGTAGGAATAAAAAATTAAGGGTTAGATCCCCTTCTTCTAGCGCCAATTGTTGTTGCCCGAAATATTTCTCCGAAGATGAAATACTGCTGGAATGGACGGACAACAAACAAGGTTGCGGGAGCACTTCCGAGGGGGTGCGAATAACACAAAATTTACCGGGTTTGTTAGTCCCGGGCTTGAATGCTCTCGCGAGATGTTATTAATACAAATATTCGTGGATATAAGTATTAATGTGAGAATCTAAGTATAATGAGTGTAAAAAGATCCTATTATCCAGCTCTTGAGCGAAGCTTTGGTGTTCTTGCTCTCGGCCGATCGTCTTCTGTGTGAGAGAGGCTGAGAGAGAAGAAGAAACCGAGAGATAGCTGTTGCCAAGAGTAGGAGAAAGCCAAGTTGTGAGTATTGATTGTCAAGAAGCCGAGAGTTGGAGTTCAAAGAGGAAAAATCCCGTGTCCGTTGAAGGAGTTTCCAAGTACAGGGAGCCTTCTATTTATAGGGGCTGAGATGCCTTGTTTCCTGGTGGGCGATCGCCTTTCGTCCAATATAATAATGGGGCGATCGTCTTCAAGTCACATGGGCTGTCTGCCTAAAGTCCAAGGCTGCTGCCGGCAGCCAGCTGTGCGGTCCAATGAGGACCCAGCACGCGTCTGGAGTTGCTGTCACGGGTGGTCCTACTGATACCTTTCGGTGGGCCTGTCGGTTGGTGGAAAGATGCTGACAAGCTGTGGTCAATGATCCGTGAAATGCGGATCTTGTCTCGGCACTGCACGTGGGTTCTGCCCTGAGCTTCGGCCTTTGCCGTTTGGACGATCATCGGCTTCGAGCGGTATGAGGCGGTCGACATTGGTGGGTCACCAGAGGTCGGCATCGGTCGGTCACCAAGGGTCGATCGGCAAGTGCCGAGAGATGATCGTCGGTCACCAGGAGTCGATCGCCAAGTACCGAGAGACGATCGTATTAGATGTCGATCGCTCAGCACCGGGACTTGTCCTAGGACCTTCGGTCGGCCGATCTATCTCGGCTGCTCGGCTATGGCTAGGTCGCCTGGCCTCTGGTCGGCAATTCTGCCTCGGCTGCTCGGCTATGGCTAGGTCGTCTGGCCTCTGGTCGGCAGTTCTGCCTCGGCTGCTCGGCTATGGCTAGGTCGCCCGATCTTTGAGGCGATCGCCGGTCGAAGAGTATAATTCTCGACACAACAGATTGGGATTGAAGTTGAACATCCTGTCCCCCATATTCATTCGCAGAATAGCCTTGCCGAGGCTATGATTAAGCGGTTACAGCTTATCGCCCGAGTATTGGTATTGCGCACCAACTTGCTGATTTCTGCCTGGGGTTATGCAATTTTGCATGCAACTATACTTATTCGCTTTCGACCCATTGCCAATCAACCGTTTAGTGCGTACCAGTTGGTAACTGGATATGAGCCTGATATTTCACACTTACGCATTTTTGGTTGTGCAGTCTATGTGCCAATTATGCCTCCACAGCGTACTAAAATGGGTCCGCAAAGACGATTAGGTATATATGTTGGCTATGAATCGCCTAAAATTATCCGTTATTTGGAACCTTTGACAGGAGATTTGTTTACTGCAAGACTTGCAGACTGTCACTTTGATGAGACAAACTTCCCGTCGTTAGGGGGAGAGAGGAATCGAACGATTCCAGTTGAACGACAGGAAATTATATGGTGTGCTCCCTCCTTGCCTCATCAAGATCCCCGCACAGCTCAATCCGAGCTAGAAGTGCAACGTATTCTCAGTCTTCAGAAAGTTGCGGATTCGATGCCCGACAGCTTTACTGATACTGCGAAAGTGACAAGATCTACCATTCCCGCTGCGAATGTTCCTGTAAGGTTATAAGTCCCAGTTATAGGGCAAGGTTCAGCCGCCCAAAGGAATGATTCCCCCGGCGTCAACCTTAGTGGTGGGACGGCTGCTTCGGCTGCTCTTATTCCTGCTTGAAAGAGGGGGAGGCCAGTGGGTAGAAAGGATACCGAACCTCGAAAGAGAAGAGGAACGGAGGCACAAAATCCTCTCATCATCGACACAGTGACTCCGTCACACGAGATTATCTCTGACTACGGATATGTCCTCGAATCAACAATGGAACAATCGACGGACGCGTCGGAAACTTTGTTGATGTCAGAGAATAAAGAAATCTCGATGCAATGTACGAGTGAATATGTACTATTGGACAAGTCGTCCACGCTAGTCGATGATGCTTTTGCCTACTCCGTCGCTCAAGAAATTATTGAAGACGACGACGCTGATCCGCGCTCGGTTGCTGAATGTCAACAACAAGCCGATTGGCCGAAATGGAAAGATGCAATGCAGGCTGAACTAGACTCAATGGCTAAACGTGAGTTATTTGGCCGTATCGAGCCAATACTCGTGGGCGTTAAACCAGTTGGACATAAGTGGGTCTTTGTTCATAAACGCAATGATAAGGATGAGGTCATGCGTTACAAAGCGAGACTAGTTGCCCAAGGCTTCTCGCAGCGCCCTGGCATTGACTACGAGGAGACGTATTCTCCCGTTATGGACATCATCACTTTCCGCTACTTAGTCAGTTTGGTAGTGTCCGAAAAACTGAACATGCAGCTTATGGATGTGGTTACAGCGTATCTTTATGGGGATCTAGATACGGATATTTATATGAAAGTCCTCGAAGGGATTTCATTGCCCAAATCAAGTAGCTCTAAACCACGGAGCGTTTGTCGTTCACTGTATGGGTTGAAACAATCCGGAAGGATGTGGTACAACCGCCTACGTGAATACTTGGTTGGGAAGGGATACGAGAACAGTGACATCTGTCCATGCATTTTCGTGAAAAGAACAGATGCAGGATTCGTGATTGTAGCCGTCTATGTAGATGACATGAATGTTATCGGTACCATAGATGAGGTCAATGAAATGGCCCGCTACCTTAAATCTGAATTCGAAATGAAAGACTTGGGGAGGACTCGATTCTGCTTGGGCTTAGAGCTAGAACATCGAGATGATGGCATACTCATTCATCAGTCTGCCTATGTCCACAAAATGCTCAGGCGATTCAGTATGGACAAGGCACATCGTCTTGCTACCCCCATGGTTGGTCGAAGTCTGGAAATAAACAAGGATCCGTTTCATCCCAAAGAGGAGGATAAAGAGGTTCTTGGAGCAGAAACACCGTATCTTAGCGCAATCGGTGCGTTGTTGTATCTGGCTCAATGTACTCGTCCAGACATCGCATTCTCTGTGAATCTGTTAGCGAGATTTATCTCCGCTCCCACGATAAGGCATTGGAATGGAGTAAAACACATCTTTCGATACTTGAAAGGCTCCAGTGATCTATGATTGTTCTTTCCCTACGCAAGAGAGAGCGATATTCCAAAAGGAATTGTTGAGGTTAAGACGATGCATACCGACCGTCGATCTTCCTCTGATATTGCAGCTAAGCATGGTAGCTTGACTACCAGAAGTGCTAATGCGAGTAAGCTTACCCCTTATGTAGAGAATCATAACGACACATTAGTTGGATTTGCTGATGCCGGTTATCTCTCTGACCCGCATAAAGGACGTTCCCAAACTGGTTATGTGTTCACCATTGGGAATACGACGATATCTTGACGATCTACCAAGCAGACCCTGGTTGCTACTTCCTCGAACCATGCAGAGATAATTGCATTGCATGAATCTGTAAGGGAGTGCATTTGGCTCCGGTCAGTCATAGACCATATACGAGGAACGTGTAGATTAGATCCCACTACAGCGACCCCTACTTGCATCTTTGAGGACAATGCGACATGCATTGAGCAGATGAAGTTAGGTTTCATAAAGGGTGACAATACCAAGCATATTGCGCTGAAGTTCTTTTATAATCAGCAGCAGCAGAATTGCTGAATATCGAAGTGAAACAAGTGAGTTCCGATGAGAATATCGCAGATTTGTTCACTAAGTCTCTGCCGAAATCTATATTTGAGAAACATGTGAGAAGCATCGGCATGTGTCGATTATCCGATCTCAACTAATGATAGCTCGATGGAATGAGCTGTCATGTATACCTCAGGGGGAGTATACTTCACATTATTCTGTCATTTGTAGTTGGTGCATTGTGCTCTTTTTCCTCACCAAAGTCTTTGTTTTTTCCACGGGGTTTTATTTGACTTGGAAAGGTTTTTTACCGAGGCAGCACCTTATGCACCATGTTAGTATTAGTGTTCGACACAGGGGGAGTATTCCGGGAAATCCTTTCCTTATTGGTGTCTTACCTAATACTGGTTGTAGGGGGATAGAGTTATGGAAGGTTCTAGACTCTTCCAGAGGTAGTAGGATCCTGTTAGATGTCTTACCTTAACTAGGGATCCTATGTATGGAAGGACTCTCATTGTAATGCCTATATAAATGTCCCTCTATTCATTGTTATCAATACAATTGATTTGCTGTCTTTTACTTTCTCCTCAAACAGATATCTAATTATGATTTATTGGATAAATCAAATAGCGGTCTTATGAATTAAAATTAAGTTATCGGGTAATTAATTTAATTCATAAATTATATTTTTTAGAGAAATATATTTGTATTTGATATAATTAATTAATTGGATTAATTAATTTATATAAATACATTGATGATTAAACTGAGTGTATTTAACGGATTCGTTTGACGAACGTCCGGTACACTAGCCGAGTGATTCGGCTCGTTTCTAGGAAAATTCCTCCATGGGCCGCCCCCCCTCACATGGCTCATCACTTTTGCATAGTGATTGTCTTGTCTTTGTAATAATGTATGGAGATTCTTTTCTCTCATAATTATTATTACATTATGAGTTGTTATTATAGATGATATAATATAACCAACTCACATGTTTAAAAAGAAGGCTTCACATCATATTCAAGTGATTGTGAGCTGCCTGCCGAGAGGTTCGAGAAAAAGAAAAAAATTTTCTTCAATTTTCATCTTAGAGGTGATATAAAAGTTAAGAAAAATTAGAGATATAAATTCTTACGATAACTTCCTATCCGTGTTCTTGAAGAACGGAGTTACGTCGAATTTTTCCGGGCAACTTCCGACGTGTGTGAAGTAGAGACATCGTATTTCCGGTGTTTGGGACGAAGGATTTTTCGTGCTCGAGCTCGGGTTCGTGATCATCCATTTTTACGAAGATTTATTTCAAAGGCTTCAAGGGTATGATTTTTATCTTCGTATTTATATTTTCGTATATACGTTACTTGATCGATCCTGTTTGGGATTCATTTTTATTTTCCGCCGCGTATTTCGTTTTATTTTCGGAATCCCAACCGTGGTATCAGAGCGAGGTCAATGTTTCCGTATATACGATTATTTGTGCATTTTGAATGCTTATAGATGATGATTATGATTTAGAATCATGTTTGGAATAATCGTAGATTTTAAATTGTTCGTTGTAGCATCACGTTTTTGGAAACGAGCCGAAAAACGAAGAAACGGGGTTGCCGGCAGTGGTGCTGGCAGCACTGCCTGGGCTGCCTGCCCAGGCTGCCGAGCATGCTCGGCCATGCTCGGTCATGTCTCGGCCGCAGCTGCCGAGAGGCAGCCGATGCCTGCCGATCAGGACTCGGCCAGGCAGCCCTCGGGTTTTTGGCCCGATTTTGAATCGGGCCGCGGGCTGGGCCTAAAACCGGATTGTCCGGGACTCCGTTTTAAGTTTGTATTTCGTTGCAATTATTTTCCAAAATTTAAATTGGATTTTAATTTGACTAAATTAATATTTGGAATATTTTTTAGTTAAGGGAAATAAATTAAACAAAAATATTATTTTGGCCGGATTACTTCGAATGAATTTAAATGGCGATTATTAGTATTAATTGGATTAATACCATTAAAGTTGAATAGATTAATTTTATATTGATTGGATTAATATATTAATTGATTATTTAATTTTAATGCCATTTTATATTAATTGGATTAATATAGTAGAAATTGAATAGATTAATTAGATTAATTTATATTAAAATTAATTGTTTAATTTCGTTGCCATTACATGTGGTATGGAATCCTTATGTGATGGTGATATAGCTCGTGGACTTAGTTTTTGATTTGTTCGCTTCGATTGGGTTGTAAAGGCCGTTTTAAGCCTATTTATATTTACTAGAAAAATTTGTATAGAATGCAATTTTTCAATGATGTAATTTTTTTTTGGTATGACGAAGACCGAAGACAACCGACCGAGAAGACGAAGATTCGAAGACTGTATTTTTATTTATTGGGTCATTCGCTTGGCCCAGTACTTAGGAATTAGGTCCATGAGCTATATGTGTGTAGTAACTAGGTTTGCTTTCGCTTTTCATTTTGAATGATTGACAAACCAACAAACGCGCGTATAAATGAATTAATGTGCAAAGTGTAACATTAATCGCGAAATTCTCCCGACTACAAACACACTAAGTTATAAAGGTTACGAGGTTTCCTACCCTCCATCAAACTCATGGAAAATTGAAATCTAAACCGGAATATTATTCTTCCGAGTATGTCGGGGTAATATTTTTGGGGAAAATTGATAAATTCCTAGAGTGCATTAGATGCCTTTGGTTGTGACAAATCAAACCCCTATAAACCGTATGGGTTGCCGGGTAAGATTCAATTGTCAGACGAATAGGAGTTGACAGTTTAAACTTAGATAGTTCAGCGAGCCATAGAAACCGAATGAGTTGAGGGCAAGGGAACTAGGGGTAAAAGAAGATCGAATCATCCATTAGATGGGTTGGTATTGGACACCACTTTATAAAGAATAATAGAATAGAAACCGTATGGGTTGCCCTCTATTAAACTTTGTAAAGGAATCGATCACCACTATGAAGTCACCCAAGACTTCCGGATTTAACATGGGAGTATGTAAATGCCGATAAAATAGTGGGAGCCGAGTTATGAATAAAAAAAGCCCTTAAATTCTTTACTCGGATCATAATTAAATAATCACTAACGAATCTTAAATTATTCTATGCAGTTAACAAAACTCTCAATATGACAATGAACCCACTCGCTATACTACTTGAAAAGAACGTCCTGACTGGTCCAAACTATGTGGACTGGCTTCGGAACTTGAGGATTGTCCTAATTATGGAAATGATGGGATACGTCTTGGAGGCGGACATCCGAGCGGCTCCTGCAAGAACCCGAGCCAATCAGGAAGATGTCGATGCCCATGAGAAATGGGTAAAAGACGACATAAGAGTGCGAGGGTAAATGTTAGGCTCAATGACCAATGAGTTTCAACGTGCCCATGAAAATATGACGTCTTCGAGAGCCATCTTATCGCACCTGGCTGAGCTCTATGGAGAGCATAGCTGAACTGCTAGATATGAGATATCGAAGCAATTATTCGGCACCAGGATGAAGGACGGAGAGAGGGTTGGGGACCATATCCTCAAGATGATCTCGATGATTGAGAGATTGGAAGCTCTTGATTTTCAGATGCATGCATCTCTCAAAACTGACCTTATCCTGCAGTCACTTCATGACTCCTTTTCACAATTTGTCATGAACTTCAACTGCAATGAGATTGCATGTAACTTAGCAGGGCTAATGAACAAACTGACGACTGCCCAGTCTCAGATGAAGATAAAGGGAAAGGAAGTTGCACTTGTGATTTCTTCTGGGACTTGGAAGTCCAAGAATAAGAAGAAAAAGAACAAGAAGCAGTTGGGTCCAATAGCCAAGATCGACAAGGGAAAGGGCAAGGCCCCAATGGTTCAAAAGAGCAAGGGGGCCAGGAAAGCGGATGTATGCCTCAACTGCGGTGAGCTAGGACACTGGAAGAGGTGCTGTCCAAAACTTGACCGTAATGCGCCTTCAGGTACGGAACTACTGATTTTAGAAACAAATTGTTCTGTAACTGTATATTCTACTTCTTGGATACTTGATTTCGGTGCGAGTTCTCACATTTGTACAATGAATCAGGATCTGGAACGAAGTAGGAAGCTGGATTCAGGGGAGGTGATGGTCACCGTCGGAAGTGGGCATAGTGTCGAGGCTTCTGATATCGGATCCCTTATGTTGGATTTAGAATCTGGTTTTATTCTTACTTTAGATGATGTACCTGTTTTGCCCAAGGGGCACAAAAATATTGTATCAATTCCGGTCATGGACCGAAAGGGATTTCACTTCTTTATTAGAGATGGGTCCTGTCGTATTTATTTTAGAAATAAATTGGTTGGTACTGCTACATTATTAAATGGTTTATACCATTTAAATCTAAAGAATAAAACAATTGTGAACACTATAACTAGGAAGCGTGGTACGGATGAAACGAACCAAGCACTTAAGTGACATCTTAGACTTGGTCATATCGGTCAGACCAAGGTTCACAAATGGAGAAAGATGGGCTTACGGGTCCATTGGGATCAGATCCCTATCCAACTTGTGAATCTTGTCTTCAAGGCAAAATGACTAAGTTACCCTTCGCAGGGACTTTTGAAAGAGCTGCTGAAAAACTTGGATTGATCCATACCGACGTATGTGGCCCTTTTGAAGTGGCACGAGACGGCTTTCAATATTTTATTACATTCACTGATGACCATACCAGGTATGGATTCGTGTACTTAATGAAACATAAGTCTAAAGCTTTTGATAAATTCAAGGAATTTAAAGCCCTAGTTGAAAATCAAACAGGTAACCGTGTTAAGACTCTTCTACGACCGGGTGGTGAGTACATGAGTACCGAATTTGATGAGTTCTTAAAAGAACTAGGAATAGTGTCACAATTCACTCCTCCAATACTCCACAATTAAATGGTGTATCGAAAGAAGGAACCGAACCTTGTTGGACATGGTTCGCTCCATGCTTAACTATACCGATCTACCGATTTATCTCAGGGTTACGCGCTTCCTTATCACTGTGCATATCTTGAACAGATGTCCTTCCAAATCCGTTCCTAAGACTCCCCATGAGATGTGGAGAGGTAGGAAACCAAGTCTTAATCACATTAGGATTTGGGGATGCCCTGCTTATGTCAAGAAGACTAAAGTAGAGAAATTGAAAACTAGGTATGTGAAAGGTCGTTTCGTAGGATATCCAGGGGATTCCATGGGATATCTATTCTACATGCACGAAGATCATAGGATCATCGTTGCTATACAAGCACACTTCCTGGAAGATCAGTTTATTCAGGAAGGAGGGGGAGGTAGAAATATTTCTTTGAAAGAAATAAAAGAAACACCAAATGAGACACCTATGCAAGATATTAGAACCCAACCCTCTGAAATACAAACACAACCTCGCAAGTCTAGTAGAATTTCTCAAATACCTGAGAGGTATGGCTATCTGCATCAAGAGGAACTGGGTGTCCATGAGATGACAGAAAGTAGTCAAGAGAATGATCCTTCTACATACGACCAAGCGATGGTAGACGTTGACTCCACCAAGTGGCAAGAAGCTATGGAAGCTGAGATAGACTCAATGCATGCTAATCAGGTCTGGACTTTAGTAGATCGTCCTAAAGGCATAGTGCCTATTGGAAATAAATGGATCTATAAGAGAAAGACTGATGGAGATGGCAAGGTTGATACCTATAAGGCCAGGCTTGTGGCAAAGGGTTATTCCCAAAGAGAAGGAATCGATTACTTCGAGACCTTCTCAACTGTAGCTATGATTAAGTCTATTCGCACGATGCTTGCCATATCAGCCCACTTAGATTATGAAATATGGCAAATGGATGTGAAAACGGCATTCCTAAATGGATTCCTCGAGGAGGAGATTTACATGGAACAGCCTAAGGGATTCATATCTCAAACCAATATTCATAAAGTATGCAAACTTAAATTTTATATAACACTCAAAACTGAATTTTTTATTATATATTACAATATTAATTACTTAAAAATAAAAAATAAGTACGAAATATATGACTCAAAACGAATTGTTCTATTAAAATAATTGAAAACAAAAAATATATAAAATGAAGTAAAACCTACATGTCTCAACAATTGTTTTATTAAAATACATAAAAACAAAATAATATATAAACTGAAGTAAAATACACAGGTGAGATGTTGAGAGTAGGGGTGTTCATAACCGGGTACCCGAATTTACGGGTACCAGGTTATGCAGGTAATGAAAACTTCGGCCAGTGACCAGACCCGAAAAAGTCGGGTACCCGCTTTTCGGGTACCCTATTTTTCCGGATCGAGTCATCGGGTACCCGACCCAAAATTTAATACCATTAATTTAAAATTTTCTATAAATAATTTGTAATTTTAATATAAATTTATTTTAAAAATTTATTACATAAATTAATTTCACAAGTACTAAATACATTGTAAATATTTCCTGTACAATAAGTAAATTTTAAAACTAAGTAAAATTTTTATGCATACCATTTCTTTTTTATTATATAATCATGCTTAATTCAATATTCAATTATATATATATATATATGAAAGAATGTATTATTTTTTATTTATCGATTTTATCTTCTTGTAAATTTTCAAACCAGTGAGAATAAATATCATTACTGAAAATACATTAACAAGAATTCTCATATTAAATATAATTCATATTATTTGAAAGATAAAGTTTCATACACTTACAAATTAAATAATGAAGTTCGAATGCCGAAGAAGCTATCTTAGGACCAAAGCCAGGACGTCTCGGGATAGAAAAAAAGAGTTAAATTTATAAAAAATAACTATGAAAAGAATAATTGGGTTTTCGGTACCCAAATTTACGCAACAAGTTGGCCAATAACCCGACCCGATTATATGACATTTTTTTTCGGGTCGGGTACCCGACCCGAAAAATTTAAAAAGACCCGAAATTTTTTGTTATGCAGAAAAAGGAAAGAAAAATTTCCCTAAATAAAACGGAAAAAGAAAAACAAGTTGAAATAAACACGACTTTGTTATGCAGCTAAATCTAACACAAAACGCGCATTTACGGCACAAAAATCTCCACTCACGTCTCCCACTCTCTTCCATCATTCCATGGTGGATCTCTGATTTACTCTGCACTAAGATTTTTACCATTTCGTGAAAAGGGCTGGTGAATCAATCTTTTCCGATTTTTTTTTTCTCATTTTCCATTGGTTGAAGGCAAATCTCGAATCCATTGACGTTACTGATGTTCTCAATTCTGTGCTTCTGATCCGCACTGGGATTCTGACCACTTCTTTTTCATTCTCTTTGGCAGGAGATTGAGTTGAACCGAATTGTGGAGAAGAAATGGCTGGGGGTGCGGCGGGAGGGTTTGTGACGCGAGCATTTGAATCGATGCTCAAAGAGTGTGCTATCAGGAAATACAATGCTCTGCAGTCCGCCATTCAGGCTTGTTTAGGTACACCATTGCGCAAAATCTAGATCTATTAACTACAGAGCTTTGAATGCGATGCTACTCTTTTGAGTGTTCGATGTCGTAGTTTGTTCTTTGGATTGCCAAGACCAGAGGAGACAGCTCTGTGAAGCTCAATTGATTGATTGTAGTTTATTTAGTTGCTTGAGTCGTCTCAGTAGTGCTATCGTTTCTTGCTTGACTAACATGCGAATCTTTAACCAATACTGCTTGGAAGAAAAAGAAAAACAAAACTCAAGAACTAGGTACTGTACGATTTCACCTTTTCAATTTTTCCCCTTTTTCGAAATCAGGTTCTGTACCATTTATGTTATTTCATTCATGCAGTCCTGCAGATCCACAACCGAGCATTTTTTTCATATCAATCACATAACTTAATATGACATGACTATAGCAATTATCTTGACTCATCGCAGTCTCATGGTATTTTTGAAATAACCTATGATGTTGATGGTTTTGGAATTTCATCTCATTTCTCCTTCGTATGAAGGTTGCGGCATGATGGACATCATGTGTAATTCTTTGCCACTTTTTGTTTTGCATGAATTATAGTGTTAAACTAATTTTAGACGACTAACTGATACTATAATCTTCATGACACTGACCCCAATATAGTTGGGATTAAGGTGCATATTTGTTAAAGGCGCGCGCGCACAAAAAAGGCAGTCGTCTTTTAAGCCCAAAGGCGGGCAACCTCAGCCAGGCGCGTGTCTTAGTTCGCCTCGGTCGCGCTTCTGCATTAGGACTCTGTTTTTTTTTTCTTTTTTCTTTTTCACAATACTTTAAAAGTTATTTTTGTTGTGCTGACACTTTAATTTGTTAATTATTAAGTTTTTTTTGTGGATAGTTATATTTTCTTGTGATTATGTTTTTATAAATTTTATAATTTAGTTTAATTTATTTCTCAGTTTTTATGCGCCCCACCTCTCTTAGGCGCAAGCCTGCGCCTCAGGCGACGGAAACCCGTATCGCCTTGGTGCCGCTTTCGCCTTTAACAACTATGGATGTAGATGATCCAATAGTGGTATTATTACGAATCATTGTTTATAGGGATTTATAGGCCTGGCCATTCCCTACCTTTGGATAGTTCTAATGAGGGTAAACTAAGTTACTATGATTGGAGGGTAAAGGTTTGAGCTATTTCTTCGGGTGGAGCCTAATTTGAGCTATTTCTTATTTGCAGAGATGCACACAATCATGTGATTGTGGTACTTGAGAATTTGAGTATTCAGGTTTTGAGAGTTGCATAATCATTTTTGTAGCTGTTTTATTGTCTTCATATATACATAAAAGAGAAGGAGAGCTTTGAAACATAGTTGTCTGATCTCCTTCGCCAAATGCGTTCTCTTGTTGTGATGGCTTTGGGTGTTTTTGCAACCATTTTCACCCTTGGTACCTCTGTTATTTGTCCCTTTTTGATTTTTATGCATTGTTTTCTTTGCAACAAGAATTCTGGGAAGATTTGGAAGAGGTTGTCGAACGAATTCCTATGGGTGGGAAATTGATCATTGGTGGTGATCTCAAAGGTGTTAGCAAAGATGGCTTTGAGAGCGTTCATGGTGGCTTTGGTTTTGGGGATAGTAATGAAGCAGGAAATGGTATATTGGATTTCGCATTAGCTTATGACTTGGGTATTATGAACACTTGGTTCGAGAAAAGGGACTCTCATTTGGTGACATATAGAAACGGAGGTATTGCAAGTCAGATTGATTTCTTTTTAGTAAGGAATGTTTGGTAGTAATTGCAAGGTGATATCCGGTGAGAGTGCTGCAACGCAGCATGGGGTTGTGGTGCTTGACTTTCAAGGTAAGAGGCAATTAAGAAAGAGAAGACCACAAGTTGACCCTCAAATTAAGTGGTGGAAGCTCCAAGGGGAGAGTCGACATACTTTTGTGGCTAAGATTGCTGATAGTGGTATTTGGTCTGATTGCACGGAGATGAATATAGATTCGATGTGGAACTTATTGGAGCATAACATAAAGGAAGTTGCAAAAGAAGTCCTAGGAGAATCTAAAGGAAACAGACCATCAAGTAAGGACACATCTTGGTGGAATGATGAAGTTAAGCAAGCGATAAAGACCAAACGTGAATGTTATAAGGTACTGGGTAAATGCTCGCGCGATGAGAATTATGAGAAGTACAAGAAAGCTCGAACAGAAGCTAAAAAGGCAGTGCGAAATGGCCGATCAAAGGTCAATCAAGAATTATATCCAAGATTAGATACAAAAGAAGGGGAAAAAGATATCTATAAACTTGCTCGAATGAGAGAGAAGAAGACGCGAGATATTGGAAAAGTTAAATATGTGAAAGATACTGACCAAAAAGTTTTGGTTCAAGATAAAGAGATAAAAGAGAGCGGAGGTCATACTTTGATACCCTATTCAATGACCATCAAGAACAAGATATAGAATTTAAACATCCCTCAAGTATGGTTAACCGAGAGTTTAAGAGGAGAATTCAAAAGGGTGAAGTGACAATGGCATTGAAGAAGATGGGGTCAAAGAAAGCAGAAGGACCAGATGGTATACCTATTGAAGTTTGTAGGTGTTTGGGGGAGAGGGGGATCAAATGGGTAACTATGCTTTTCGATAAGATTTGGAGAAGCAATAAGATGCCATCAGCATGGAGGAAGAGTATTCTCGTCCCTTTGTATAAGAATAAAGGTGATGTTCAAGATTGTTCTAATTATCGCGAAATTAAACTAATGAGTCATACCATGAAGTTGTGGGAACGAGTGATTGAACAAAGGATCAGAAAATGTATGAAGATAACAGAAAATCAGTTTGGATTTATGCCTGGAAGATCGACTATGGAAGCAATTTATCTTATCCGGCAGTTGATGGAACATTATCGAGATAAAAAGAAAGATCTACATATGATTTTTATTGATTTAGAGAAGGCATATGATAAAGTACCAAGGGAAGTACTTTGGTGGGCCTTAGCCAAGAAGGGTGTATCGCGGAAATATATTGACATTATAAAGGACATGTATGAGGGAGCTAGTACAAGTGTACGTACTAATGTTGGGAGGACAGAAGAATTCCCTATTACGATTGGGGTGCATCAAGGATCTGCTCTTAGTCCTTTTCTCTTTGCCATAGTCATGGACGAATTGACAAGAGAAATTCAAAATGACGTTCCGTGGTGCATAATGTTCGCAGATGATATTGTGTTTATTAATGAAACGAAGGTTGGAGTGCAACATAAATTGAAATTTTGGAGGGATACTTTGGAAGGTCGAGGCTTTAGGCTGAGTAGAAGTAAGACTGAATATATGGAGTGTAGGTTTAGCGAAAACAGTGATAGAGAGGCGGGGATGATCACATTTGATGGGAAAGTTGTTTATGGATCCACTTTCTTTCGGTATCTTGGATCTATTATCTAAAAGGATGGAGAGCTAGATGGCGATGTGGCTCACAGAATAAAGGCAGGGTGGTTGAGGTGGAAGAGTGCCACAGGGGTTTTATGTGATCCTGACATGCCTCATAGATTAAAGGGTAAATTTTACCGCACGGCAATTAGGCCTGCACTATTATATGGCACCGACTGTTGGGCTGTAAAACAGTGTCATGTTCAAAAGATGAATGTGGCGGAGATGCGTATGCTACGATGAATGTGTGGTCATACAAAAAAGGATCGGCTCAGAAATGCCGTGATTAGAGAGAAGGTAAGAGTTGCGTCTATAGAAGACAAGATGATGGAGAATCGATTACGATGGTTTGGTCATGTGAGAAGAAGACCTGTTGATGCCCTAGTGAGGAGGCTAGAAAGTTGGGGAACAAGTAATATTGTGAAAGGTAGAGGAACGCCCAAGAAAACTTGGATAAAGATGATTGAAAATGATATGCGGTTTCTTGGAATTGAAGAAAGTATGGTGATGGAGAGGCAAATGTGGCGGGAAAGAATACGAATGGTGGATGGAATCTGATTCCTTTTTTTTTTTCCTATTTTCTTTTATTGCATGTTATCTTTTAATATATTTTTCAGGATTTTTCATTTTTTTTTTTGTTAACATTCATTCTCCTTTTTTTTTCTCTACTTTTTTACCTCTTTGTTTTTTTTTTCCTTTTATGTTATTTATGTAACGATCATTGACGGTTTCAAAGTTTGATTCATGTTAGCCGACCCCAAATCATTTTGGGACTAGGCTTAGATGTTGTTGTACAATTTTTTATGCATTGTTTTTTGGTACTTTACACCTGGGTATGAGTGTATGGTAAGTAAGGAGGTAGAAAAGCATGCCATCGGAGTGTATGCTAGCAATGATGCTTTATTTAATATTATTTTGCTTTTAGCTGTCGTGTATACCTTTTTTGTGTTTTTTCTCCTTTGAGTTGAATTAGAACCCACAGAGTTGATGGGCATTGTCTAATTGTTTTGACGTTTCAGAACATGGAAAGGACCATAATCAGCAGTCTAACATCGGTCAGACTAAGGAAGCTTTATCAGAAGTTTCAAATCAAAGGTGTTTTAACTACAGTGAGAATTATATAGCTTTTGCTGCTCTTTTGTTATGTCCATGTACATATGCATAACGCACACCTGCTTCATATTAGTAGCCAGAGATATCTCCTGAGAGGAACTAAGCAATCAATCAGCATTGTGGAGCTGAATTAGAATTAGGCTGAAAAAAGTATGTCAGCATGAGCATAAAACAAATGTAGATTAGTGAAAGAAATAAGATGTACTTATGGCACAAGTATATATACTTGACAATTATATTCCAGTTGGTGTCCAAGATAACAGGTTTAGACATTAGTGCTTTCTTGTTGTTTTATATAGTGGGACAAACCCTTGAGTGTCTCAATATCTCTTTCTCTGTGTCAGCTTGCCTGCGCATGCCTGCACGTCCCTCTTTGAGCCTTAATGTCTTAAAATTAAAGTTCAAGGTTGTAACCACTGCATGCTACATGTCAGGACGATGGTTGATTTGTGTTCCATCTGTGCCTTCCAAACTTAACTGTACAAACTTGCATGAAGTTATAAACACTTATTGTTAGGTTAAGGAAATCCAGGTTCGAGGTTTCTTTGGTGTTCACTGCAGATCATTGATGATTGAACATTTATGCTTGTTGGAGGAACAAATTTAGAGATGATAATTGACTTTAATGGAGCGACTGTGGACCCTCCACACGCTATGAACACCTACACTGTGATTCTAGATGTACTCCTCATCTAACAATGTTTTTGCTATCTGATGATGGATGTTAAGGCTGGAGTACTAGCTTTATTTTAATTCATCCAGAGGGAATGGATTTTCCTGCTGGCTAAGTTTCCTTTACAGTTTTCCTGCTTATTTGTCGCAGCTTACACATGGTTTTATTTTCGCAACAAATTCTTTTAACAGTTCATCTAAGTCTGATGCTAGAGCCGAAGAAATTGAGGAGGGAAGTGATCCTTCGATTAGGACTTCAACTGCTGCTGAGGAGGTAGAAAGGCCTACAAGCAGCACTGAATCAATCTCGGTGGTTTTGGAAAAGGCAGGCTATACATTGGGGGAAGCTGAGGCTGAGCTTGTCCTGAATCCGCTTAGGCTTGCCTTTGAAACGAAAAACATTAAAGTTGTGGAGCTTGCATTGGATTGCCTTCATGTATGTGCTCATTTGTTTTGTAGGTTTTGAAATTTGGAATGTGTCCTTCACAGTTTTGGTAATTCAGTTTTTAACACTTGCCGGTATATAAAAAATTGTGTTTGTGGATTGCATCTGAGCATTTTGTATTCCATATCTAGAAGTGTTATTTGCATTTCATTTTTCCTAAAATCAAAAGCAAAAAGGAATCAATCTGTTCCCAGATCAATCTCCTTAACACCATGCAACTGTTCACCCAGTATATCTTCTTAAGCGAGTAGAAATTCTCATAGATGACTCTTTTAAGTTATGGGTGCTAATTTGATGTTTGTTTTTCTTCTTTATGCAGAAACTCATTGAATATAATCACCTAGAGGGTGATCCTGGTCTTGATGGTGGTAAAAATGCGCAATTATTTGCGGACATCCTCGACATGGCCTGCAGTTCTGTGGACAATTCGTCACCTGATAGGTACATGTTGGCAGATTGAAATTGATGCTTTTCTGCATTTTTGGCATTCTTGTAATCTTGAGAAATAAAATGCAGTACCACTCTTCAAGTATTGAAAGTGCTTCTTACTGCCGTAGCGTCAGCTAGGATGCGAGGTGCGTTATTTCTATCATCTTGATTGTTGTCCAGGCGTCCTCATTGTCGTTTTTTGTTTTCCTTGCTACCCTCAATCTTATATAAGGCCATCTCGAGTAATGATTTCTATTTTTTCATTTCTATCCTATTTGTTAATATTATTACATTATTTCTTATCTAGTTGGCTAATTTTGCATATTGTTAGAAAGTGATAGAAAAAGTTGGTCTCCAATGGTTCTTCATTTTTTAAATAATTTCTTATTTATTTAACATGAGAGAGAATTAATGGGTTCGATATTAGCCAATGAAAATATGCCATGTCATGACATCAAATTTCTATCACCATTTCTACATGTAGAAATGCTTATAGAAATTCCTAATATGGCTCACTTGCCATGTCATATTGAAATGCATATGGAAACTCTTATTGGGGAGGATTTTTCTATTTTTCATATCTATATTAGAAATCCTCATAGGCAGAAATGATAAATGGGGATGGCCTTAGAAGAAAAGTGACCTGTTCTCGGATATCTCATCTCTTCTTAAAATGACAAGAACCCCTTCTGTTATTGATTGCTTTCACCTTAATGTACTAGATGCAACCTGCCAAAGTTAAGAAACTTGATAAATTGGTGATGAAATATTAGCATAATTAAACTTTAAATGATAACATTGGGGCTCATATATATAAACACACACACACACACACACACACATATATATATATATATATATATTACTCCCTCCGTCCCACCCATCTTGAGCATTTGCTTTTCGACACGGAATTTAAGAAAAACTGAAAAGTAGTGTATAAAGTGATGGTATGAATATATATTATTTAAAATTGTGAGAGATAAAAGTGTCTTAAAAAGGAAATGACCAAGTATCTTGGGACGGCCCAAAAAGAAATATGAATCAACATCGGTGGGACGGAGGGAGTATATGTTCATACAATTGTTTGATGTGGAGATAGAGATGCCGCCTCTTAGGACTCAGCTGATTGAGCTGAGTAGATTTCCACTTAAAAAAGCTTGCTACGTTGTTTGTTTCTCCATTAAAATCCTTCAGATTGCTTTATTTCTCCTCTAAACCTTATAAATTGAAATTTTATTGGATTAGCCTTGGAAAATAGTGCAAGCTCAATTCTCTTTGACAATATTAAAAAAATTAACGAACCGTGGTTTTGAATCCATGTATAGTATAGAACCCTAAATCTTAATTCTGACATCTTAAACTATTAAATTTCTAACCTGGCAAGCACATCCTCTAAATCTTCGGTTCATTAAAAATTTAATGAACCATGGTTATGAATCCATATCCATGTATAGACCTCTAAATCTTTATTCTGACATCATTAAAGAATTAAGTTCTGATACCATTCAGCCAGTCCCTCACCTTTTCTTGATGGCTCTGTCTCTATAGTTCTCAAAGATCCTTTCACGTGTTACAGGTGGTTAGTTGTACTCACCTGGATATAATCTTATGCAGTTCATGGTGAACCGTTGCTGGGAGTTATCAGGGTCTGCTACACTATTGCTCTTAATAGGTATGTAATGGAAAAATAACTATTTGATAGTAGAACATTATCTGGTGATTTTAGCACTTTCTTAAATGTTTAGCAAGAGTCCGATAAACCAAGCAACGGCAAAGGCCATGCTAACACAAATGCTCAGCATCATTCTCAGACGTATGGAAACAGATGTGGTATGTTATCAATTTTCAATTTGAATCCATGTTTGCTGCATGGTGTATTAGATTGATTGTTAGTATATATTCACAGCAAGTATTTACTCTGGTGATTCAGGTCCCTTCCTATCTTGAGCCACCAGAATCTCACTCCAAAGAACGGTCGAATCCAGTGGTTGAAGAATTGTCATCCAGTGATAATAATGAGCCAAATATGTCATTGACCGAATCACTGCCCGTGAAACAAATAAATAATGCAGCTGACGAAATTCAGAGTCTTGTGGGTGGCACTGATATAAAGGTACACTTGTATTTACATTGGAGCAGGTCATGTCAATTTGAGAATTCACTTTGCTTCTGTCCCTTTACTTTTTCTAAATTTTATGATATGTTGCAGTCGACGAGCTTCCAAATTTTTGCATATTTATATAAGATTAAGATATTTTGTGTTAAAACGTTTTATTCTTTAGGGTTTAGAAGCTGTTCTTGAGAAGGCTGTTGATCTTGAAGATGGTGCGAAGATCACAAGGTATGAGGAGAATACTTAAGTTGAGATTGTAAAATTGGAGAAGAATTTATAGTGCAGTGCTGTCACCCTGCACGTACACTCTAACAAGGGTCTGGTGGAGGTGCAGGAATCGATGCTTTGGAGTTCATTTATCTTTATCGTCTAGAAATTATTTAGATATATCTTTTTTAACTTTTAAACGGTTGGTATTTTTAGAGGGATGGGGCTAGAGAGCATGAGTGTCGGACAACGGGATGCTTTACTTCTTTTTCGTACTCTCTGTAAGGTTTGTATATCATCTTGTTCGGTTCTAGATCAAACTTTCACTGACCCAACACTGACCAAATCATATAATGTGTACAAAGATGGGAATGAAGGAGGTCAACGATGAAGTTACTACCAAATCACGGATTTTGTCTCTGGAGCTTTTGCAGGTCAGTATCAATATCATTCTGTATAAAGGAAGCTTGTTCTGGTGGTTAAGAAAAAGAAAAACCTATTCTTAGTTTGACTTTGCTTTAATGAGTCAAGACAATATGCTTGAGTATCTGTTGATGTTTTGTCCTCATTTCGATTAGGGCAGGCTATGATTGAACTGTTTGCATCTCATTGACGAATGAACTTTGTGAATGGCAAGTTTGACTTTTAATAAAGATAGTTGGCCTTAACATGGTGTATTGAATGGGTAGACGGCTAGAACTTTGAAGGACTTCTATAATATGATGCACTTACTGGGGCGACGTTGCTTGTTTGTAATGTTATGTTAGAACAGACAACCTATCCGTTTCTTGGATATCACCGTCTTTTAGATACTGATTCTTGCCCGCAAGTGGTTCTTATTTCTATATTTTTTATGCTTGTTTTCATTATTATATACACTGACCATGATCTTAAGCCTACTTTCATCCATTTACTGTTGATAGCCACTGGCTTCAGTTGCAAAGCATATTTTCCCTTCCATAGATTGCTCCCTTTATTTGAGAACCATGAATTGTAGTACTTTTTTTGTAGTGAATTTGATATATTTTCCAGTGTTCAGAGATTTTGTTCCTAACATCACCACACATTAAATGGAGTTAGTTAATTGAGAAGTTTTTCTTTTCTTGTTGAGTAACTAAATATAAGAAAATTGGAGCAGTAAAAAGCTATTGATTTTAATTCAGATTTCAGTGTGGAGTGGATGCAATGGTTGGAGGGAGGCTTCTAAGTCATTAGATAAATTATTTAATGTTTGTCTTGTATGTAATATAGTAAGTTTTTCATATTGTGTTATATCGTTTCTGGTCATAGGAGTAGACCATGCAGTAAAGTTGATATATCACTGCTCTTTACAATGATTGCAGGGTTTATTGGAAAGTGTTGGTTTCTTGTTCACAAAGAATTTTCGATTTATTGAATCGATTAAAGCTCACCTTTCATATGCATTATTACGAGCATCAATGTCGCAGTCTCCTGTAATCTTTCAGGTATAGTGCGGTTTTCTCCTTTTTGATTTATTTCATTGTGCTATGTCTGAAAACTGTTGCCGTCATGGTGCTTGTTTCTATCCCTCTGCAGTACGCTACAGGAATTTTTGCAGTTCTTTTGTTGCGGTTTAGAGAAAGTCTCAAGGTGCGATTAGACTTATTTTTTTATTTTTATTTTCAAATCAACTGTGTATGAAATGAAACCATAAACCATTTGATGGAAGAAATAATTGAGTTTGAGTTGCTTCTTCAAGCTGATGAAATAATCCTTTTCCAGGCGGAAATCGGAGTCTTTTTTCCAGTAATTATCTTACGGTCTTTGGATGGTTCAGATGTTAACCAGAAAATAAATGTTCTTCGGTATGTATTTTTTTAAACAATGTTAACTTTACAATATAAGCACGATGATGTACATCCTGTCTCTTGAATTTCATCCTCAGTTGCCATCCTGACACAAGAGATTGTGACTGTACGACAGTTTGCGCGTTTCTTACCTTCTCATGTTACCCATATTTTTTATATTACTAATATTTTGCATCTAATTGAAATTTGTAGGATGCTTGAAAAAGTATGCAAGGATCCTCAGATGCTTGTTGACCTCTATGTGAACTATGATTGTGATCTTGAGGCACCAAACTTGTTTGAACGAGTGGTATGCTATGTCTTGAAAACTAACTAATAAGTACTTTCTTTAATTTATGCCCATAATTTTCTCGTTCTATGATCTTTTCTTTTTTAGATTGCCATTTTATCTAAGATTGCTCAAGGTACACTAAATGTGGATCCAAAGACTGCTACCACGTCCCAGACCGGACAAATTAAAACATTGTCCCTTCAGGTATATCTTAGATTTTGCCTACCCTTTCAGCATCTCATTGTTGTTCTTTTGAGGACTTCGGTTTGCAATATAACCAATGTTTGAGAAACCGCTGTGGGGCGCGCCTTGGGGCGCTTTTGACCAAAAACGTTGCGGAGCCTGTAGAGTTATGCGGGGATGTATGAAAATCTCACGCTTTTTTTCTTAGGGCTAACGCTTTGTGCACAGTACTTATGCCTTTTCTGCTTTATTTCAAGAGCTTTAGTTTTTGTGTATCAATCAAGTAATAAGAAAAGTTCTGAGAGGCGGCAGCTCATTCTCAAGTATAAAGATGTGAAATTTCTGCTTTCCTTTTTCCTATTTGGATTCCGTGTTAGACCAAAGGTGGAGGGATCCTACTGTTTAATATGAAAGTAGAAAAAGAAAGAATGAAGAACATAGGAGGAAGAATGGAGTAGGAGGGAGATAGTCTCAAATCTAGTAGAGAAACAAAAGGAGGAAGGAGGCGGCTGAAAAATTGAAAAGAGAATAGAGGTGATGTTTTAGGGTTCTATAAAAGTTGAAAAAATGGCATGTCTCCCCTTAGTGCTTTTGATGGTAAATAAGCTAGTTGTGACTTGTGAAATTTCATTCTGGGACTGCCACATCCCGAATTTCTTGCTGAGTATAAATTTTAAGATTTAGTGTTAAGTATTATCTTATTTGTTTGTATTGCCTTATAATAGATAAGATAGTTTCTCTTTTTGTTAATGTTTATCTTATTATAGATTCTATTAACAAAGTCATTGTCTTATTATAAATAATAATCATTAGACTTTATTATTTAACTTGAGTTAGTACTTATTTTATGTTTATTTGTTTAAGGGATAATTTATTTATATTTACCTAAGTTTATTTACTTAAGGGATACTTTATTTAGGTACTATTCTATGTTAAAAAAGTTGCATGCAGTGCTTACACCCCAAAGCATTGGGGTTTACACCTCGCTTTTGGCCAGCCCACGCCTAGACATACGCCTTCGTTTTTTTTGAACTTTTTAACATAACATATCTAAATTGGCTGGTTGACACCCGTTAACATTTTTTAGGGTCTTGTGAATGTGCTCAAGTCATTAGTGCTTTGGGGGAAGTCTCATGCAGAATCAGAGCAGCAGAATGAGGGCAATGGATCCTTTGAGGATAAAGTTTCATCTAGAGAATTTGGAAAATCGAAAGGTAAGGAAGATTCAGCAAGCAACTTTGAGAAGTTGAAGGCTCATAAATCCACCATTGAAGCTGTTGTCTCTGAGGTTTGTGGATGGCGATTTGTTTCTAAACTAGAGCTGCATTGCTTGAATGTTTTAGATATTCTCTGTTTGAGCTCTTTCAATGGACTTTATTTGTTGTTTCAAATATGCACAGTTCAATAGACATCCAGGAAAGGGCATACATCATTTATCATCCAGTGGCTTGGTGGAGAAAACTCCAGCTGCAGTTGCTCAGTTTCTACGAAATACCCCCAACTTAGACAAGGTAGCCGTTGGGTCCTGCTTTTGGATTTATAGTTTCGTGGATCAGTAGTTTCCGTAGTATCTTACTGATTTAGATTTCAGGCTATGATTGGGGATTACTTAGGCCAGCATGAGGAGTTTCCCCTTGCTGTTATGCATGCATTTGTGGATTCCATGATTTTCTCTGGAATGAAGTTTGACATTGCAATTCGTGAATTCCTTAAGGGGTTTCGACTTCCAGGGGAAGCTCAGAAGATAGATCGCATAATGGAAAAATTTGCAGAGCGGTATGTACTGTGTTGCTGCATTTGCCTGCATTGAGAGTGATCCAGCCTGTTCCAGGAAACTGGCAATATAACATTGGTCAAAATTGGCTTTTTTTTTTTTTTTTGGGAAAATTTGAAAACTCTACGGAACCTTACCATGATGTTGAATATAGTGAGAACTGAGAACTGAGAACTGAGAAACCAATAAGCTAGCAATATAAAACAAGAAAACACAACTATAAACTTGCTATTGTTGAAGCTATAAATGTCCTGTACAAGCTACCTCCCACCTCCCAGAGGGAATATCTATCCCATTGAAATTTCTCATCGTGCTTTAGTTTACATATTACCAACTTCATATATATTTAAACACAATCTGCTGTCTGCGGTTTCTGGCTTCTTAGAAGTGCCCTGAAGGGGCCAAATTGTTTTTCATTTATTTATTTGGCTATATAGTACTGCACCTAACTTTTTAACCAATCTCAGTTTGCTCAGCCTTTTTCTTCTTTTGGCTCTTGTACTTACAAGTTACTTCTTGGCAGTAGCTATGCTTCTGCCCCAATTCGTTTGTTGCAGAAATTAGCTGAGGAGATGCATTCCAATACTACTTTTATGTTATAATGTACATTTGACAAGAAAAGGCATCTTTAATAATGTTGAGTAATGGTGTAGACAGTGTTAATGCTTCCACGTAACAAGCATTTGTGGTCACCAAATGATGATATAATTGTGATATACAGTAGCAGTTTTGGTAAGAATTCTGTCTTGAGATTATGTTCATGAGTCTGATATTTTGAAGGCATGAGGTTCTTAGGTTTCAAAGTTTGAAATTGACTATTTGGAGTTACATTAATAAAGTTTACAATGAAAGTTATGGGTCATGGCCGAGTTATTTTCTGGATACTGAAAAAAAAAACAATGTTTGAGACTACGCTGGTTGTCTTCCAAACATAAAAGAGCAGATGAATTAACACAGGATAGCACTTGGACACGTTCATCACCCAACAGAAGATGCATAACATGTGTATTAACTGATTGCTGAAAAAATGTATCATAAATTCACAGTACCTTCTAGTAATTAAATTGAATGCTCCTTTCTTTTAGAGTCACAAGAGGTACTTAATTTGAGAACTTGGTTCAGCAAAACTAGATTTATTTCCTTCCAGTTGATTTTGTTGATCAACCTCAGCACATATTTTGACCTATTTCCCATTTTTTTATTTCATTGCTAAGTCGCTAAAGGATGTATTTGTGTACTGCATATTATTTTAAATTTGGCTGTAAAGATGTTATTGTTTGTTATTTTACGTTTGGCTGTTAAGATGTTATTGTTTGTTATAATTCCCCGGTTGACGTGAACTAGAATTGCTCATTGGAATATAATAGTGAGTTTCAGTGGTGAGTGAGTGATAAATAATAGGAGTATGGGTAATAAACCAATTATTGGTTCCATATATGCTACCCTGTGACTGTGCTCTTAGATAAACCATTAACTAAGATGCATTTACCATGATGTAACTAGCTAGGAGCTAGTATCTTGATATGTTCTTGAAGGGATATTATTTCCATATTTTAATACAGCGATTTCCTGTTCCAGCTACTGTGCGGATAATCCTGGTCTATTCAAGAATGCAGACACGGCTTATGTCCTTGCTTATGCAGTAATAATGTTGAATACTGATGCTCATAATCCAATGGTGTGGCCAAAAATGTCCAAAAGTGATTTTGTACGCATGAATGCCACGAATGATGCTGAAGAATCTGCTCCTCAGGAACTCTTAGAGGAGATATATGATTCCATTGTTAAAGAGGAGATAAAAATGAAAGATGACCCTGCTGGAATTATGAAGAACAGTAAGCAAAAGCCGGAAGTTGAGGAGAGAGGTCTCATTAATATTCTCAATTTGGCTATTCCAAAAATGAGCTCTTCAGCCGACTCCAAGCCTGAGAGCGAGGCAATTGTTAAGCAAATTCAGGCTGTAATAAAGGATCAAGGGGCCAAAAGAGGGGTCTTCTACACTTCACATAGAATTGAACTTGTACGGCTCATGGTTGAAGCTGTAGGATGGCCATTACTTGCTACCTTTGCTGTTACTATGGGTGAAATAGATAACAAACCAAGGATTGGTCTTTGTATGGAAGGATTCAAAGAAGGTATACACATAACACATGTTCTCAAAATGGACACCATGCGCTACGCCTTTTTGACATCTTTGATAAGGTGATTCTCGTTTTTCCTATTGATTGGTCTTGTATCTGGTGATTGATTACCTCATTATCCGTTTTACCACCTTGAGGGATCTTAAAATTCTTGCCTTTCTCATGAATATCTCTTCATGATGACATTGTTTCTATCAGCACAAGCATCAGTTATTTAGCCTACAGTATTCTGCTGTCTAATAGTATGAAAATAGTATATGATCATTCCTTATTTTGTTTACTCTTGTGAAAACTTGTTCCACTTCAGCTGGTGCTAATCAGTTACTTAACTTATCTATTTTTCTGTAAGTATACACCAATCATACCTACTCTTACCACCGTATATTTCTGAGTCCAATTTCAACATTGGAGCTCTGGTTCCTCCTCTCTTGATCTGCCTTTGTGGAACTGAAAGAGCAAATAAAACCTTTTAAGTATTAGTTAAGTGTGTCCTAGAACTCCTCAGTGTGAGTTTGCTATTATTATTGAATTTTCTACTATCAGAGGGATTATGTAGCTTGGTAAAAAGTTAAATAGGGAAGAATTCGATTGAGGATTAAATACAGTGAGTTTCGTGAAAATTTGACATGACCATAAGATGCTTTCTTTACAATTTACTCAATGTGATAAAAGCAATGGCCTGCTTGCTTTTTGACATAGTACACTTTGATTGTAGAAAAACTTCGCTCATTCTAAAAATGAACCGCAGGTATACTTTTTTGCATGCACCAAGAGATATGCGTGGAAAAAATGTAGAGGCGCTACGCACACTACTTACGTTATGTGATACCGAGATTTATGCCTTTCAAGACTCTTGGTTTGCCATTCTGGAATGTATTTCCCGTCTAGAATATGCGGTATCATGGCCAGCTTTGACTGCAACTATCATGCAAGGATCAAATCAAATCTCTAGAGATGCTATTATTCAATCTCTGAGAGAGCTGGCCGGCAAACCAACTGAACAAGTATTTGTGAATAGCATCAAATTGCCCAGTGAAACAGTTGTAGAGTTTTTTACTGCTTTGTGCAGTGTGTCAGCAGAGGAATTAAAACAGACCCCAGCTCGTGTTTTTAGCTTGCAGAAGGTTGTTGAAATTAGCTATTACAATATGGCTCGTATACGCATGGTAATTTCTTCACCTTACTCTGTTTTGTCTTTCCATTGCTACTTTATTGGTGCTAAAATAATGCTTTTCGTTATGTCTTGTTGTTGTTGTTCTTATTCTTTCTTTTTCTTCCCTTTTACAATGCTTTTCTTTGTCTTCCCTTTCTCTCTCCTTTTGTTTTTTTAATAATACACCTGTTTATAGTATTTCAACTCTATATTTGTCATGTGCTCTTAACATCCATTTAGTTAGTATTATCTCCAGAATTGCGAATGCTCCACATTTTTTTGATATGTAATAAAATTTATTAATATAATATAAAAGTTGCAGTTGGTTGGTCGATAAGACATCCATGGAAAATAAAACAAAACCTTAGCTAATATGACCGTGCTGTCGAGACGCGTCAAAATTAAATATTTATAAAAAGTCCTTGACTCATTTATACTAAATAGTAGTATTGGTAAGTAAGGGTCGAACCCACGAGGAACGGTTGAATTAATTAAACTTATTGAGTTGAATATTTTTGGGAAATAAAGATAGTAATACTAAATAAATAATAGTACTAAAAATAATAATACTAAATATACTAAAAGAGGGGGTTTGGATGATTTAAAGTGAACAAGATAAATTAAAATAACAAGTAGGCAAATAAAAAGAAGTAAAATTTTAGTAAGGAAAAACGATTGCGATTAATATCCAGTTCTTAGTTCCGTTATCCCCCGTTCAAATTTAATTTATGAATTAAGGCAGCACTTTATCTTTCCTTAATTCTTAATGAACTCCTACTCCGAAGTCAACAACAAGCTCTGTTAACTCCAATCGTTTCTTAAGTTTATTTAATCAAAACAAGCTCTTCAATTAAACCTATCTAGACGAAGGATTCAAAACAAGCTCTTCAAATCTTGTTTGTTAGATGCATTAGGAACCAAAATGATGGAAATAGACAAGATATTGAGTTCACAAGCTCGACCCAAGGGATCTTGATTTTGTGTTACCCAACTGATAAAAATCAATTGTTGCTACTTGCGATTTAGAATTATAACGATTACGTATTATAACCCTAGATCTAGCAAAAGATATAAAAATCCCGATTAGGTTGATCAGACCAATTAAAGTAAATTATATCAAAAATAAATCTGCTCAATAACACAGATAATTCATAGGAAATAAGTCAAAAATATGCTACAGGATTAAAACATAAATACTATAGATACGGGTTCAAACTTCCCTAAGAACTGGAAAAGATAAATTAGCCGGACATGGTGGCTAGAAAAGATATGAAATGATATGTATCAAACATTAAAATTGGAACCAGTGACTATCTTCTGTGTCTGTTCGGCCGAATACTCTCCGTTTGCTGTGCTCCTCCTTCTACTCTTGAAAGCTGTGCCTTCTTATCAAGTATTTCTGCTCCCTTTTTTCTCCCTCCTTGATGTGCCGTAAGATGATGATAATGGGTGAGATGTATCTTCTTTATGAGGTGTACCCCCCTCCCCCCTGTCGTCATCTACCCTTCTCGTTTTATAATGTGCAGCATGTGTTTCAATAGATAAAAACTCGGCGATTTCTTCTTCTTTTTCCTAGCAGGAGTAGAATTCTTATTTCAGCCGATCTCTTCTTCTTTGGACTGGATTTATTTTATTGCCCCGATGATATTTGGACTTCAATATAATAAATTCCTGAAATAATGAATAAAATCCACTAGTGAATAAAATTACCTTCATAAATCAAATAGGTAGAAAACCATCAAGTTGTGCTATAATAAATATAATATAATTATGCATTTAGCTCATATAATTATGCAATATTTTCTACCGATCATAATACATCATAGAGCTATTCTCCAGTCTCTAGTCAAATCAGAAACAGAATGTTTTTGAACTCTATATCATCTACCTTGAACTTAGTTCTATCCCGACATTCTAAATGTTTCTTCACTTCCTTTAAAATTTCTGTTGTTTCTTTCTAACCATACTAACCAGCATAAAACAGGGACAATCGTTCTCTATAAAATCCTTCCTTTGTACTCTACAAAAAAAAATTATGTTCTTGAATTTGGATGGAGAAGAATATACAGATATCTTTGATGTACCACATTGACTAGGAATCTTACACAATATTACCAACCACGAAAACAATTGAACCTTAGTTTGGCATTGACACTTCCCAAATTTCTTCAAAGAAAGGAAAATTATGGAACATTGATTGGGGAAAGAATGAATTATAAAAAGATTTGCACGAGAAAGTGCCTGAAGAATCCTGAATGCACCACCTAATGTCCTCTGCTGCCTCCACCAGATTCACGCCCTCAAACAATCCAATAGTGCCATCAGGTCAATGATCCCTCTTAAAATGAATATTTACATGATAGCGGCTCTATATCAACATGCATTAAGCGATCACTTGATAACATCTGTTCACCTAGACCCACTAAGTGGAAAAGTGCAGGGGTCTATGCCATGATTTGTAGATATTCGTCTTTGACATTTTATGAATAAAATGTCTTTCCAACCTGCTCCATCAAGGTGCTCCACGAAAATCATTTCTGTGAATGCTTGTTTCATCAATTTTTGTGTTCGATCCATCTTAGTTTCAGAAATTAGAGAGTTGCATATGGGGAAATTATCACAGATGGTTCTCGCAGAAGTTATATACTTCACTTGCTAACTTATGACTCTAGTCATATCTGCTACATTTCTTGTGGTTCTTCCATGAAGCATTACAACATCTGTCATCTTATCTATGTTCCACTTAAAAGAGATGTTTTTACTGTCCGGAAGTTAGTTTGCACATCATTGTTTTATAGTGATCTCTCGTACCTTGTGACTTTGATATGCCCACCTCTGTATGCACAATACTTAAGAATTCAGTGAGTGCATGCATATTAGATATTTATAGTGTTTTCATCTACTTTCAGGTTTGGGCTAGAATATGGTCCATATTGGCCCATCATTTTATTTTTGCTGGCAGTCATCCTGATGAAAAAGTCGCTATGTATGCCATAGATTCTCTACGGCAACTTGCTATCAAGTATTTAGAGCGTGCTGAACTTGCAAACTTCACTTTTCAGAATGATATTTTGAAACCATTTGTTGTTCTTATTCGAAGCAGCAGAAGTGACTCCATACGAAGGCTTATAGTGGATTGCATTGTTCAAGTATGTGTAAATGGTCTTACATTTTTTCTCACAGTTCTGAGTTTTACTGTTATTTGATATCAACATGTTCGATTGGGGTAACAGATGATAAAATCCAAAGTTGGAAGCATCAAGTCCGGATGGCGGAGTGTGTTCATGATTTTCACTGCTGCTGCATATGACGACTCGGAACCCATAGTTGAAAGTGCATTCGAGAATGTTGAACAGGGTGGGAAACTTTTTTTTGTCTTTTTCTTCCTATTTTTCCTGTGGTATGTTTAGAATATTTTAAAAAAATGTTAAAAAGCCATCTCTGACACAGAGGAATATTGCAGTTATATTGGAACACTTCGATCAGGTTGTCGGGGATTGCTTTATGGATTGTGTCAATTGCCTGATTGGATTTGCTAATAGTAAAAGTTCTCACCGGATAAGTTTGAAAGCCATTGCTCTGTTGCGAATTTGTGAGGACCGTCTTGCAGAGGTTATTATCTAATATTTTTCCATTTCCTTCATTTGTTTAAGATTTTTTTAGTGATAATGTGCGTTTCATTGTTGCTTGTTATAGTTTCATGGCATATAGCAGAGTTGTGGTCATCATTGTAACTTAAAATTTGACATAAAACACAGTGGGTGTGCATGGCTGCATTTGCAAGTCGTATTGAGGGGGTGATTTTTTTTTTTCATAATCTAATTTAGTTTATCATTTTGGTATTTTTTTTCCCCACTCGCCAGAGTGCTCGTAACAAATAATGTATGCTGAATATGTTATATGGATGTCGAAGATTAACCACTATTTCTGTTGTCTACTGAAAACTGTAATTGGTGTGTTCGCTCTGATCTTATTTGCTATTATCTCTTTTAGAGCAAATATGGCTTGGTCAGATGTTTGCATTTTCTGTCCAATCTCGTTTTTCTCAAGATTCGATGTTCAAGATTCAGAGTGATAATCATGACTTGCTGAACCCACATGCTTTCTAATAGATTTTATTTTCAATTATTACAACATGACAGACTCTCTCGCAAAGCAGGGAAGAAAGAAGCAGAAGAAAACATTTCGGATCAGGATATATGTATAACCTTTTACAAGTATATTTGTTTATATGAAATATTTTGTAAGACTTGATTACCTCGTGCTTTTTCAGGATCTTGATAGTTTTTAAATCCTCTTCTGAAATAGTCTCATGGAATTAGTTGGTTTTGTTGCATGAAAGGAACTATTTCTAAGCCAGTGACGATTATAGGCACACTAATGCTCAAATATTTATACTGCGGCATACATGCAGTAATTGCTTTTCTTCCTTCTCATTCCAGGGACTTATACCTGGTGGTGCTCTGAAACCAATTGATGTTACTGCAGATGAATCCTTTGATGTTACTGAGCATTACTGGTTCCCAATGCTCGCCGGTCTTTCTGATCTGACTTCTGATCCCAGAGCTGAGGTCAGAAGTTGTGCGCTTGAGGTTTTGTTTGATTTGCTGAATGAAAGAGGCAGCAAGTTCTCATCTTCATTTTGGGAGAACATTTTCCAGCGAGTCCTGTTTCCGATCTTTGATAATGTAAGACATGCCGGAAAAGAGAGTTTTACGTCTAACGAGGAAGGATGGGTCCTTGAAAGCAGCGTTCATTCACTGCAGTTGTTATGCAATCTTTTTAACACTTTTTACAAGGTAAGACAAGCAATTGATGAAATATATCCATCAGTTGCCATATTGTTTTCTATCCTAGCCATGGTGCTGCAGTGCGAACTGTGTGTATTTGTTGTGTGGCGATTATCTATACTCTTGGTTAGTTATTCATGTTTGTTTTTACTCCCAGAAACGCTAAATATATAGTTGTTGCAGTGAACATCAATCCCCCTCTTTCAACCTACCTTTCAGGCACTGTTTTGTATGTCAAATAATCATTATAGCCCAAGGATATAATGATTGGAAGCATTATAGCACTGTTTTTATTTTGTCTCTTTCTTCCCGTTGTTGCCTTTGAAGCATTCTGCCTTAGATTGGAAGTTTTATTATAGACTTATAGTCATTATTATACAGGATAGAGTTCTTTAACCTTTGTTTCTATTATGCCCCAACTGTCCATTTCTTTTTGGTCCCCAATTTCTTCCTCACATGCTGGCCTGTGCAAAAATTGAATTTATAAATTGGAAGTCCCCATAGAAAAATGTATTAGTAAGTTTGCATTCTCTCAAAACATCTATTTGGTGAGAAAAGTTGCTGTTATTGCTACTTTCTTCGTGCTTTTGTGTCTAGTATTTGGAGTCCTCTGCTTCTAAGTGTCGGGGTTGAAAATAGTAAGTTTGCTTTTTTATTGGACCGGAAAACATGTTTCTAACATGATGTACGTGTTGATTTTACAATAACAATCATGTTATGTGACATGCCTATAGCAACTATCTCGACTCATCACTGTCTCATGATATTTTTCATGTAACTCGAAAAACCTATGATGTCGACCGTTTTGGAATTTCGTCTCATTTCTCCTTATGAAGGTTGCAATAGGAAGGGCATCCGGCATAAAAATTTGCCACTGTTTCTTTTTTGCATGAATTATTATGTTAACTAATTTAGACAATTAATCGGCACTATAATCTTCATGCCACCGACCCCAACATAGTTGGGATATGGTGCAGTTGCTGAGTTGGAAAACATGTTTCTGATTGCAGCAGCCTCCCATATGTGAGATTTGAGGCAGTTAAGGTAGTTGTGAAATTGGTGTCACATTTTTGTAGGATGTGTGTTTTATGCTGCCTCCACTGCTCAGCCTACTCTTGGATTGTGCCAAGAAAACCGATCAATCTGTAGTTTCAATATCTTTGGGTGCATTAGTGCATCTTATTGAAGTTGGAGGACATCAATTCAGTGATCACGACTGGGATACTTTGTTAAAAAGTATAAGGTACACATCATCTCTCTCTCTCTCTCTCTCTCTCTCTCTCTCTCTCTCTCTCTCTCTCTCTCTCTCTCTCTCTCTCTCTCTCTCTCTCTCTCTCTCTCTCTCGCTCCCTCCCTCCCCTCCCCCCCTCCCCCACCCTCCCACCCTCCCCCCCCCCTCTCTCTCTCTCTCTCTCTGGCACAGAGGGCTGTTCTCGGTCCGGTTCGGTCCGGGTATTGTCTTCCCGGGTCTGGACCGTTAAGGTATCGAGTATTACCGGTTTCGGTCCTTACCGGTTTCGGGTCCCAACTTCAATACTTGTATCCGGACCGCTAACGTTTCGGGTGAGTATCGGTCCCGGGTATTTCGGGCGGGTTCTCGGGTATCTTGGATCAGTAAAAGCCCTAATCACCAAAACCTCATGATCGAAACAAGAATTGAGGGTTTTTTTCAAATGTATGCTAAGGAAATTAAGAGATAAGGTCTCTTAAGCTTATTTTTTCTATATGTACTAATACCTTATACAATATTTTGTACAATGTATGTTTATGAAAAAATACCGGGTTTTTTAACGGGTTACCGGTTTCGGTCCTTATCGGTTTCGGTTCTAACTTTGGTACCAGTACCCGGACCGCTAACGTTTCGGGTGAGTATCGGTCCCGGATATTATCGGACGGTTCTCGGGCGGTTTTCGAGTATACTTGGACCGCTAACAGCCCTAGGCACACCCAGCCATAGATATTTTTAAATTTTTTGTTTTCCATCTTTTTTGATAAATTGCAAGCTGCATTACTTTTATTTTGGTTTCATGATGCTTATTGATTTTGACCAGGGATGCTTCATACACAACCCAACCCCTTGAGCTTCTCAATAATTTGGGTTTTGAGAACACTAAGCATCATAAAGCATTGACAAGAGACATGGACCGTCCTGAACCGGTAGCCATTGGTAGTGATAACCATCACGACGCTGTCTATGAAAATGGGAATACAGCCCAAATTGAAGCCAGTGCTGATGGAATTGCACTGGATGACAATCAAGAAACGATGCGCTCTATGGAGACGGAGGGATCTGAAGGTCAGAAGATTGAAATGCTATATAAATTTACATTGTAAATATATCAGAAGCTTAAATTTTGATGTCTCTCACTTTAGGCATGCCATCACCATCTGGACGAACTACAAGAGCTACTGATGATGGAGGCCTTCAACGTAGTCAGACATTTGGACAAAGAATCATGGGGAATATGATGGATAACCTGTTTTTGAGAAGTTTTACCTCAAAATCAAAGGACCATACATCTCATGTAATGATACCATCTTCTCCATCCAAGGTTGGCATTCCTTATACAGTTTTGCAGATTAATGTGTCTTATCTATTGAAGTTGTGCTTATGCAAACAATATTCTTAATATATAATTGCTCAGATTTATTTTCTGATTCATGACAAACATTTTCATCTTCACATACGAATTATTTCACTTTTACGTGAGCACTATCACTATGTACCTTGGGTTTGAGTGTCGAAAAATAGAAGGGAAGGAAAAATTGGTTATATAAGAACTATAATTTCATTGGATTGAGAAAAATCCTTTCCTTAGCATTTCATAATTATAATGATCTAAATATGCATTTCTCTTAAATAAAAAGAAAACAGAACTACGAGCTTAGGATGAGTTGATTTCCAGAATACTAAAGAACTTAAATTTGCAAACTCTAGCAAGCAAATTATAGAACATAGGAACAAGGGGATGTACTGGGCTCCCTATTGACCTAGAAAAAGCAAAAAAAAAAAAAAAGCAACTATTTGTACATGCCTTTAGGAGGGAAAGTTGCATGTGATCCCATTACTTTATACAACATCGCTGGTAGGGGATGGCTAAAGCTTATTGGATTCTTGGATTTCTTCTTTAGTCATAAGTAAAGCCTGGAGCAATTATATAGTTCATTGACACTTGTTACAATCAAATTTGTACTGTGTTCCTACCCTCAAATCATTTTTCACAGATGATTCAGATAATCCGTATGATGTATGTAATGTTATTGGTTTGTGGTTGTTATGAACTCTTTATAACCAAGAATATGTACCAACTTGATTTCTTATTTTGAAGAAGTATTATTGTTACATGCAAGAGCATTCTGAAATGTCTGTCGACTTTGTGGATTAGAAATCTTAAATGAGATCATCTGTAAGTTTTTTAGATGAAAACATGGCTTTGCATACCCAAAACCCTCGAACCCTCTTAGAATGTGAAAAAAAGTTTTCTTGTTTTACTGAACTTGTTGCTCTTTCAAGTCATTATGAAAGATATTTTGCGTCATAAAAGTTTGATGCCATTTTCTTCAGCGCAGCAGCTCAGAATGTGGCAAATTGCATTGTTGAACTTATGAGTCCTAATTGACATTGAGTGTCAAATTTGATTGACTGGTTTTGAATTTTTCTTGTTCTCTAGTTTCCTGGTGCAGCTAGGGAGCCTGATTCCAGAGATGAGGAAAGTCCCATGTTGGGAACTATTAGAAGTAAATGTGTCACACAGCTGTTACTTTTAGGTGCCGTTGATAGTATTCAGGTATATCGTTTTTTGTTATCATATTTGCGTAATCAAGTACTTTATCACTGATTCAATTTGATAGGTCACATCCTTTTACTAATTGCTGTGACAATTCTTCTGTGATTGCATTATGTTAAAATCTACAAGGTCAGGCCTTCCACAGTAACCTTCAAAATTATGAAAACTCATACTGTGCTCTAACTCTGTTGATAGAGGCACGCTCCTGTGAGACGGTTGTATGGATCTTGATCTATACCGCCCCCTAAAACTAAATCTTAAAATAGAAAATTAAAAAAAAAATACTGAAAAAATAGAGAACTCTACAAAGATCTAAGAAGAAAAAACTAAAAACTAAAAGAACCCTAAAAAACTGAAAAACTAAACCCTGACAAACTAAAAAACCTTGGAAAATCTAAAGAAAACCAAGAAACTGAATTCCCCCTAAAAACTGAAAAAAAAAAAACTAAATTGAGACCGTCTTCTGAAATGGTCTGACACAAGTTTTTGCCTTGTTATTATAAATATTTCCAGATCATGTGTAGTCCAATAAATTATGCGAGTCTGTTTTCTCTCTTAACATTACTTGTACAAACATTTTGACCAAGAAAAATGACATTAATTTGCTACAATTCTCTTAGAATATTATTTATTATATTATGTTGATGTGGCCTTCACTTGCAGAAAAAGTACTGGAACAAGTTGAATACGCAACAGAAGATCACCATCATGGAGATTTTGCTATCTATCTTGGAGTTTGCTGCCTCATACAATTCTTTTACTAATCTTAGGTTGCGAATGAACCAAATTCCCGCTGAACGGTTGGTGGCCTGTAACTTTTGGACATTGAAATTTCTTATCCAAGCTTTGGGTTGGTTACTTCATGAGACAACTTTTTGTAACACGTTTTTTTTCCCCCTTAAATAGACCACCACTGAATCTTCTCCGGCAAGAGTTGGCTGGAACTTGTATCTATCTGGATATCCTGCAAAAGGCTACAGAAACAGTTGATATGTGTAAAGAGGAAGACGTGAAAGAAGAGAAACTTGAAGCCATAGCTAAAGGAAAGCTTGTATCTTTTTGTGAACAAGTGCTGAGAGAGGCATCGGATTTTCAATCTAGCATGGAGGAGACAAGTAATATGGATGTTCATCGAGTTCTGGAACTCAGATCTCCAATTATTGTGAAGGTATCAAAAGAGAAAATTCTATAGATTCCATATCCAGTCAAATCTACATGGATGATAAACCCAAATCTAAAACTCAAATGTACGACGGTAGTTGAAAGGCACCCAGTGCTAGTAAAAAGTTCACCAAATTCCTGTTGAACTACTATTACATACGTTACCCCACTCAACACCTCAAAGAAAAACACATAGGAAACAAAAAGGAAGCAGAACGAAGTGAAAGAAAGAAAGAAGAGAAGGGCGAGCAAGGTTTTCAAGGGTATCACGGCTCTAAGGCGAGACGAAGCGCTAGTCTACTGGCTAGGCAACAATTAGGGGCCAAACCAAAATACATTTAATAAAATATAAAATAGTAATGTACCATTATCCCATATTAAAATAAAAACAATATATAAAGTTCATAAATATTAAAATAAGTTTTACTTATTATCATGTAATGAGATTTTTCAGTTCTAGGAGTAAAATAACAAATAAAAATAACTTGAGGGTTTGTTGTAAACAATAAAAAGATGTTTTTCATCTATATATTAGACTTTCAGGTAATTTTGTAAATTTACATTACACCTAAAGTTAATTTGTTCGTTCATCACTTATTAGGTCATTCACCACCACTTATTAAATTAAAACCCTACACCTAATTAGGGCTGCAAACGAGCCGAGCCGAGTCGAGCTTTGGTCTTAACGAGCAATGTTTGTAACTATTCAACTGAGCTCGAGCTCGAGCTCGAACGAGCTGCAAAAGTCGAGCTCGAGTCGCGAGCATATTTTTTTATTTTTATATTTTTAATTAATTTTTTTTATTTTTTTATTTTCTATTTTTTATGTTTTGTTAAAAACAATGAAAAAACTATCAATTTTAACAAATATAATGTTAAAATTATTATTAATAAATAATTAAATATTATGGATATTTATACATATATAACAAAATTATAAAAAATAAGTTAAATGCTCGCGAGCCGCTCGCGAGCTCACGGGCTAAGTATTTACGAGCTCGAATTCGAGCTCGTGAGCTCACGAGCTCGAGTCGAGCTCAAGCCGAGCTTGGTCATGGTCAACTCGAGTTCGATTCGAGCTTTAACCGAGCATGGCGCGAGCACTCGCGAGCTGCTCGGCTCGTTTGCAGCCTACACCTAACCCATCTGTTTCTCGTACCAGCCCCCATCTTCTTTCATCTGTCCGTCTTCCTCTCTCTTCTTTTTTTTCCAGCCCGTCTCTCACTACTGTTCCAGCCCGCCTCCCTCCCGCTTTCGGCTGCCTGTAAAGCTGAAAGATATTTTTTTCAACGGGTCCCGATCTGGCGATGAGGCGTCTCCTAACACGGCCAGGGCGACTTATCCATCTTGCTCGATCTCAAGCGAGGCAAAGCCTGCTGGCAGGCTGGCTAAACCGCCCAGTCGCGCCTAGGCGACACCGTGATAACCATGAGGGTGAGAGCAGCTGTCATACAACTTTCCTGCACTGTTTTTTCAAGTAATGATTTGCTCTCTTTTCATCATTCCCCCCTGGGCGGTACCATAGATTACTCCCTCGGTCCTCCGTCCCACTTGAAGATGGTACCTTCAAAACATAATTTTAGACCGGAATCTACTTTTGTACATCTCATGCCCTTACTTTATGTGATTATGTATGATCCAAACTTTATTCTCAACTGATTAAGGATACAATTGGAAAAAAATCGCAACAAAAAGCTTATCTTGTGTATTGTACCTTGCAATCAATAAAAGTTGTACATTAATCAATGTAGTCTCTTCAAGTGGGATAGAGGGAGTAGTATATGTAATGGTTTTCTAATCTTGCAAGGAATATAACGTAGGGATGATTCCATAAGATACGTCTTGGAGCATAGTGTAGGACATAACATTCAAACACCACGAATCTGGACACTTTTGCTGTAGTTATGGTCTGTGAATCCTGTGAATCCTTTCCGGCAGATTATTTGATATTAGGTGTTAGTTCTACCTCAAAATTCACGTGAATTCATCTCCTGTTATGATGCAAAAGAAAGATGTCGCATGTTTCGTGGTTTTGAGAATTTTTTTTATTGACTATACAAGTTACAAGCCTAGTTAATTTTTTGGTTTCCAGGTGCTAAAAGGCATGTGCCAGATGAATGCCTGTATTTTCAGAAATCACTTCAGGGACTTTTATCCTTTGATTACAAAACTCGTCTGCTGTGATCAGGTAACTTTCCGTCTAGGCTTCGGCTTGCTAAATTCCATTTCATTGCTTCACTAGAGGAACACAAAAGGTTACTTTTATATACTATATTGTTTGTAAAAAAAAAAAAATTATTTATGATTAACAAGAAGTCCCTTTTTTCAGATGGAAGTTCGTGGTGCGCTTATGGATCTTTTCAGGATGCAGTTGAACACATTATTACCATCAAATGGATTAAATTCATCGGCCAACTAAAATTTGGCCATGCATTTAGAGATGAATGTTTTTTTTTTTTTTTTTTCATTTCCATTTTCATTTTCATTTTCATTTTCTTCTCCTTTAAAATCTCCGACTTCTATTGCTCCAAACTTTCGTTTTACGAAAGATATGGAGAAAATGAAATCATGTTAGTTTACTGCAGATCCTGTTTTAGATTGTCATCAGTTTTACTGTATGATTTGTAAAAATAGTTAAACATATAGTTTTTGTTTTTATAGTTAGCTAGCTAATTTCAGTTTTTGTTTTACTGTATTGATCATATTACAAGTTCCTTGCAACAGATTCAGGATCAAATACAGACATTTACTATAATACCCTTTTATTTGTTCCCTCAATTTCTCTCTTTCAACAATTCCCCGTTTTCTTTCTTGGATATATTTACCTTGATTGAAGGATTTGATGGTTGCACATAATTCAGTCATTAAGTATTGGAAGAGTATTTTAAGTCATTATATAATGGGTCCGAGTTTATAGTGCAATATAGCTTCTGAATTCATGATGTAATATTTCGGCACGGAATTTAAGAAAAACTGAAAAGTAGTGTATAAAATGATGGTATGAGTATATATTATTTAAAGTTGTGAGAGATAAAGATGTTTTAAAAATGAAATGATCAAGTATTTTGGGACGGCCCAAAAAAGAATATGGACTAAGATTGTTGGGACGGAGGGAGTATGTGTTAGTGGACTGAGAAAGATATTTATGTTATTTACTCATTTGTTTTTTATTTATTTATCATTTGTTTGTAGTGTTATCATAAGCTCGGGTTCGTGCTATAAATTATCATCTTAATATCCCATGGACTCTTTAAGGCTTTTGCAAAATAAGAAACATCTTCAAATTAAAGAGTGATGTTTGACTTTTCCAAATGTGAACTACAAATATATATATATATATATATTTATGTTATATATATATATATATTTATTATTGAATTTATAAATAGATTATTGTCGTCATGGTGAACATACATATGATTAGTGGAATATTTTTATATGACTTGATTTTATCATATTTTAACGAAAGGTGAGATTTGTTTCGGAGCATCCCTATAATACTGTTTAACTAAATATATTTATGTCCAAATTTATCCACCAAAACATTATTTCAAGCAAACTCTATTTAATCCATTTGGAGAATGGAATTCACTCTCCAAATTTAGAAATCAAATAACTCTCACAATTAATTATATAGTTTAATGAATTATCCTTTTAGATAGTTATTTTGAAAAATTATACGGTGTAATATGATGTTCGGTATATATCACATTATTTGTGATAATGTCGTAATTATGTTATACAATAATTGTAATGAATCATGCATTATTTTTTTGCTGTAATTATATCACACACCAACATTTTGATTATATTGTACTTTGCATTATGTTATATATTAATTCTGATTATGCTAGTAACTACAGCTAGTGTGTATCTTGTACTGTGCATTATGTTATATGATATATCAATTAATTTTGATTATTTTTGACCTCTTGCCTATAAAACGCCATATGATTCGACAAAATATCCAGATCTAAATTGCCTAATTATTATTATTATTATTATTACAAAACAAATATTCAAATTCCGTTTCTAGGAAAAAAGATTGGCAACAACACAAAAGGATAGAAGTGAAAAAAATAAAAATAAAACAGAAATACAACAGTTATTTTAGAGTCTACAAAAACTCAGGCTTCCCCCCTTTATCATACAGTATATCCACTCTTCTCTGTTCTTCATTATTTCATTTTTCTTTTTACATAAAATTAATTATGATTAGTCTAATCTCTCTACTCCCTTTTTATTTTATATATATATATATATATATATATATTCTTTTCTTGAACCTGCACATAACATTGCTCCTCATAGCAAAACACAATCAGATCCCAAAATTTTATTTCCCCCCCCCCCCCCTCAAAAACTCAGCTCCAAATGAATCAAGCGCTACTGTATGGTAGCGGCAACGGCAAATCCCTGACAATTCCACACAACAAGTTATCCAGAGGGATGTTATACTCGTCCCGGAGAGAACGTTCCGGTGACAGCACGCTGATATAGAGTTGCTCCCCCAAATACTGCCTCTCTAACGACACCGATCTCAAGTTCCACATTCCGGCATTGTCCAAGGTTGTCATGACGGCTGCCCAGCTATTCGGATACACTTGGATTGTGTTCTTGCTCAATGCATCTATCAGGTTGTACTTCTTCCTTGAATCTGGTGTCCACCTTCCCGGCTCGATCCTGTTGTTATTACAAACAACATAATGGGATTTCGATTCTTAAACACGTGCGTGCATGTGTTTGTTATATACATGGTTACATGTTTGTGTGTGTGTGTGATGCAATGAGATATAGGTGCTTACCCGACAGCGAAGAAAGAATAGCCGGACAAGTGCCATGTCTGGACACTCTTGTCATGGTTTTCTAATATGATCTCCACAAAGTTGCGGAAGGTTCCGTTGATCACATTAGGAGCAACGGTAACGCCTGCAGCCGCGTCTGGCGACGGTTCGTCCTTCATAATATTATACGTGAATACTTTGTCTCCGACCCCAAAGTACTCGGCCAACTTTAGTGGAGTCTCGGGATCGACGTGCGAGACTCCGTTGACGGCAAACCGGCGTCTGCCTCCGATCGAGGCACCCGAACCCATAACGAGCTTGATCGTTCGTGTGATGTTGATTTTTCCGTAATGGTACGAGCCCTGGGGATTAGGTCTGGCTGCACTGGCGGTGAGATTCCAACGGAATGATCGGAATTGGTTCATCGACCAGGCCAACCCTGCCGGAGGAGCCGGCGGAAACACCGGCGAGGCGGGACCCCTACCCCCGGCATAACGTATAGTGGCGGTGGCGGCGAGCTCCACCTTGGTGAACCTTGTTGACGCCACTAAGTAATAATCTTTCGGCGCCTGATCTGCAGTGACCAAAACCGAGTAACACTGACCTAAATGGACGTCGAGAGAGTCGTACACATTTTGCACGGTGTGTGATCCTTCGACCTCCACTAGCTTCATAATGTGCCCTTGAATCCTAACATTAACCGAATCTTTCATCCCCACATTGCAAAATCTATACCTATAAGTTTTTCCCGGCGTCATGGTGAACATGGGCACATCTCTCCCGTCATTCTTGCCGTTCTTGCCATTGATGAGCAAACCGTTAGGCCGTCCGATCGAACGACCGGCGTCCAACGCCATTCTCAACGTCCCTTGGCTCTTCGTGTACCAATCGCCGACGAAAACGGCATAGTCTCCCTCCGGGGTGTCGAACGGGACGGGGATCAGGTCGCGGCTGTGGACGGAGATCATGCCGTACCCGCCCGCGGCGCGGTGGAGGGAGGTGGTGGGGTAGTAGTAGTAAGTGCCGATTTGGTCCTTGACTTGGAAATGGTAAGTGTAGTTGGTGCCGGGTGGGATCGGACAGTTTGTGCCTAAAGTGCCCTCTTGCCATGAATTCTTCCTCTGTTGGATGCCATTCCACGTGAAGAGCAATGGCTCGTCGAGATTGTTGACGACGGTTATGACAATGTTGTTGTTGGAAGTGCAGTTTATTACAGGCCCGGGGAATTCACCATTGATTGTAATGACTCTTTGAGGGACACCCAATGGAGAAAGGGTGGTGTAACTAACATCCCATGTGCGGTAAATGTATGGATCTTCACCATGGGCTACTAGTAAAAATGTCGTCAAAAGTGATACAAATAGTAAAATTACCCTGCCCATTTTTACCCAGTGAAGAGAAAATGAAGAAGAAGAAGAAGAAGAAGAAGAACTGTTTTTTTTTTTTTTAAAATTTTTATTTATTTATTTCCCTTTCTTCAAGACTATTATCGGATTCTGACAATCAGTTATGTTTGATTGTCGGAGAGAAAGGTTGCACTAATTGGAAGTGTAATGGAGCAATGGGTTGTTTTTATATGCAGTTTGAGGATTAAAATGAGAGTGAAGGCTGTTAGAAATTAAAGTATAATCCGCAAATGGTGGATTTTTTATTATTATTATACGTTCAATTTATTTGTTCATTGGTATTTATTTGTTTTTCTGCCATACACTAATTTTTTTTTTTTTTTTTTTTTTTTAAATTGACTGAAATTCCAAGCTATATATATCCAATGGCTCTGGTGTTCTCACACGTTTAACAAAAATCATCACTAATTATGTTTTTTTTTTTTTGAAAAGGAAAAGTTTTAGTAATTCAACTAACAAAATTTGTAATTTGAATTACTGTGCATTTTAATGATGAGAATATTGAGTAAATTACATATTTAATAGTTGATTCCACTCATTGTCTGGTGGTGCACGTGCACCACCGGAAATTTTACCAAGACGACGTCGTTTTGATGTCGTTTTGGTTGAAACGAGGTCGTTTTGGTCGTTTTTTATTTGTCGTACGTACGTCGGTGCACTAATAATTTTCGGAGGCTTCATTGCACCTATGATTGTGTTTTATAATTAAGTGGATATTGATTCTATTCACTTGTTTCATACGTACGTTGTTGGTTCAAATAATGATACAATTAATTAAAATGGACACTGTATGGATGGGTCTTACAGCATTCCACCTCAATTGATGAGTGAAACTAAAAACTTACAGGAAGTTTTAATCGAGCTGTAGCATTCCCAATGCCTGGTGGAGCATACAAAACCTTTTTGTGCTAAGAAGCTATGTAAACATGTCGGCTAACTGAATGTCTATATGAATTTCTCGATCCGAACATCGTTATTCTCTACATAATTTCTAATGAAGTGATGTTTCATATCAATGTGTTTGGTCCTACAGTGCAATATAGAACTGTGTGTAATTGTAATTGAACTCGTGCTGTTGCATGAGGTTTCTCTTGCCTCAATGTCATAGTGTCGTCGATTTTACCTAAGATAATATCAGTTCTTCATTCTGAGACTACAATGCATATCTCAAGAAGCCAAAATTGAGATTAGTGTAATACGCTTTACATAAGATTGACAGATAAATGTACAAGATTTATGGTTAAAATTGAACCATGCACTATAATATTTTATGTATAAAATCATGGATTTTATGTAAAATATATTATACTTATCTCAGTTTCAATGCATAAGATATACCTATGTATATACTATTTACACGATATATTATATAGGATGAATTTATTATACTAATCATATTTATGTTGTGAAAACTTAGAACCAATACCAGCTGTTAAATAAAAAAAAGAGTCAATATTTTGTCACACCACAAAGTGTATTTGATGAATAAATTAATGCCGTGTAATAAAGGCGGAGGATAATTGTATCCTCACACAAATAATTTTTCTCAATTTATAACGTCGATGATATTTGACGCAAAGGCGTCACACTTTGTTGTTGATATGTGTTATCGATGGTCCGACATCTCGAATTTATTCGTACGCCATGTATTGAGATTATCAAGGCTCTTATATGTTATCATCATGCGAGTAATGTTGCCCTGGACGTGATTCCTTTTGTTTTGCATAAACCCACCTCGTGGTGTCGCATGTTATGATTTTGGTTAGCATTACGTAATCAACACGTGACATCCACGAGTGTCATCGTCACATTTACCTGAGACATCTTCATGTTGCTTGTTTGATCTCGAGAGTAGGGGTGTTCAAAAATACCCGATCCGAACTACCCGGCCCGAATACTCGATGACCCGAACTAAATATTCGGGTATTTTTAAAATTTTTAAATTTTTTGGTAGAGTACCCGAAAAAAAGTCATATAATCGGGCGGTCATGGGCCGACTTGTTGCGTAAATTCGGCACCAAAACCCGATTATTTTTAATAATTAGTTTTTTTATAAATTTAATTATTTAATTTGCAATTATATGAAATTTTATCTTTCAACTAATATGAAATATATTTAATATGAGAATACATGTTAATGTATTTTCACTCATAGTATTTATTCTCACTAGTTTGGAAATTTATAAAATCTTTAAATAAAAATAATATATTCTTTCATATATATAATTAAATATTGAATTAAGCATAATTATATAATAAAAAAATGATATATATAAAAATATTTAGTTAGTTTTGAAATTTACTTATTCTACGGAAAATATTTATAATGTATTTAGTATTCGGGAATTAATTTATATAATAAATTTTAAAATAAATTTATATTAAAATTACAAATTATTTATAAAAATTTAAAATTAGTGGTATTAAATTTTGGGCGGGTACCCTATGACCCGACCGAAAAATAGTACCAGCTTTTTGACCCGACTTTTCGGGTCGGGTCACAGCCGTATTTTCATTACTCAAAACCGGTACCGTAAATTGGTATTCTAAAAACCGGTACCGGTTATGAACACCCCTACTCGAGAGTTGTTATTAGAGATGTTAAACGGTCTCGGGCCCGACGGGCTGACCCGTTTAACCCGCCAAAAAACCGAGTTAGGGCCGATATTTCCTAGCTCCCATTTAAATCTGGGCTTTTTTGGCCCGGACCGTTTAGCCCGAAGCCCGATATATATATATATATATATATATTGTTAATTTCAACTTACGGTAATACTATATTTATATAACATATATTAATATTATATATAATATATATTATTACTGTATTTGTTAATATAATGTGTATATATATATATACACATAAAAGTGTATTTTTTGTTATATTTATTATAGTATATTTGTTACTATATATATATAAAATATATTGTTACTGTTTTTTTTTTGTTTATGATTTATAAAAAATTAAAAAATAAATTTTTACATATTTAGCCCGTTTAGCCCGAAGCCCGTTAGGGTTAGGGTTAGGGCCGATATTTCCTAGCCCGTTTAAATCCGGGCTTTTTTGGCCCGGACCATTTAGCCCGAAGCCCGCTAGGGCTAGCCCGTTTAACATCTCTAGTTGTTATCATGTTTCGATCATCATATCTTTGGATTTGCGTTGTTACGGAGGTCGATTTGGACTTAGGGACCGAAGGACATTCTCCGGCTGAGGGACATTCTCCGGCCTTGCCTCAGCCACATTAACCATAGTTGTAGTTGTACCAACTAGAGGTTACGACCGTAACTCCACGACTGGTTTAAGGGTTGGGGATGAGTATAAATGGCATAGTTTATGGCATTTCCAACCATTTCTTCCTTCTTTCTTCAACAACCTTTGTCCGCTTGATTTGAACCTCATTTTGAGTGATTATCATCTACATCACATCAGGAAATCAAGATATCGAGTCTATTTCGATCTATTCAATTGCTTTCCTTCCGATTAAGGTAAGAAGATTATGTTAGGAGTATGCCCTCGAATGCCACTCAGAGGATGTTGAGTGAGGGCATTGTACTTGTTATTATTTAAATCATTATCATAAGGCAATGAATGTTTCTTTATTTACTAGTAGTTACTGGCATTCTTAACTCGTAAATATACATATAGAAACTAGTCCGTATATTTGAGAGCAAAATGTTCCACTCCTTATTGGATAAGGGGGTCGGCACTGGAAAGGTTTATAGCTCAAATACTTAATCGTTCGCAAATCGATGAAACTTGACTGGGCGTTGAGTTTATTTGAAGACTTATATGACGTGTTATTTGACATGGAGAGCGTCTGTCGAACACTAATGGTTAGTGGGAGCACACATTATAGGTATGCTAGTTGGATTAGTATACTCGAACCGACTCACACTCGATTCGTCACACGGATTTCACTCCGGGACAGTCAATGACGGAATCAAAAGGTTGTGATAGGTATTCGTGAACCTTCGACTTGAGGATTTAGTAGGGATGTGCTTGTGACGTCAAGATTTTCATTAGAGTAGTTCGACCCTTTAACCAAAAGGCGGGGGTCAACCTCTACGTGCATCTTGATGGGCAAGTAGTAGGTCCTACTGAATGCCAAGATAGAGTTCTTTCTCCTGTTAGTGAACGGGTTATATGTCCCATGCGGTTATTGGCAGATGAGATCATAAGTCTTTGGTCAAAGCATTGGAGCTAGTTGTATTGGATACACGAGAGCTCGATGATCTCGATTTGCATTAACATATGCATAGAGTCAAGTACAGATAGGGTTTGACTGACCGTGATCCTATAACTTGATCGGGACATTTGAAAGAAGGGTTTATACATATACTGGTATTCACGACAGAATAGTTCTTCAATGATCCCAATCATTTGTTCTCAGTTGGGGTACAGCCAGACTGGCTAGGCGGTGCTTATACTCTTTGGTTCCTCCCATTACTGACTGAGACAGACCTACCGAGTTGCGCAATAGGTGTTGCAATATAAAACTCAGCGGAAGCAAGTTGGTGGAAATTATTTAATGAAAGGTTTTATAAACTAACAACATAAAAACCGGATCTATTTAGGCTTGTCAATTGATTAACTAAACAGATTAATAAACAATTAAATAAACATATTTACGCATGAGAGTCGGTAATTTATACCTTTGACGCGAATTTATCTGTTTGGACTTACGGGAGTCCCAAACGGACCGAACTCGTCCGGCACCTTCTAGATGGCTGCCCCAATCACCTACCCCTCAATTGGTCTTGGTCTTCACTTGGTGGGGTTCAAACCTTGTGACCAATCAAGGAGACAAAATATCACCTTGGGTGAATATGTCAAAAGGTAGGTGAAATGGAGAGATATGATGAGAATATATGTGAAGACCAAATCTCTTTTGCCTACACTTGATCTCACGGTTTTGAGAGGAAAAAGAGAGAGGAAAATAGTTTTCCAAGGCTTCATATATTCTTCATCATCTTCATATTTCATAACAATTTTTTCTTGGAGAAAAAGGAGAGTGATATAGTGAGATCATAGATTATATACTTAGAGTGTTATAATCTTGATTAGCAAACTTCTACAACCTTGTTCTAACCGTATCCTTGGAGGATAACGAGGTTTAGTCATCCCGGTCGTTTCTCCGGCGCGTGGCAAGTAGAGACGCGGTCTTTTTGGCATTGGATCATCCAAGAGCTTGGAGCGGATTGGATTGTAGAAAAATCAACAAAAGCTTGGAGAATCGCTCAAGAGAAGGAATCCATTTAATCAACGGACTACAAGGGTATGTTTCTCGTATCCTATTATGTTTCGTATTATATTCGTATATACGTAGCTCGATCGATCCTCGTAGGGATTCGGATCGAATTAATTTTCGTTTTACCGCTTCCGTTGGGCCTTCATTTTAGGCACCGAATCCCAACAGTGGTATCGGAGAGTAGGTCTTGCGATCGTATATACGATATTGGCATTTGGAATGCTTGATTAGATGGTGAATGATTTGGAATCATTTATAGTCATAATCGTGGTATATGGTTTTCGTTCGTAGTAGTTGTATTTTTCGTAAGTTTATGTCTAAATATAAATCTTTAATTTCTGGGAAATATGATTTATATTGAAGATATGAAAGTCAGAAAATATTGAAATTGGATATTCGGTCGAAAATCTAGCTCCGAATCATCGTCGGACGACTTTTCGGACAACGGACAGGAAGCTGCCGGACTGACCCGACCGTATCAAGTGACACGGGCCGTGCCAGCCGGACAGTCTCGTGACGATCGAGATGACCCGATCGCCATTCGCACGGCCGTGTCTGGCCGTGTCAGCAGGTGTCCGACGACATGTCGTGCAACACGGCCAGTGTCTGTGCCGACTTTAGAAGCTGTCAGGATAACCCGACCGTGCCGTTTGGCACGGGCCATGTCTGGACGGCAGACTGCCGATGGTGACTCGGTCGTGGCAGGCCAGTTTCGCCCCGGCTTGATTTTTTTTTCGTGTATTCCAGAAAATTAATCTCCCGCGTGTTAAATTGAATTTAATATGATTAAAATGATTTATGGTATTTCATTTTATAAGGGAAATTTGATTAATTGGAATATTTTTGGATGATCGAATACTTTGAACGTTTTTATATTACCGATTGTGTGAATTGATTGTATCGGTTCGTATTGTTGATTGGATCAATGTATCTCTACGCTTTCCATTTATATAGTATTTATTGTATGAATGCTTTGGAATGGGGATGTGGTTCATGGACTTAGTTTTGAATCATTCGGTTTTTATTCGATTGGGTTGTAAAGGCCATTTTGAGCCTATTTATTTTACTAGAAATATTTGTATCTAGGATGCAATTTTTCCGATGTAAAATTTATATGTAATGATAAAGACCGGAGGAATATCCGTTTTGAGAATACGAAGATTCAAGACGAAGACTTGTAATTAGATTACGGAGTTTTTGTTTCTAGGAACGGTCCATGAACCACATGTTGGTAGCAACTAGGTTGTGAATGGTTGTTCATATTGTATAAATGCAACAAACACGCTTAAATGAATTAATGTGCAAAGTGTAATATTAATCGCGAAAATTCTCCCACGACAAATTATTAAGTTTATAAGGTTTCAATGTTTTCCTTCCCTTCATCGAGCTTTTGGGAAATTGAAATCCAAACCGGATGTGCTATGTTTCCGAGTTATCGGGGTAGTCGTTCGGGGAGGATGGATAAATTACCGGGAGCGCATTGGATGCCTTCGGTTGGAGCAAATTTTATCCCTAGAAACCTGATAGGTTGCCAGATAAGATTCAATTGTGAAACTGATTTGCGTCGATGGTATAAACTTAACTTGTTCACGAACCATAGAAATCGTATAGGTTGAGGGGAGTGAACAAGGGGAAAAAGAAGATCGTATCATCCATTAGATGGGTTGGTGTTGGACGCCACTTTATGAAAATTAATAGACTAGAAACCTGTTCGGTTGCCCTCTATTAAGATTTATAAAGAATTCGATCACCACTATGAAGGAGAGCGAACGATACTTCCGGATTTCACATGAGAGTGTGTCATTCCGAAAAAAATAGTGGGAGCTGGGTAATAAGAATAGAAAAGACCTTAATTCTTTACTCAGATCATAATTAAACGAGTCACTAATTAATCTATCATACTTAATGCAGACATAACTCTCAATATGACAATAAACCCACTCGCAATTCTACTCGAAAAGAACACCTTGATCGGACCTAACTTCGTACATTGGCTTCGCAATCTGATGATTGTCCTCAGTATAGAGGCACTGGGATACGTCTTAGAGACGGACATTCCGGCGCCTCCTGTGCGGATTAGAGCTAATCAGGAAGAGATTGAAAACCACGAAAAGTGGGTTAAGGATGACGTAAAAGTCCGTGCATACATGATGTCTATGTCTAATGAGCTTCAGAGAGCTCATGAGAAAATGACTTCCGCTAGGCAGATTCTATCTCACTTAACCGAGCTTTATGGTGAGCACAGTCGAACTGCTAGATACGAGATATCCAAGCAACTGTTCGGTGCAAGGATGAAGGAAGATGAGAAAGTTGGGGACCACGTCCTCAAAATGATATCCATGATCGAGAGATTGGAGGCTCTTGATTTTAAAATGGATACTTCTCTTCAAACCGACCTTATCCTACAGTCTCTCCCTGATTCATTCTCACGGTTTGTTATGAACTTCAACTGCAATGAGATTGCATGTAACTTAGCTGGACTAATGAACAAACTGGTGATCGCTCAGTCTTAGATGAAGACTCCACGGATGAAGGAGTCTGCCCTTGTGATTTCTTCTAAACCCTCAAGGTCTAAGAACAAGAAGAAAAGACCAAGAAGCAGATGGGATCACAAGTCAAGGACTTCAAGGGAAAGGGCAAGGCCCCGATGGTTCCAAAGAGAAAGAAGAAGGACGCTTGTCTCAAGTTCGGTGAGCTGGGTCACTAGGCTAGAGACTGTACAATTCTTCATGGCATCTCAGGTACAGAACTTTTAGTTTTGGAAACAAATTGTTCTACAACTGTATTTTCTACTTCCTGGATACTGAATTCTGGTGCTAGTTCTCATATTTGTACCATGAATCAGGATCTGGAACAAAGTATGAAGCTTGGAGCTAGAGAAGTAATGCTCAAAGTCAGAAGCGGGCATAGTGTCGAGGCAACCGACATAGGATCACTTCTTTTGGGTTTAGAATCCGGTTTTGTTCTGACTTTAGAAGATGTACTTGTTTTGCCTAAGGGGCATAAAAACATTGTATCCATTTTGGTCATGGACCGAAAAGCCTTTTCATTTTTCATTGGTGATGGTTCCTGCAAAATTTATTTCAGAAAGAAACTAGTGGGTACTGCTACATTGTTAAATAGATTGTATCATCTAAACCTCAGTAACAAAGTCGTTGTGAATACTATGACTAGGAATCGTGGTAGGGATGAAACCAATCAAGTTTTGAAATGGCATCTTAGACTTGGTCATGTTGGTCAGACAAAGGTTTACAAAATAGAAAAAGATAGACTAATGGGTCTATTGAGATCGGATCCTTTTCCTACTTGTGAATCTTGCCTTAAAGGCAAAATGACTAAGTCCCCATTCACAGGGACTTTTAAAAGAGCCGCTGATAAACTGGGATTAATCCATACCGACGTATGTGGTGCTTTAGAAGCATCACACGACAGATACCAATATTTCATTACATTTACAGATGATCATACTAGGTATGGTTATGTATACTTAATGAAACATAAAACCGAGGCCTTTGAGAAATTTTAGGAATTCAAGGTCCTAGTCGAGAAACAAACTGGTAATCATATCAAAGCACTTCGGTTGGACCGAGGTGGCAAGCATATGAGTACGAAGTTTGATGAGTTCCTAAAGGAACATGGAATAGTATCACAACTAATACCTCCAGGTACTCCTCAGTTAAATGGTGTGTCAGAAAGAAGGAACCGGACCTTGTTGAACATGGTCCGTTCCATGATGGGCTATACTGACTTACCGATTTACCTGTGGGGTAATGCACTCCACATGAGATGTGGGAGGGCAGGAAACCAAGTCTTAATCACATTAGGATTTGGGGATGTCCCGCCTATGTCATGAAGACTAAGGTGGACAAGTTGGAAGCGAGGTCCGTGAAGGAATGTTTTCATTGGATTCCTATCTGGGACGATGGATTATCTATTCTACATGATCAAAGATCGAAAGATCGTTGTTGCTTTGCATGCACACTTCCTGGAATATGAGTTCATTCAGGAAGGCGGAGCAGGTAGAAGTATTTCTTTGGAAGAATACAATGAATCTCCTCACAAGACACATGTGCAAGAAATTGGAACCGAACCTTCTGAAACACAAGTACAACCACCTCGTAGATCTAGTAGGGTGTCTCATTTACCTGATAGGTGTGGCCTTGTACACTTGGAGGATCTGGGTCTCCATGAGGTTCCAAGTGATAGCCAAGAGACCGACCCAACGACCTATGACCAAGTGATGGTGGATGTAGACTCCATGACATGGACTGTAGCAGTCTTCATGTAGTTGAGATCTTCATTTTGATGAGGCAGTCAAAAAGTTTGACTTCGTACAAAATGAAGAGGAACCTTGTGTATACAAGAGGGTTAGTGAAGCAAAATAGCATTTTTAGTACTATATGTAGATGACATTATGCTATTAGGAAACGATGTGGGAATGCTCAGTTTTGTTAAAGCTTGGCTTTAGAGTAAGTTCTCAATGAAAGACTTGGGAACCTATATTCTTGGGATTCGACTCTACTGGGATAGAGCGAAGAGAATGATAGGTCTTTCCCAAGCCCTTTATATAAATAAAATCTTAAAGCGATTTAATATGGATTATTCTAAAAGAGGGTTCCTATCGATGCGACATGGAATAAAACTCACCTTGAAGATGTGTCCTCATAGTGAGGAACAATGAAAGGAAATGAGTAATATACCATATGCTTCGGAAATGGGTAGCCTAATATATACTTTATTGTGTACGAGACCTGACATTGCGCATGCTGGGAGCGTGGTAAGTAGGTTTCGGGCTAACCCAATTAGGGAACATTAGACCACCGTAAAGAACGTTCTCAAGTACTTTAGAAGGACTAGAGATCTGGTTCTTAAATATGGTGGTGGAGAACTGAATGTGGTGGGATTCGCTGAGTTGGACTTCCAAGAACAGAAAGATGATTCGATGTCTACTTCTGGCTACATATTTACTCTTAATAGAGGAGCAGTATCTTGCATAGTGCCAAGTATAGCGCGACTGCTAATTCCACCTGTTGGGCTGAGTATAAAGCGGCCTCGGAGGCCTCCAAAGGAAGGATTTAGAAGTTACTGGGTAAACTTCACGTGACACCTTGTGCTGTGCTGCCAGAGCGGTAGCACATGCCTAGGAGCCGAGGTTTCATAACAGTACCAAACATATTGAGAGAGTATCATCTCGTAAGAGAATTTGTTCGCAAAGAGATACATTGTGCTGCATAAAGTAGAGACAGCCGACTACGTCGCTGATCCACTGACCAAGCCACTTTCTCAGATTAACTTGGAGCATCATCTAGAGAACATGGGTACTAAATATCATAATGTGTGGCATTGAGTGCAAGTGGGAGATCGTTCAGAGTATGCCATCGAATGCCATTTAGAGGATGTTGAGTGAGGGCATTGTACTTGTTATTATGTAACTCATTATCATAAGGCAATGAATGTTTCTTTATTTACTGGTAGTTACTGACATTCCTAACTCGTAAATATACATATAGAAACTAGTCCGTGTATTTGAGAGCAAAACGTCCCACTCCTTATTGGATAAGGGAGTCGGCACTGGAAAGGTTTATAACTCAAATACTTAATCGTTCACAAGTCGATGAAACTTGACTGGGAGTTAAGTTTATGTGAAGACTTGTATGACATGTTCTTTGACATGGAAAGTGCCTGTCGAACACTAATGGTTAGTGGGAGCACACGTTATAGGTATGCTAATTGGATTAGTATACTCGAACCGACTCACACTCGATTCGTCACACGAATTTCACTCTAGGACAGTCAATGACGGAATCGAAAGGTTGTGATAGGTATTCGTAAACCTTCAACTTGAGGATTTAGTAGGGATGTGCTTGTGACGTCAATATTTTCATTAGAGTAGTTCGACCTTGTAAACCGGAAGGCAGGGGTCAACCTCGACGCATCTTGATGTGCAAGTAGCAGGTCCTACTGAATACCAAGATAGAATTCTTTCTCCTGTTAGTGAACGGGTTATATGTCCTATGCGGTTATTGGCAGATGAGATCATAAGTCTTTCGCCAAAACATTGGAGCTAGTTGTATTGGATACACGAGAGCTCGATGATCTTGATTTACATTAACATATGCATAGAGTCAAGTACAGATAGGGTTTGACTGACCATGACCCTATAACTTGATCGGGACATTTGAAAGAAGGGTTTATACGTATACTGGTATTCACGACAGAATGGTTCTTGAATGATCCCAATCATTTGTTCTCAGTTGGGGTACAGTGTAGGCCGCCAGGCTGGCTAGGTGGTGCTACTACTCTTTGGTTCCTCCCATTACTGATTGAGACGGACCTACCGAGTCGCACAATAGGATTGACGACGGAATGAAGCAAGCTTATTATCTCATTATGAATATTAGATATTGTATATCTAATTTGGGACATTGGATGTTTAAATCGATTTATTGGATAAATTGATTTACGGCCTAATGAATTAAATATATTACTGGGTAATTAATTTAATTCATGAATATAATTATTTCTTGGAGAAATTAATTATGTTATTATGTATTTGATATGATTAATTAATTAGATTAATTAATCGATATAAATATATCGGAACGGAATCAGAATTTATCTGTTTGGACTCACGGGAGTTCGAATGGACCGAACTCGTCCGGCACCTTCTAGATGGTTGCCCCAATCACCTACCCCTCAATTGGTCTTGGTCTTCACTTAGTGGGGTTCAAGCCTTGTGACCAGTCAAGGGGACAAAATATCACCTTGGGTGATTTTGTCAAAAGGTAGGTGAAATGGAGAGACATGATGAGAATATATGTGAAGACCAAATCTCTTTTGCCTATACTTGATTTCACGGTTTTGAGAGGAAAAATGAGAGAGGAAAATAGTTTTCCAAGGCTTCATAATATTCTTCATCATCTTCATATTTCATAACAAGTTTTTCTTGGAGAAAAAGGAGAGTGATATAGTGAGATCATAGATTATATACTAAGAGTCTTATAATCTTGATCAACAAGCTTCTACAACCTTGTTCTAGCTGTATCCTTGGAGGACAACGAGGTTTAGTCATCCCGGTCATTTCTCCGGCGCGTGGCAAGTAGAGACGCGATCTTTTCGGCGTTGGATCATCCAAGAGCTTGGAGCGGATTGGATTGTAGGAAAATCAACAAAGGCTTGGGGAATCGCTCAAGAGAAGGAATCCATTTAATAAACGGACTACAAGGGTATGTTTCTCGTATCCTATTGTGTTTCATATTATATTCGTATATACGTAGCTCGATCGATCCTCGTAGGGATGCGGATCGAATTAAATTTCATTTTACCTCTTCCGCTGGGCCTTTGTTTTAGGCACCGAATCCCAACAGATTAATCCTTGATTCTTGATTATGATCGATAAATGTTGAATTGAAAAGTGTTCTTGAGTTATTCTTCTCGATTCTAGCAGACTAGAAACTTGATTTTTCTTTCGAGTCGTCTAAACCGAATATCGATCGCGAGGTGTTCGATAAAAGTTTCTATTGAGTTTTATTTGATATTTTTGTAGTCTTGTTGCTTCAAATTGTTGTTTTCCTTGTGATTATGTGTTTACAAGTTCTAGGTTGGTGGAGTCGTGAATTGCCAATCGAGCCTCGCCTTCGTTAGATAATTCATGCCTTAGCAATTCGTAGTACATGAGTGAGATATTGAGATTGTTGGGCTTCGGTCCAGCATCCTGCCTGCATGGGCTTAAAAATGCACGAGGCGCGGCTTGCGATTCGACCTGTGAGATCTGCACTAGATAGTGGTTAAATGAATTGATTTGGACTACTCATACCAACAAGATGCATCTTCTTTTCTGGTAGCCATCTCATAAAAACTCCAAAGTTTAGCGTGCTTGACCTGGAGTAGTTATGGGATGGGTGACCCCCTGGGAAGTTTTCCAGGTGCGCGTGAGTGAGGACAAAGCGCGCTAGAAAAGACTCGTGTTGGTACAGTGAGGATAGTCTTCATCATTCTCAGGGACCAACAATTGGTATCGGAGCAAGTCACGGGTACGAATTCCCTCGGAGTATCCTACAGTGGAGGCTGCCAGAATGTTGGAACTGAGAGACGGGCATGCAGCAGATATTGCCACTTGGCCGGAACTGAGATGCTGGTGCAGTGGAGGTTGTCAGGTGCTGGAGGGCTATGTGATCAAATCTAGTATGCTGGAACTGAGATACTGGCGCAGTGGAAGTAAACGGAGGTGGAACATATGCTGATGTCAAGTGTTGGAGGACTGTGTGAATGAATCCAGCCGCTAGACGGCTGTGTGATCAAATCTAGTTCGCGGAGGTTTCCAGACTCTGGAGCGAGATGCTGGCAGGTACTGGGAGGGGGATTGTTGGGCTTCGGTCCAGCATCCTGCCTGCATGGGCTTAAAAATGCACGAGGCGCGGCTTGCGATTCGACCTGTGAGATCTGCACTAGATAGTGGTTAAATGAATTGATTTGGACTACTCATACCAACAAGATGCATCTTCTTTTCTGGTAGCCATCTCATAAAAACTCCAAAGTTAAGCGTGCTTGACCTGGAGTAGTTATGGGATGGGTGACCCCCTGTGAAGTTTTCCAGGCGCGCGTGAGTGAGGACAAAGCGCGCTAGAAAAGACTCGTGTTGGTACAGTGAGGATAGTCTTCATCATTCTCGGGGACCAACAGAGATCTTTATAGATTGATTATAGAGGCTAGATTCGCCAGCCGTCTTCATGATATCATCAAATAAGGCAAGTTTTGCCATCATACTATCTATATTTTGTTTCTTTCGAGCTATATGTCTATGCGTATATGTATAATATGTATGTGAAGGACATAGTACGTCATGGGAAATGGCATTCTCTTTTATGGTGTTATTGGATATATTGTAAAACACAAAAACTAGAGATTGTTACAATAACGTGGACCCTAATTGAGATCCACCAGGCGAATCACAATATAAAAATCATTATAAATACAGTACCAAACTGTATTATGTCACGAGACACTCCCATGAGGAATTTATACAATACTCTGGCTAACAATTTCCAAGCAATCCCAGATCATACAAATACAAGTATATTTTGTATGAAGTGGATATACCAAACAATATAAAATACACAAGAGTACAATACAACAAAAGAAATATATAAAACATAATCAATACGATTGGGATCAAGAAGACTAGGGGCCTTGACTAATATCCTTGAGATTCTTCACCGTCATCATGCTCGTGTTGTGATTTTGCCTTCCCTCGACCGAAAATACGATAAAAATATTTCGGCTGAAATCATATGGTCAGTTACACAAGATAATAGATCTCAAGCTGTTGAACATACGCAATCACACATGCTGTATGGACCAATATAATCAAATATCGAATTGTTGAACTCATGCAACTACACATGCTATATGAATGAATAAAACAATATCAAATGACCGAACATACGCAATCATACATGCTGTAAGAACCGACAAATTATAAGGCACACATAGAAGTCATACTATGCCTATGCTCGAAATGTGTCCGCGCATATATCACCAATGTGTGCGGAATCCTGATAACACAAATGTGATCATGTACCTAATCAATTTCACGTAAATTCCCCGATGTGGAGTCCAAATGTTTGGGAGTAAAAATTGTTGTTTTACGAGACCATTTTGGGTTTGGCAAAATTATGAAAGACGATTCTCTTGTCATTGCTGAAAATGAGATCGATGTTGTGAAACTCTCTGCATTTGATGCTTGAGGGCAACATGATCACCTAAGCCGGGACAATATCCTAAATGGACTTTGTAATGAACTGTATAATGCCTACAATAATGTGCAATCTGCCAAGAAACTTTGGCATTTCGTGGGAAAGAAATATATTGAAGATCTTGGAGTGAAGAAATTCATTTTCAGCAAGTTTATAGACTTTAAGATGGTCGATTCTAAGATTGTTTCGTCGCAGGTGTTTGTGGTTGCATGACAAGGTGGTTGTAGTTGTATGACGATGCTGTATTTTGATGGGATGTATAAGAACACAACTATGTTTTGTTATTTAAAAACCGCCTGATTTTTTTAATTATCTTGTGATAATTTTTGAATTACTTTGCGGTGATGTGGTGATTGTTAACCATTTTCCTTTTATTCTTTGTATATAGCTATAGATATAGCATACCCATTGTTTGATGACACGAGCCTTGACGTAGTATGATTTTGATTGATGACAAGATTATCAATCAATATATTTGACCAATACCAATAGCATGAGAATAATATACTTCTTACATTCCATATGAAGTTTAACCGTTCTAACTTTCACAAAATTAAGTTAAATAATCCATTCATATTATATAATGTTCACAAGACATTCATCACCAGTATATTCTTTACCCTTAATCTACACTACATATTTATTATTAATACTTACACAACTTACTCATTTATCACATCCAATCACCACCTAAAATACATTATTTTTGCTAGAGAGAGTAACAAAGATAATTTCCATATTTTTTTTCTCTGAGTTTTTTGTGGCTTCTAAGCCCGCAAAAAACACCTTCAAAATTTTGACTAGAAAAAAAAATACAACATAAATCTCATATTTTGTCCAGATGATACAAAAATACTCACTTCGATTCTTATCATAAGTCCCTTTTTAAATAGTTGAAAGAGATCAAAATATTAGTCCGCTTGTCTACTTCTCTACATTTACTCAAGAGAATTTATAAAAATACCTTTCATTTTATTTCCATAAAAAATAAATTTATTCAGGAGAAAAAAAATTCTAGAAGTTTCAGACTTATTCACCATTCTAACAGTCAACTTAAGAGGATTGAATAGCTCGATTCAGGGGCGGACCTACGTTCATAATAGGGGGGACATGTCCCCGGTGAAAAAAAAAAGGTACTATATATATATATTATTAACCTAGGCTGCAGACCTCTTCTTTTTTCCTGGGGGATATGCCAGAACGGATAGGGAGTCGGGATGCGTGTTTCTTTTTTATATATATAAAAGGTATATATATATATATATATATTTGTTACTATCCTATCCCTTATTCCTCCGTAGTTACAGTTTTCTTTTTTTTTTTCCTTTTTTTTCTTTTCTTTTTTTCTTTACCTCTGTGCTGTTTCTTGAGACTGACACGCCTGACGCCTGCCGAGCACGGAGCGCCCCGACGAAAAATCACCGCACACCCCGACGCCCGTCCAACACCCAGCGAAGTGCCCCCGTCTTAGAAAATTTTGGATCCGCCACTGGCTCGATTTATACGAAAATAAAGAAAGAACTTCATATATCATTCATAGAGAAAACCATACAAGTTCAATTAGAGCTGCAACAAGCACTCAAATGGTGAGAATCACATGAACAAAGCAATCATCAAACAGTGCAGACTAAAATTCATTGCTTGTATAGAGTATGTTATTGTCAACACCGTAGTTTCGAGTCATGGGAACCAAGCTTCGCACGATTTCATCTCATCCCCCCGAGATCGATAGGCAGACGGAAGTGGTAAACTGTGATCTCGAGACTTGTGCTGCTTCGCTGCGGAATGGCCGAAGCAATGGAGCCGTTGGCTTACTTGAGCGGAATACTTTTATAACACCAATTACCATACGACCGCGGGAATGACGTCGTTTGAGGTGGTTTATGGTAGGCTGACGACGTTAATGAGTTTCTTACCAACAGAGTTACAAGTTATGGCGGTTGCAGATGAATTACAGTCGAGGGACGAGGTATTGAAGCATCTAAAATTTCATTTGGAGCACGCTCAACAGCATATGGCACGAGCGGCAAATGTCCATAGACATGACGTGAGTTTTGAGGTGAGTCAACATGTGTTTCTTAAACTCCGCCCTTACGGACAGCGATCTGTACTAAGCCGATCAAGTGCTAAGCTGGCCGCTAAGTTTTATGGTCCGTTTGAGGTAGTTGGATGAGTTGGGGCCACGGCATATCCCTTTTGTTTCCCCCCCCCCCCCCCCCCCCTGCTAGAAGGGGTGATTGGTCATCATGAAGCACAATCGGTGTTACTGGATTGACTGCTTTTTGACGAGTCGGAGTTTGAGCCCGAGTGGATTTTACGTGATCGTATGATGTGGCAAGGTGATGATCGAGTACGCCAGTTGTTGATACAGTGGCACCACAAGTACGTGGATGATGCAATATTGATATATAAGTCTGAGTTGCTTGCACAATTTCTGGATTTTCGCCTTGAGGACAAGAGTGTTTGGAAGGAGAGAGGAGTTGTTATGAACCGAGTTTATCAGCGGCGAAACTCTGGGCTAGATGGAATTGTTCTTATTATGATATTGTTATTAGCGGTATAGCTAGACTATTATTTAATCATAAGCCCTTTGTGGGTATGAATAGATGGATTAAGTCATTGGTTGATTATTATTCTTAATCCTAATTATTATTCCATATTGTGTTCTTGGGCAGGAGAGTCTTCATCTTATCTTCCTTTCATATTCAGTTATCAATCACAATCGACAATTTATTTCCTTTTTACTCTACCAGTATGGTCCTGATAGAGCTGAATGGAGACGTCATATCCATATAGCCGACTCTACGTAGTGGGAAATATGGCTTAGTTTGGTTTGGTTAAAAAGGTAATTGGAATGAATCGACTTTGTTGTAATGGAATTTCAAGGACAGCTAACTTGTTGAGTGGCTTTGGTTGCAACCCCATTAGAGAGTTGAAGTGTATTGTCAGGTGTATTCTCCATATGATCAACTCCTTCCACTTTCTTCTTCATTTGTGTTCCTTAATCATTTTATCAGAAACTTCACAGGTGAGCAACATGTTCCAAACAACCGACCTTACACTTCAGATTGCAATGCCGGCCTTACAATTCAGATTGCAACTCAAACCTATTTCTATAAAATGTATCCAAAACCAACTATCAATTTCCTTGACAAGGAATTTAGACGAAGGGGCAGAATGGGATGGTCCGTGGGAAGCTGAAGATAGATGGAGGAGCCGGAGCCGTAGGCCAAGGGTGGTCGCCGGTAGGCAGGGCCGGCCCTTCCATAGGGCAAGGTGGGCCTTTGCCTAGGGCCTCCAATTTTGAGGGGGCCCAAATTTTTTTTAAAGTCCATTACACATTAAAAAAAAATAGATATAAGGTTTTGGAATCTGGCAATCTGCGGGCAGCACTCATCAATGGGATTTTTTTTTTGGCAAATTATTTCAGAACGAAAAAAAAAAAAAGAAAAAAAAATGGGAAAAAGTTTTTCAGATAAAAGGGTTCTTTTTTGGCAGAGGGCAGGCAACGCCGCGACGCAACAGTTCTCTTCTCTCCACTCTCTATTCTCCGATCTCTCTCAACGCTCTCTGTCTCTGCGATTCTGCAAAGTGCGAACTCTCTCTCAGATTCTCAATCGGACGGTAGGCAGCGCCCAGGACGGTAGAAGATCTAAATTATTTCAATAATTATTTGCTTCTTGTTTTCTTATTTATTATACATTATAGTTTTTATATTAAAATTATGCCTTCCGCAAGCATGTGAGCTATCATATGCTATTTTTTGTTGGAAACAGGATGCTGAAGGTGTATCTTTGGCTAGAAACAAGATACTCAAGCTGGAAACAAGATACTCAAAAAGCTATCTTAAAGGGGCTCATTTTTAGCTTTTCGCCTAGGACCCCCGAAATGTCAGGGCTGGCCCTGCAGGTAGGTGACGGTCAGGCTGGGCGAGGAAGATATCGGAACATGGGGTTTGGTTCATTTTTTTTTTTTTTTTTTAGTGATCCATTTTTAAATGACAGTAATGCACTGATTATTAACACTTAGATATTGCTTGAAGTTGGTTTATCTGCCCAATACAAAATGGGGAGAGGCTAACTTCCCCGGAGAGGTGGGGATGTTAGCTTTCCCCTGTAATTGTAGACACACACACACACACACACACACAAGTCCTGGTGGTTTCAGTTTATCACTTGACATGGTGGGGTTTGGTTCATTTTTTTTTTTTTTAATTTTTGGTGATCCATTTTAGTCGACTGTAATGCCCTGAATATTAACACTTAGATATTGTTTGAAATGGGTTTACTTGTCCAATACAAAATGGGGAGGATGTTAGCTTTCCCCTGTAATGATAGACACACACGCGCACAAGTCCTGGTGGTTTCGGTTGATCACTTGATTAATAGTATATATGCTGTTCTTTGCAGATACATTTTGGAGGGAGTAGCATGCATAAGTGTGAGCTCAGTGACTTGATTGACTCGAAACGATCAAATACAAACATTAGAGCCACCATAAAGAAACAGCCTCATTCAGGTAGAAATGTAGAATGTCTCTACCTTCTGGGAGAAACGACACTCTCATAAGAAGAAAACCTCCACAAGCCTATAAGAGAATCAATTAAAATCTCTGAAGGTCTGATATTAAATGTTAATCAATGCAGTTGTTGAACTGAAGGAGGATGAGATATCTTTGAATATTGTTAATGCTACCATCATATCGTCTAACCTCTGGCCACCAATACAGGTATGCGCACTGAATATTTGTTCATGAAATCAGCAGTATCGGTAAATAAACGGTGTAAATGCAAGATTTTTGACATCATTGCAGTGACTGTCAACCCAGCAGTCCCCCAACACCCCTTCCCTCAACAGCTCCCATTGCCAAACCTTCTCCAAGATGATACTGTAGCACACGTCATTTAGCAGCTCGTCGACATTTGAAACTTATGTTTGATAGTAACTATGATGCCGGACAAAATTGAGCTCTCCATTATATTCCTTGATCACAGGAGTGTTATTCCCTTTACTGCCATGTCATCTCCAAAATGGAGAAGTTTTATTCTTTGTGCATGCCTTTACTTGATTTACTTATTGCATCCTTTCATACTTGTACAAATCAGCATGAAGAATGTGAATCTTCTTAGTATCGGATGAGTATTTTTTTACCCACATACTTGTCTGGCAAGTTATCATGGTTTCAAACGTGTCAATGATCCATATACACTAGAATGCATATGGTGGTCCATCTCATGTAAATGAATCTACTATCAAGTTGCAACTCATATATACCCAATTCGCCTTGCCTCGTCATAGTAGCCAATAAAGCGCAATAGCGCAGTGCGGACCCCTTTAGCACTATTTACATATTAGAGTTGAAAAAGAGCACAATAGCGCATAGCGCAAATAATACGCTTTTTTTATTTTTTTTTCTGCATTAACATTTTGATGACTCTTTCCATGTCCTTATGGAGTCAAAGGTTTTGTTCTTTGGCTCTAGGATATAATAGAATAAATCAAAATGGCCATTAGACTATCTACTCTTTCCAATGTGAAGAAGTAAATAGCCGTTTGCACCTCAAAAATGTTTTTATCCGGACTAGTATATAGAAGTGGCACATCCTCGGAACCTGATCTAGAAGTAAGTGAAAAAGCAACAAAGCGGTCAGTAGTCCAAAACTTTACTTTTCAAGACCTCGGCAAGTCTCACCATAACCAAATACTTGCTGAAGTGACTGAGCCACTCGGTGAATTATCCATCCTTTCCTGTTCTTGTAATCAATCAATATTTACCATGTGTGCATGTAAAATCAGTACTAGCAATTAGCAAATGAATAAGATGATTAAGAAACTGAGTTAGTTTTCGGAAATAGGCTTTTTTAATGCATATTTTAAGATTTCAAGTTAAAAGTATCGGAAGTTTATAATGTGCTCTATGGCCCCATGTATCCTTTGTGCTATTTTGCGGTATTGACACTTGACTACTATGCTTCTTGTTGCATGGTATGTTTACATTTACTAGTTTTGCAACATGATAAAGGTTGTCCGAACAGTTTATTGACTCTTCCCTGTAGGATGAGCCAGTGAACTTACCACAGCATGTAGACCAACTGTTAAATGATTACTCAAAAAGGTTTCATGAGATCAAGACCCCACGCAAGTTGTTGTGGAGGAAAATTTTGGGTACTGTGAAGGTAAGTGATATAAGTTCACATTGCTGTTCTCTCTGGCAGTTGCATAACATGAATTATTTAATCCGTTTATTATCTATCTCAGCTAGAGTTGCAGTTTGAAGATAGATGCGTTCAGTTATACGAAAAGGTCAACTTTAATAGTAAACCTTGTTCCATTTTGTGTAAAAGAAATGTTGCATCAATCAGTATAGTGATTGGAGTCGTGGTTGCATTCAGTTGCGCATCCAAGAATCTTGCCGCAGCTGTTGGTGTACCAGTGGATGTGCTAAACAGGTGAATTAATTTTTGGATAAGCAAGGTTAGCCTATAACAGGCCCTGATTCATTGAACTAGTTGAGTATAATTTATTAATCTCTTGATCCTTTAATTAATTTTTGCTTGAATGTAACTTCCGTATCATTCAAGACGTCAACATTACGACCGTGTTCTGGGTTGGGGATACTCTCTTTTCTAGCCTATAAACAAATAGTGCACCTGTGATTAATGGCTTACAGCTTATTGAAACAAGTACCTAATATTGTTAAACTAGCCATCAACCTTAGAATTATCCTGTTCTGTTTACTTTGAGATAGCTGGACTGTTTTCAGTTTTATCACCAAGGTTGACACTTCTTTATCTTATTTCTTCAATATACTCCTCTCTGCTCACCTGTCTACTACTAAGTTCTTACCGTCTCCTATCTTCAGTGAACTTTTCTTCATCTCACACAAGTTAAGTTTCCATCTAAGTACTTTACCATCAAGTTGATCAAGTTGAATACAACTTTCTCTCTCTAAAATATTTCAATCTTCTGCAAGCTTAATTAAGCCTGTGTGAAGCCTGCCTAGGGCTGTCAAAAAAATTCGAAATATCCGATATCCGTCCGAAATATCTGTATTCGTATCCGGAAAAAGCGGATATTATCTGTATCCGAAAAAAGCGGATACGAATATTATCCGTATCCGAAGATTCCAGATACGGATATGGATATAGGCGCATCCGTATACGAAAATATCTGTATCCAAAATTAATTATATAGTATAATATATATTTTTAGTATAATTTTAATATATAATTATAAAATATAAGCATGCTACTCCCAATAATACTTTGTCACATGTCTTCATTCTTTATTCTCAATATTAAAATATAAGCATGTGGTATAAGTTATCTTTACTTATTAGTTATTTCCCTTTCTAACACAACAATCAGGTCAGCTAGCCCAAGTGGTATTGGCTGGTAAGGAGAAGGAGCTCCACCAGGGTTCAAATCCCTCCGCCTGCATTATTATCCGTATCCGGATAGCATCCGCCGGATATCCGATCCGTCCGGATATTTCCGAATCCGGATACGGATTCGGATACCTTTACTAAATGCCGGATCCGGATACGGATATGGCCATATCCGGCTCCGTATTATCCGTTTGACAGCCCTAAGCCTGCCTTAGTAGCCGACGGAGTGAGTTGGTAAGGGGCGCACAACATAACTCGACGGAAAGAAGTTAAACTCCTGTCTTGAGTTAAATTTCTTTAGCTCACACAAGACGAGCAGCAGATAGTACCCTCAGTAGCTGATAAGTCCAGTGTTGGGTCTATTGGGGAATCATCACAGAATCAGCATGAGCAGACTCCAGTGATCATTTTATACACGCTTGTGGAGGCTGAAACTGGAAAAGGTGGTGGGGCAACCAAATGGAACCACCACATTGTTATTGTTATTATTATTATGTGTCTTTCCGGTAAAATCCAATTGATTTGAAAATGGCAGAATTTTGTCATTGGAATGCTTACCAACAACTTTGGTGGTATGGTGTTGGATCGCATTCATAATATTCTCAAGGTAAGATGTCCAAAACTCGATGTTAACTCTCGACAAAAGCTGAATATGGATTTGCTAACAAATGTTATAATATGTGTATCCAGATGTTCTGTAAAGATCCACCATATGATAAATCAATCCAACAACTGCAAAAGCTTCTTATCTGGCCTAGTTGCTGAAGAGAAATTGGAATTTCGAGATGGCATGTATTTCCTCGCGAAGTGAGAGGCGTGGTGTGATCAGGACATATTGCTTCCAACTACTTTGCGTCTCTCTCATTGGAATACTACTTCGCCTTTTTTGATTCGGGTGGCCTACCTGTAAAGACGAACTAAGCTCATTTCGATACACACAACTACAAGTTTGTTCATATTAAACCAGCTGCATGCAAATAGTAACCCTTTCAAACCATGCGAACCGCACACCAAATTCGGATTCGGAGGTGTCAAACACGAGCCATTTTTAGAGTTCTTATGATTTTGCTTTGTTGAGCATTGGAGTTTCTATGACAGGGATTGTCTCGTCGCTGTTTTGATGGTTGATCCGATTCGTTGGCAAGAAACAAAACAAGGCTGTCCAATCTAATTCTCAGTGCCTTATTCCTACATGCACATCACTTAACTATCTGATGATCTTCGTAATAATAATGTTATCGTAATGGATACGTTTGGGTTGTATAAAGGCTGATCAGAGGCACATGACGGAGCCGATCCAAAGCTGAATAATTGATGGCGGCAAAATTACAAAATGCACCACTGATTTTCAGCCGATCACGATTTGCATCCACAATTTTTATCCATTTCTTTTCTTTTTGATGACGGAGAAACCCGCAGCCGCTACTCTTCGAGTGCGCACTGGATAAACATTCGGGCTGCACGTAATTTTTATCCATTTCTATACAATGGCTTGATGTGTCAATGTGCCTTGGTGTCTAATTTACTTGTCAAATCTACGTGTCACGTCGTAGAATTGACTAGGTAACTCGTGATGTGGAATATATATGATTTTTTAAGTAAAAATCATAATAGAAGGCGGTAGTAAATGGGAGGAAATTCATTTTTAATTTATTTTAATCTCAACAAGAGTATTTTTAAAAAAAATTTAGATTCCATATTTTACACTTCACCAGTCAGTTCTACCACATGGCACATCGATGGGCGGTAAATTGGGCAGCAGGGCACAATCGTAGACACATCAGCGTATTAAATATAAATTGATACCAAAATAAAAGTATGGATGTAAACCGTGGGAGGTGAAAGTTAGTGAATGTATTTTGCAATTTTACCAACCGATAGTAGAGCAAACTCCCCCTTGGTCAAAATGAACAATCATTTAATATTTTAATATTGAACTTCGAAGTCATTTTTTTAGATATTGTGCTAAGAAATATAAGAATTATTTATTGAAGTTGTTTCTATAATATTTTCATAATATTACTTTCTAATAATTTTTTTATGATATAACTGAAAAATTATTTATAATTAGAGTTTTTACAGCATAGATGGGGTATAAGGAATAAAGATATGACCGAACTTTCTAGATCGGTGCTGGATGGATCATCGAGAACCGGATCGAGATATTATTACGTCACATCACACACAGTATGTGTGAGTGCATCTTTGACCGTGCAGTAAATTGTTCTTTTTTATTCAAACTCATGAAAATATGTGTGCGGGTTTGGGGTGGCAAAATATACGAAAATATCAAAATATCGTATTTATCGTATCGAAATTATTGAAAATATCGAAAATTTTGGTATATCGAATTTTCAGTACGGCATGGTACCGCACCGAAAATTTTCGGTACGATACAACAGCAACAACAACATCTAAGCCTTAGTCCCAAAATGATTTGGGGTCGGCTAACATGAATCAAACTTTGAAACCGTCAATAATCGTTACATAAATAACATAAAAGGAAAGAAGAGGGAAAAAGTAGAGAAAAAAATAAATAAAAAAAGAGAATGAATGAAAAAAAAAAGATAACATGAAATAAAAGAAAAAAAAAGGAATCAGACTCCATCCACCATCCGTATTCTTTCCCGCCACATTTGCCTCTCCATCGCCATACTTTCTCCAATTCCAAGAAACCGCATATCATTTTCAATCATCTTTATCCAAGTTTTCTTGGGTCTTCCTCTACCTTTCACAACATTACTTGCTCCCCAATTTTCTAGCTTCCTCACTGGGGCATCAATAGGTCTTCTTCTCACATGACCAAACCATCGTAATCGATTCTCCATCATCTTGTCTTCTATAGACGCAACTCTTACCTTCTCTCTGATCACCTCATTTCTGAGCCGATCCTTTTTTGTATGACCACACATCCATCGTAGCATACGCATCTCTGTCACATTCATCTTTTGAACGTGACATCGCTTTACACCCAACACTCGGTGCCATATAACAAAGGTGCCTAATTGCCGTGCGGTAAAATTTACCCTTTAATCTATGAGGCATGCCAGATCACATAAAACCCCCGTGGCACTCTTCCACTTCAACCACCCCGCCTTTATTCTCATGGAGCCACATCGCCATCTAGCTCTCCATCCTTTTGGATAATAGATCCAAGATACCGAAAGAAAGTGGATCCATGAACAACTTTCCCATCAAATGTGATCATCCCGCCTCTCTATCACTGTTTGCTAAACCTACACTCCATATATTCGATCTTACTTCACTCTAAAGCCTCGAGCTTCCAAAGTATCCCTCCAAAGTTCCAATTTATGTTGCACTCCAACCTTCGTTTCATCAATCAACACAATATCATCTGCGAACATCATACACCACGGAACGTCATTTTGAATTTCTCTTGTCAATTCGTCCATGACTATGGCAAAGAGAAAAGGACTAAGAGCAGATCCTTGATGCACCCCAATCGTAATAGGGAATTCTTCTGTCCTCCCAACATTAGTACGTACACTTGTACTAGCTCCCTCATACATGTCCTTTATAATGTAAATATATTTCCGCGATACACCCTTCTTTGCTAAGGCCCACCAAAGTACTTCTCTTGGTACTTTATCATATGCCTTCTTTAAATCAATAAAAACCATATGCAGATCTTTCTTTTTATCTCGATAATGTTCCATCAACTGCCGGATAAGATAAATTGCTTTCATGGTCGATCTTCCAGGCATAAATCCAAACTGATTTTCTATTATCTTCACACATTTCCTAATCCTTTGTTCAATCACTCGTTCCCACAACATCATGGTATGACTCATTAGTTTAATTCCGCGATAATTAGAACAATCTTGAACATCACCTTTGTTCTTATACAAAGGGACGAGAATACTTTTCCTCCATGCTGATGGCATCTTATTGCTTCTCCAAATCTTATTGAAAAGCATAGTTAGCCATTCGATCCCTCTCTCCCCCAAACACCTCCAAACTTCAATAGGTATACCATCTGGTCCTTCTGCTTTCTTTGACCCCATCTTCTTCAATGCAATTGTCACATCACCCTTTTGGATTCTTCTCTTAAACTCTCGGTTAACCATACTTGAGGGGATGTTTAAATTCCCAATATCTTGTTCTTGATGGCCATTGAATAAGGTATCAAAGTATGACCTCCATCTCTCTTTTATCTCTTTATCTTGAACCAAAACTTTTTGGTCAGTATCTTTCACACATTTAACTTTTCCAATATCTCGCGTCTTCTTCTCTCTCATTCGAGCAAGTTTATAGATATCTTTTTCCCCTTCTTTTGTATCTAATCTTGCATATAATTCTTGATTGACCTTTGATCGGGCATTTCACACTGCCTTTTTAACTTCTGTTCGAGCTTTCTTGTACTTCTCATAATTCTCATCGCGCGAGCATTTACCCAGTACCTTATAACATTCACGTTTGGTCTTTATCGATTGCTTAACTTCATTATTCCACCAAGATGTGTCCTTACTTGATGGTCTGTTTCCTTTAGATTCTCCTAGGACTTCTTTTGCAACTTCCTTTATGTTATGCTCCAACAAGTTCCACATCGAATCTATATCCATCTCCGTGCAATCAGACCAAATACCACTATCATCAATCTTAGCCACAAAAGTATGTCGACTCTCCCCTTGGAGCTTCCACCACTTAATTAGAGGGTCAACTTGTGGTCTTCTCTTTCTTAAGTGCCTCTTACCTCGAAAGTCAAGCACAACAACCCTATGCTGTGTTGCAGCACTCTCACCGGGTATTACCTTGCAATTAGTAAAACTTTTCCTCCAAACATTCCTTACTAAAAAGAAATCAATCTGACTTGCATTACCTCCGTTTCTATATGTCACCAAATGAGAGTCCCTTTTCTCGAACCAAGTGTTCATAATACCCAAGTCATGAGCTAATGCGAAATCCAATATATCATTTCCTGCTTCATTCATGTCCCCAAAACCAAAGCCACCATGAATGCTCTCAAAGCCATCTCTGCTAACACCGACATGCCCATTGAGGTCACCACCAATGATCAATTTCTCACCCATAGGAATTCGTTCGACAACCTCTTCCAAATCTTCCCAAAATTCTTGTTTGATCGATGCATCCAATCCTACTTGTGGTGCATAAGCACTTATGATAGTTAGAAACTCATCCCCTATCACAAGCTTAATACTCATTATTCTATCGCTCTTTCTTGACACTTCCACCACATCATCAATGAATTCTTTATCAATGACGATACCCACTCCATTTCTACTTCTATCCTTTCCAGAGTACCAAAGTTTGTAACCCCAGGGAGCTAACACTCTTGCCTTCTTGCCAACCCACTTAGTCTCTTGTAGACACATTATGTAAATTCTCCTCCTTTTCATAACCTCCCCCACTTCTGCTGATCTCCCCGTCAAAAAGTCAACGTTCCAAGTTCCAAACCGCACCTTACTACCCTTACTAGCCGCAAGAACTAACTTCTCTGTCTGTCCCCGTCCACGCTGCAAGGATTCTTGCACATTTGACACCACACCCATACTTAGAGGTGGCGCGCCGCTTCCGGGCGACGACCTAGCAACCCTTGCAGGGGCGTAGCTCAACCAGTTTTATACCTGGGGCTGGTTATCAACATATACTTAATATATTATATGTACTTAATATATTAATTAATTTATTCAATAATATAAAACAAGCATGAGGTACATTAACTTTCCAAAAATATTGAATAAGAGTTTAATATTCGATACATTCAAAGCATGGAACATAAATACTATTTAAATGATGAACTTCGATACTTCTTAGATTCAAATTCGTCAATTACGGCATCATTATCAATCTTTTCAACCAACTCTCGTTCAATGTAGATGACCAAAGAGTCCTCCAAATAATTTTCATCCATCTTGTTACGAAGAGCCGTTTTAACAAGTTTCATAGCTGAAAATGCCCGTTCTGTTGTTGCTGTAGAAACCGGGAGAGTCAAAACAAGGCGAATCAACCTGTCAATTGAAGAAAAATAATAGATTTAGGTATATATTTAGCTGATGTAGCAATAATGCATTTAATTATAGAAAATAATGACCACCTGTCAATCAAGTTGTAGGTGCCCGACTTATTTGTCTCAACTAATCTTCGGCATAATGCAGAAATAGTTGACAAATCTTGAAATCTTTCATTGCCAACAACATCTATTTTATAGTGATCCAACTGCATTTTCAAGTGGCGCAAATCTTGTGCATCAAAATCAAGAGGATAGAACTCCTCAGCAAGTCGATAGATGTGATCAACATTAAGAAGCTTAAAATTTTCTTTAGGTTCCAAAGTCGAACTAAGCTTAAGAAGTTCGACGGCCTCATCACTGAATCTGCTATTAAGCTCTTCAACTTGGAAATCTATTGCAGCGGTAAATACATCAACTCGATAGTGGTGCTCAAATGTTATAGAATCATTTTGTTGGCATAAACGACCGGTAACAGATCTATAATGAGCTTCCATTTGAGGTATCTCAATGTAGTACTTGGTACAAACTTCCTCAACATAACTAAGTAGAAGGATAAATCCGTCCTCTCTCAAAGTATTAAGCAAAATTTTAGTGGTTGAAACATAGTCCATTGCATTTAAAATATCAAGAGATTTCTCTTGCAATGCTCGACAAAGTAGATTTGTTATCCCCATTATCTTCTGCATCAAGTGTAATACGAAAATAAAATCAAAAGATTTCATCGCAATTAACAAACCACTAGCTTCACCACGAATAGAGTTTGAAGAACCTTCGTCCACCATGTTTTCTAACACGGTAATCATAGAGCTGTACATATCAATCATGCTACAAATAGAGTTAAAATTAGAACTCCAACGAGTCTTTCCCGGTCGTAGTAAATTCCCAATTTGATTACATCCTCTACCGGTATCACGTTCACCAGTAGCTACCATATGAGCAACTTCTATTCTTTGTGCAGATTGCAACTCAGCATGACGTTTAGGAGATGCATTAATGAGATTACAAATAGAATTCAGTTTTGAAAAGAATAACCAAATGGATACCTCTTTTTCAGCCGCGGCGGTTAATGCTAGTTGAAGACGACGAGCGAAGCAATGTACATAATATGCACAAGAACAATCTTTTAGAAAAAGAGCTTGTAATCCATTCCACGACCCGCGCATATTACTAGCGCCATCATATCCTTGCCCTCGAATATTGTGGATATGCAAGTTATAGCGACCAAGGGCATCACATATTTTTTTCTTCAGTGTTGAGGAAGTCGTGTCATTAACCTGATCAATGGAAAAAAAGCGCTCTCGAATAAATCCATCAATATCCACAAATCTTAACACTATAGCCGTCTGCTCCTGGTTTGATGTATCTCTTGCTTCATCGACTAAAATGCAAATTTTTGCATCCCCAATTTCTTTACGAATCTTATCTCGTACTTGGTTGGCAAGAACATTCAAAACATCTTTCTGAATATCTGGTGATGTATATTTTGCATATTTGGGAGCTTTCTCTAAGACTATATTTCCAATCCTTTCATTCAAAGTTCCAATAAATTTTATCATCTCGATAAAATTTCCACGATTTTTAGAGAGTGGAGATTCATCATGGCCTCTAAGTGCACATCCCTGCAAGGTAAGCCATCGAATGCATTCAATAGTAACTGTAAGCCGTAATCTGTTCATTTGTTTTTCTTCAGAAGATTGTGCGTTTATGACTTTGTCAATATGATAAGGTGTATTCATCAAATTAACAATATATTCAGCAGCATGGTTATGTGGTGAAGTGTTGCATCCTATATGCATCAAAAATGCACATCTATTCTTTTCATTAACTCGCTTCCAACATTTAAATCCACCCATCGTAAAAGTGGGATTGCGAGGATGTTTATTTTCAAATAAAAAGCACGGGAAGCAAAATGCAGCATCTTTCGAAGGAGAATACTCTAACCACGAAAATTTTCTGAACCAATGACTTTGAAAACGTCGATTTTGATTCCCAAATTTAGTAGGTGGATACACATCCTGAATAGGTTGGCATATATGCCCCCATTTTAATGTATGCCCGTCTTATTTCATCCCTCCGATTAATAGGGTATTTCCATATCGGAGTACGTAATCCCGGATCGGGTTCAAGCGAATTCAAATCAACTTCATCACGAGGAGAATCGGCAGGTTGTTGATCACTCAAATTCGAGATCTCAATAATGGATGGACCCTGACTAGTCGATGCTTGCTCTTTGGATTTAAAAAACGTGTCGATAGTTTTTCTTTTCTTCATTCTCTGTATTTCAAGTTAAATGAATAATCAAGTTAAATGAATTTAAAAAATAAGAGGACATACACTATATTTAAATGCAGTATCTCTTTAAACAAAAAAAAATTATTAATTAAAAAAAATGCACAAGTTTGAGACAAACACATTTAATCTAAAGAGTAAAAAAAGCTACGAAAGTTGACATATCCATTCATTTAAGAATCAATCTTTAATCTAATGTTGAGCAAATAATGAATCACACCTATAATTGAGCATTTTTTTAAATCTGGGACAAATTTTAAAAATAAATACATTTATCAACCAACTAACAAATGTTCTAAGAACAAACAAAGAAAGAAAAAGAAAACAAAAAATGAAACAGAACAAAAAAAAAAAAGCTTTCATCATCATAGCAAATATTCATAGCAATAAGTTCAATAAATAAATAAGTAACAAAAAAATCAAATTTTTGCACAGACATAGAAGAAAAGATTAAAAAAAGAGTTATATGATTAAGGTAAAAAGAAAAGGGTAACAAGCTGCATACCTGATTGATGGAGGTCCAGATATGGAATTTGGAGAAGATGAAAAATGAGAGTGGTCAAAAAAAAAATTGGTGAATAAATAAAGAGAGAAGAAAAATATTGGCTCGATTTTGAAGGGATGTGTGTGAAATGAAGGGATGTGTGTGAAATGACCAAGCCTTCACACTTCACATGTTCTCCAATATTCAATATAAAAAAATATTTTTTTTTTTAAAACAGGTGAAATGACCCAGACTTCACACTTCACGTGTTCTCCAATATTTAATATAATTTTTTTTTTTAATAAAAACAGGTGAAATGACCCAGACTTTTCACAATTTACGTGTTCTCCAATATACAATATATAAAAATATTTTAAAAAAAAAAACGAGGTTGGGCTACAACCTAGTAGCCTATGGGCTCCGCCCGAACCTCGTATATTTCCACTACACCCGCCATGAAGTGTAGCGCATCCTTGCTCATTTAACACCGCCTCGGATGTAAAGGTGGCAGGCTCAAGGCGGCGACCTGCCAACCTCGCATACTTATCACTGCACCCGGGCCTATGAAATGCAGCGCGTCGCTTCTGAGGAGACGCCCCAACAATTTTCAATGTTTGATTCATGTCCATGAAATGTGACGAGTTTTACGCTGGCTGCCACTAACCTACCGCAACCCTCCTCTTTCGATAAATTCGGTATATAGTGATACCAAATGAAATAGTCTGCAGCATATGCAACAGAAGTTCTCGCACAGGATAGTTTGTCCAATGAGGGAGGAGACAAAAGGCATGTACGTACTATTAAAAGTTTGTAGTCGTAATTAAGGATGAGAGAAAAAAAGAAGAGGTATTGTAAGAGAGACGTTATGTATCCCTCATGATCTGTTATTTTCTCACCGGCCCCACCCACCATAAACAAAGCTTCTTTCCTCTTCAACATTTGTAGGGAAATGTGCACTGCCAAATTCCAAGAATTTGAGGGGAGGGATGGAAAGGAATAGTCAAGGGCCTGCAACTATTTTGCATTTTCTAGAGAGAGGGAGAGAGGGAATTTCTAGAGAGAGAGAGAGTATAAAGGATTAGTTTTGTGGGAATACTCTATTGGGGATAAAGACCTTTTTGGTCCCATAACTTTTCGCCTTTATCAAAAATGTCCCAAGAATTTCCGTTTAGCCAATTACACCTCAAATTTTTCTCAAGTGTACAATTTACATCCCAATACTCGTCGGAGTTGAAAAAACGGCGTCGTTTCCCCCCATGTGACCGGCCCGTGACTTTTAATTTGGGGTTTTTTCTCTCCGGCGTGATGTGGCCAATACGTGGGAGTTTTTTGATTTTTTTTGTTCACACAAAAGCAATAATTTTTGCCACCTCATTAATTAAAACTTTTTAATTTTTTTTATTCATTAAATTCATCCGTAAACTTAAACCAACGAAGAACTGAGAACGAACCCAAAATTAGGGCGAAGAACGAAGAACCCTAAACCTTGTGAGTGGCGGAATTCGCGTGAGTGGCGAAATTCCCGTGAAATTCATGGATGAAATAGAGTGTGGGTGCCATGAACGAGCCTCAATCGTGACTAGTTGGAAAGAAGCAAACGTAGGTCGGCGGTTCTACGGTTGTGCAAAATACCCGGTATGAGAAGTCTGTAATGTCGTTATTGTACGTTCATTTTTTGATGTTTTCTGATTTCCTTCTCGATTATTTATGTTTCAGAAAGATGGGTATTGTAAATTCTTTCGCTGGATTGACGACCCATTGTGTGATCGGGCAAGACCAATTATACACGGTTTACTGAAGAGGGTTAATGAGCAGAGGGATGAGACCCAAAGAGCAGAGATAATTGTAGATAAATTGAATCAAATGATTCAATTGGTGGAGTGTGCAAATGACAAGCTTGAAGAAGAGAACATGGCATTGAAGGAGGAAAATAGACAATTGATTTCTAAAAACCAGAAGTTGAAGATGAAAATGAAGGTGGATGAGAGAAGATATGGCATCAAATTATGTAATATGAATCTGTTTGTGAAGGCTTTTGCTATGGTTTGTGCTGGTTTAGCTTTTGCTATGGTTTGTACTTGGATATGATGAAGGTGTAGGATTAAAAATGTTATGTTAGATTGATGTACTGGTGGTGTGAGAAAATGCACATGTGTTGTAATTGGTTTGTATTATCAGATTTTATTTTATTGAAGTGTTCTTCTGTTTAATGTTGTGGTTTGTATCTGGTTATGTAGAATGAATAAAGTGCAATTGTGTTCTAATTGGTTTGTTATGTTTAATGAAGTTGTAATTTGGTCCGTTTGTATCTGGTTTGTATCAGAGTAACCGATTATCAGAACCTGGTTTGTACCTGGTTTGTAGCAGAACCAGATATCTGGTTGATTTGCAAGAGTTCTGGTTTGTTAAACATGATGTTAAACATCAGAATGCTCAGGACCAAATGAACCAAAATCAGGAACAGAAACAGAAGGACCAAATGAACCATAATGTGCAAGGTTTGTATCAAAATGAGGTTTATGAGCCAAAATGATGAGCAGATCCAAAATCAACCAATGTGAACCATAATGGACCAAGATGAGGTTTGTATCAAAATGGACCACATGAGTTGTCAAAATGAGGTTTGTATCAAGAGAAAACAAAAAGGACCAAATGAAGTCAAATGTACCAAACATAAGAAACATCAGAAACAAACATAAAGAACATCAGAAGGAACAAAAACCAGAAACATCAGAACCAGCACTAAACAAAAGGACCAAATGAAGTCACATGTACCAAACATAAGAAACATCAAAAACATCAAAGGACTTGATTTCATTAACCAAAATCAGAAACATCAAAGTACCAAATGAAGTATTTTCAACAACAGGACTTAATTTCATTAACCATAATCACCAACATCAAAGTACCTTACAGCAGAACATGAAGTTACACATAATTATTACAATCCTCAAAATAAGCAAAAAAACCATGAACAAGTACATCACACATATGAAAATAAGTCAGATGTCTTCATTTCTTCTTCTTCTTTCCTTTTCCTTCTGCATTTCCAGCCTGTGATGATAAATCCAAGTACTTTTGACCATCATTATCCACCACAATCCTCTTTAAAGTGTCCTCTCCAAGGGTTGCATTACATTTGTTTGTGAAGTGCCCAACCCAACCATCTCTCCCTGGTGGTGGTGCTCTAATTTGAACCCTTGGCTGCAAATGACCTTGTCCCATTTGCATTTGCTGGTACATGGGGGGTCCCTGAAGATGAGGTTCTGGAGCAGGTTTGTACCATTCTTTATTGATTACTTGGCTCTGTTGAGTGGTACCAACATTCTCTTCCACAAGTATAGGGTTCACAAACCTTGGTGGTGCAATCTGCTTGAAGTACATCACACATATCAGCATAAAATATAATAAACAACATTTGTACTACAATAATGTCAGTGGACACACCTCATTTGTGTTTTCATCAATGTTAATGACTTTGTCACCTATCACACTAGCACTTGATTGCTGAGCACCTCCATCAGAAGCATCAGCCTACAAATTTGATACAACATAACACAGACATCAGTCATAATGAATAACCTTGACATAAGATACAACATATACATGAAACATGATGAATACCTTTTTCCTTTTGCATCCAGCAGCATTATGTCCTTGGACTTTGCATTTGCTACAAGTCACTGTTGTTTGTTGTCTCCTCATCCTTTTTGGTTTGCTCCCACTTTTCCTTGCCTTATCATCAGGCTCCAATCTTCTCTTAGTTTGTCTCCTGCCTCTCTTAGGTTTTGTACCAAAAGTAGGGGGAAGAGGGGGAATATACATTGTCTCACCCCATAAAGCCTCATAGCTGATCCCATAAATGGGGCTCCCATATGCTTTCAAATAGGTCTCAACAGTGTATGCATCATCCACAAAGTCCACAGGGTCCAATCCTTGATTGAGCAGCATGTGACTGAGCAGCCTTTCTGAACTCCTGCTTGGTGGCAAAGATTTGATTGAGGCAGAACACTGGACTGAATATAGTCTTGGGATTAAACACAGGGTAATTAGGCTCATCATTGTCTTCATCAGACACTCTGTTCTCATCAAAGTCCACCTCATTGACCTCACAAACAATGTCAGGCTCACCCTCACCCTCACCCACATTATCCTCTTCATCAACAACAGGCTGCTTACCCTTAACACTTCCTTCAGGATGCTTACCCTTCTCACTTCCTTCAGGATGCTTACCCCTCTCATCTTCAGTCTGATTATCCCTCTCACTCATCCCTTCAGGCATAATATAAATGGTACTATTCTCAATCTCATTTGATTCATCTATCTCATCATTGTCATAGGACACTTCCTCTATATTTTCATCAAAAATCTCATCATCATCTTCATCACCAATTCATTACCTATCATAAAGTCGGGATCTTCAAAGTCCGAGTCATCCTCATCAAGATTTATGTGCATACTCTCACTTTCTACTTGTACTTGTTCAAGAAATATATGAACTTCCCTGAATGCAAGGTCCCTCTCTAAGCATGAATTAAGATCCTCATCATCAGCTAGGAGTTTAAAGCTCATATCTCTAAGTCTAATATAATACTTCTTCTCCCCTTTGCACCCTGCCTTTACACAATACTCATCCAAATCAGATTTTTTAAGTTCAAAGGTCCTAACCCAATCATAAACAACCCTGTCCCCCCCTACGTATTCATTGTCGGAATGCTCAAACTTTCCACCAAAATACAAGACCAAAGTGAGGTATTTACTATTCGAATCTGTACAGGAGTATGAAAGAAGCCAATTTTTAGTTATCAATTACTTATACAAAATCGAATCTTAAACACAAGGACAAGAGAACTTACCATACTTTGGGTTGGGGCACTCCATTGCACCTTTCCTCCGCACAAAAACCATTCCTGTTTCCTTTTCGCTATTTGGGGCTCGAAATTCAACTCGGAGAATTTCTGCGCATGAACCCTAGATTAGCTCTTCTTTCTCCCGCCTTTCGTACGCAGAATTGTATTTCTAATTTAATTTACTTGTTAATTTTTTTAAAATTATATTATTTGGGGCTATTTTAATAATGAGATGGCATCCTTTGTGTTTTAATTGGGCAAGACATTCCACGTATTGTCCACATCACGCCGGAGAGAAAAAACCCCAAATTAAAAGTCACGGGCCGGTCACATGGGGGGAAACGACGACGTTTTTTCAACTCCGACGAGTATTGGGATGTAAATTGTACACTTGAGAAAAATTTGGGGTGTAATTGACTAAACGGAAATTCTTGGGACATTTTTGATAAAGGCGAAAAGTTATGGGACCAAAAAGGTCTTTAACTCTACTCTATTGCACTCTTTTGAGCATAGTAGAATTTTTTTTTGTCATACGGTCGCCACCAAATCTTTTTATAATCAAAGTATCATAACTGATCTTTATTCGAAGACATTCGAATCAACTATTCGAGTAACACCTTCGAGTTATCTACTCGATTAACACAAAATACATTTGAATCACCTACTCGAGTTTCTAGATTGCATTCGAGTCACCTGTTCGAGTCACTTAATTACATCCAAGTACATTTGGATCACTTATTCGAGTCACTCTAATAGGTGACTCGAATATATATGAGTCACTCGAATAGATTTTGAGTTATTCGAATAGATTTCGAGTCACTCGAATAGGTGAATCGAATGTACACGAGTCACTCGAATAGGTGAATCGAATGTACATGAGTCACTCGAATATGTCACTCGAATATGTGACTTGAATGTGTTTTGTGTTAATCAAGTAGGTAACTTGAATAAGTGATTCGAATATTTTTAAGTAAAGGTTAAATCTGACGATTTAGATATCAAAAAAATTAATAATCCTATTAAATTTTAAAAGGCACTACAATTTTTTTCCCATTTTTGTTTTTTCTAAACAAAACATATTTAATAGAGACCACATCATAGTTACTCATTGACTTTGGCCAACCATGCATGAAGCAAACTAAACATCACACCACTATTATTAGATAAGAAACCGGTCTTCACCAAAAAAAGATAAGAAACCGGTGGAAGTTTGAGCCTGACAGTCAAAATTTACATTGTATTTTATATATAGAGTCAAAATGGTTGGCTTATTTAGATTAGGTTGTATTATTAACATATTCATTTTTTTTTTACTTATATTTATATGATTATTGTTTATCAATTTTTAATTTAACAATATTAACAATTTTAGAATTTTTTTTCCACGGTTAGATTATCGAAGAAAAGAGAATACCCTATTCTAAAATTCTGGATCCATCCTGACGAAGGAAGTACTATCTAAACTCTTTTAAACTAATGCTCCAACATACTCATTAAACCTAATCATTTTTAGTCGGTCATGTACTCCCTCTATACTAATCAAAGGTTGACAGAGAGTATATATTTAGTGTATTTTAGATAATAATTGATATAAATATTGTAAATGTGCATGAAGACTACAAAGTAAAAAATATTGATAATGAATGCATGGTGGAGATTAGAAAGTAAAAAGTGATTATTTGATTTAATTGTGAAAAGTAACACATATATATATATATACTTACTAAACAGATGATTTTTTTGATAGAAATTTAAATATTTGGACGGAACACATATCATTATATTTAACCAACTGTCTTGGCGCAGTTGACCACCTGACATTCAATTTAGTTGGAGGTCAGGAGTTCAATTCCTAGTGGCAACACTTTGGAATTGAATTTCCCAATGCTCAATGATCCCTTCGTCCTTGACTAAGGGTTAGGTCCTAGCCCTCCGGGGTACGTTGGTGGAACAATTAAATATTGAGGGTTTCAGACGGCAGTGTGGGAGGCCAGATCTCGGTGGGACCTTGCGGTTGGATTTGAGAGGTCCAACATGGAGCAATCACTTGAGGGACGAGTCCTTGTGCGCGGTAATTGAGGATATTTAAGAATCTGGAAGCCAGATATACATCTCGCGATTTAACTGATAACAGTACTGTGGGATCAGAACTGTTATCCCGAGAACTAATCAGGTGTAAGCTTGAAATCCGTTATCAAAAAAAACTTCTACATCTAGTGGAACTTAGGGAGATAATTTATTTCTTATAATAATGGGGATGTGGGGTGGGTGGTGTGTGTGGGGGTATAGAATAAGGTCAAGGTGTTGGCACTATCTAATAAATGCAGAGGGCCGGGGGGCACTTCGGAAGGGCAAAACGGATGTAAGTAAATATTTTGCATGATATGCCATGTAATGTCTTGTACTAAGTTGGTATGTTTATGTGTGTGTAGAGAGAGAGAGAGAGAGAGAGAGAGAGAGAGAGAGAGAGAGAGAGAGAGAGAGAGAGAGAGATGGGGGGTTGCAGGAATAGAGCAGAAGGGTTCAGAGGGACAACCCGAAATAAATGCTACTTTTCCTTATGGCGTTTGGCTTCGTAGGGCGTGCTTCTGTCGGGATATCCCCTACCTTTAAAACCGTCCCTTACACGTCATGCACACACATTCACATACTCCCTCTCCGGAAAAAAAGAAATTATTAGGCATAAATATGTTTACTATATATAAGTATAGTAATCGTGGTGTCACACCTATTTTAGTATAATATTAAATTAATATTAATAAATATATTAAAAAAATTAGATTATAAAAATTCATATATTTATACTCTTTCCATCCCATAAGAGTGTCATTTATTTGCCATTTGCTTCTTTTCCGCAAGAGTGCATCCATTTCATTTTTACAATACACATCTTATATTTTTATCCACTTTTTTTTAATTTATTTACAACAATAGCTCACACCATTTATACTTTAATTAATTAATAACAATAATTAACATAGCTTACAATAAAAATTAAAAAGTAGAATCCATTCTCCACTCAAATTCATCCTTACCAAACCTTTATTAAAACCAGCGCGTTGAAGAATGATCACACTATTATAGGACAAAATGAATATATGATTATAATATCGTTAATATATAAACATAATGGTTCATTATTTGAAAGTCCGAGTATAATGTCCATATTATGCATTATATATAATTTTGTAGGGGATTATATGTATAATATCGATAATTTAAACTCGACGTTTTATTTTTCTTAAATTCTCCATGCACATTCTCTTTTTTATTCAGTTATATATTAAAAATAATTATTATATAATTATATATTTCTATTAATAAATATATTAAATATCCTTTCTAATATGGAATTAGAGTGGATTTGGCGTCACACAGCTTTAATACATCATAATTCTTATAAACTTTATATAATATAATGTAATAATTTGTGTGAGCTCATGTATAATAATAATAATAATAATAATAATAATAATAATAATAATAATAATAATAATAATCTTATTCGTTGAACTAAACTTTTAGAATCTATAATTTATGTCCTACCCTTCAATTTCCAAAGTTGGACATGCATGAAGAATAATAATAGTAGTAATAATAATAATAATAATAATAATAATAATAGAAAAATCAATAAAATTGATAAATTCCTCTCAATTCATGAACTGCACTATCAGTTTCTATTTATTTAATAACTTTATATGGGAGTCCCGGTACAATGTCCGGTAATAATAATAATAATAATAATAATAATAATAATAATAATAGAGAATATTCTTAAACATTATACTAAATAAATGTTTTAAAATCTCACAATTTATAAACTATCTTTCGGTTTATAAAACTGAAACTACATAATAATAATGATAGTATAATAGTAATAAAGAATAATATTATACATTGTACTCGATAAAACTTATGAAATTTGCTAATTTATAAACTACACTTTGAATGTCTAATTTTTATATAATAATTTATATAGGAGTCCAAGTGCGATGTCCACAATACTCATAATCATAAACATAATATTACACATTGCACTAAATATAACTTCTGCGATTCCGTAATTTATGGATTACCATTTAAGTTTTCAGGACTGAGATACATAAATAATAATAATAATAATAATAATAATAATAGAATAATAATCAATAATAATTTTATATATTATTGATTATGCTCAATAAAACTTTTGAAATCGCCTATTTTGTAAACTACTCCTTATGTATTACAATTTTCACATAATTGTCTAATATTATATAGGTTTTGAACTACTTATATATTTTTTATAAGGTACTGATAATATGATCTTTTGTGTAATACAAACACTTATCTACAATATAAAATAAATAGACAACTTTTAACTAAAATGTAAATTAATATGCAAAACATATGATAAAACTGAATTTATTATTTTCATACATAATACAGAAAGATAAGGTATTACAAGCGTAAAATATGATTTGCAGTAATCAGGGCCGTCTCAAATAATTTGGAGGCCCTGTTCAAATTTTAAGGATTTTGTGTATTATTCATTTTAAATAAATCAAATATTATTATTATATATACATAACAATTTTTTTCGAGCCCTGAAAAAATAATATTAGGCTGGGGCCCTGTGCGGTAGCACAGCCCGCACATGCCCAAAGACGGCCATGGCAGTAATACTACAGATCCAGGACGGCCAAGTACTATACTAGGTTGAGAGATCGTGGGTCGGCTTTGCTGGGTTAGTCAGTCAGTTATGTATTTTAAAAAGAAATCTATATTCGCGATTATATTTCAAAAAAATTATTTTTCTAAAAAATATAGAGTAAAGTTACTTTATGTATCTGAACTTTACTCAAGACACCACTTGAAATACTAAATTTTAATATCTATCACTTGCAATACTAAACATTCACTTTACTTAGACTTTGTGTACTGTCGTCTATATGTTACTAACTCCGTTAAAAGTTCAAGGGTAAAGCTGTGTTTTCAAAAAAAAAAAAACTATCTGCAGGTTCACACTAGCGGCTGCAGATTCCTTCTCCGCCATCACCACGTCCTCTTCCCCAATGACAACTGCTGGTTTTTCTGATGAATTCTTCGGAGAAGACGAAGATCCAGGAGAAGATGATTCCTGTTCAGTTTCCTTGGGACCAGTCTCTAGGAGCTCTTACTTGTGAGGTTTGATTGGAATTGGTATTATTGGTTGTGTTATTCATTTAGAAAGATGAATGTTAGAGATGTTAAACGGCTAGCCTAGCGGTTTCCTGCTAAATTAGCGCTGGGACTAAACGGTCCGAGCCAAAAGCGAATTTAAACGGCCAGAATATCTACTTAACCCTAATCCTAACGGGTTTCGGGCTAAACGGGCTAAATATTTAAAAAATCTATTTTTTATTTTTTTATAAGTCATAAACCAAAAAAACCAGTAACAATATATTTTATATATAGTAACAAATATACTATAATAAATATAACAAAAAAATACACATTTATGTATATATATATATATATATATAAACACTATATTAACAAATACAGTAATAATATACATTATATATAATATTAATATATATTACATATATAATATTAATATATGTTATATAAATATAGTATTACTGTAAGTTGAAATTAACAATATATATATATATATATATATATATATATATATATATGGAGTGAAATGATATAAGTGTAAGAAATAAGAATGATTGTGAGCCATTAATCCTTGAAGATTAATGACCCAGATTTCGTTTTGGTGTGCTAACACGGGAAACTAGGAGTGCTAACGAATTTAATTATTGCGGGTACCAATGTAATTTGATTAATTTATCTTATGGGAAGTTACTAAAATCATGGAAAGTTCCTATATTCATGGGATTTCATATTTTAGGTTAATATCTATTTTTTTATGGGATTTCATATTTTTTAGTCGTTCAAATATTTTATATTTTTGGTGTATTTATTTTTATTTTTTTAAAAACTAACATTATCTTTTTTTTCTATTTGATTTTTATTTTAAAAAATCGGAACTGTCGTGCTAACTATTTGTTTTGTGTGTGCTGCAAATTGGAAAACAGAGTGCGGTTCTGGTTATATTCCAATTATGTGATTTTTTTGTTATGTTTTATTGTGTACAATACAGTCAATTTTGATACAATGTGTTGTGCTTTATTTTTTTGGAAGATAAATAATCATACTCATTTTCAAGTATAGGTACAAAATGATTTTCGCGTCATTTACTAAAAAATACAATAAATACAATAAGACTCCATTTGTAAATCCCATAAACTCCTATGCAAGCATTACATACCATATATGCTAGTATTACCTATTAAATGTGCTAACACAAATAACATTTTAATGCTAAACTCTACTATTAAAATATTAACAGAAATGAAATGTATTAACAATGCAAAATTTTACAGATTTAAGTGTTAACTATCACATAAATGACATCACAATAATTATCAAAACAATATTATCAAAGGTGCTAAAATTTGGGAAGAGATAAGAAATGGGATATGAAATCCCATGATTGTAGGAAATACCAAACATAAAATCTGTATAATTACAAAAATATCCCCTAAAAATATTCACAGAAGCACACTTAGGCTAACTCTTTAGCACAACGTGCACAAATCGCACCATTAATCACCAAAGATCAAGAGCCCAATCATTCTTATTTCTTACGGAAAAAGCTTTCCTACAGAACTTATCCCTATATATATATATATATATATATATATATATATATATATATATATATATATATATATATATATATATATATATATATATATATATCGGGCTTCGGGCTAGCCCTAACGGGCTTCGGGATAAACGGTTCGGGCCAAAAAAGCCCGAATTTAAACGGGCTAGGAAATATCGGCCCTAACCCGGTTTTTTAGCGGGTTAAACGGGCCAGCCCGGCGGGCCTGAGCCAGTTTAACATCTCTAATGACTGTTAAGAAAATGACCCAAATGATTTATTAATTATGGGCCGGTATTATGCAGCCCAGCCCAGAACTAATAAATATCCCTCCATCAGGCCCGGCTTCTGGATTGTTCCCTACCTCTAATCTCGCCCGTTGATTTAGATGGGACAATCCCATCCGTCGGTTCCTTGTATTTGTTTTACTCCCGTGCAACCCTAGCCTCACTTCTCAGTTTTTTATTTCTCTCTCATCTCTCTCTCGCTCTCCGCCGTCAGAAATGGAAACTCGATTTTCTTCCCTTTTTGCTCGGCTATGCCGTTCCGATTTAGAAGAAAATCGAAACTCTTATCAAAATAATGATAAGAAAGGATTTGATTCCCCGAAAATCGCTGGCCTTCGATTTGGGTTTTTTGCCTATATATTTTGAGCGATCTGGGCTTGAGAATATATACGAAAAATTCTTCTGAGTGAGAAAAAATATTTCCATCAAGTATCTTTGTGAATACTGAGTGAAAAAACAAAATTTCTTAGTGAAATTGATTGAAGCTGATTTGGGGTGTTTCTTTTGGGAACTATTTGAAACCATCTGGGGGTGATTCTTGTCTGGGCTGCTGGTCGCTGATACTCGAGGAGCCTAGGACGTGGGTACCGGATTTGAAGGACTGAGCCGAGGCCGACTTCGGTTGATTCTCACCACCTCTCGATTTACAGATCTTGTGTGATCTGTTCGGTTTGGTTTCTTGAACTTTAATTTCCTCTTCTTTGTGTTCGGGTCTTTTAAGTTAATTCATTTTTCTCTGTGTAATTCGTTGTCAATAAGTTTGTTGTGTAATCCTTAATCTCCGTAGCCATAGGAATTTTATTTGTAATTCGTTTACTGATTTGTTGTGTAATTTTATGTATTCCGAATAGATACCTTACAGTGGTATCGGAGCCTCTAAAAAGGGTTTTTATTCGGAAGGACGTACGGATTCCGACCGAGGGATCCGCTCAGGTATTGTTTTTCATACCCTGTCTCTTTTACTTCGGCACTGTAGTGGGTTGTCCATTATTTTAGCTTCCGTCTGTTTACTTGATCTTCTCAGGGTGACTGTGATTGCTCCGATTTATTATCTTCGTATTGAGACTGTAGTAGTCGCTATCTCCGAGCATACCGAACCCCCTTGCCTGGACCGTAAGTGTTCCTCGGATCTTGTGAGGCTCTGGGATACGATTCCAGCTCACTTTGTTTTAAAAATCTGTTGTGATTTTAGTCTCTGTGATATCTGTGTGATACCGGGATTCGATTTCAGCTCGCTTTATTTTAAAATCTATTGTGATTTTAATCTTTGTGATATCTGCGTGATACTAAACTACTGTCTCAGTTCCTACATTTTTATCAGTGCCCTGTGCTGCTATTTTAAATCTTGTGTGATTTTTACAAATATTAAAATGGGCTCTCTTACTTCTTTTACAATGGCACATTTCGACGGCAAATGAGATTTTAGAATTTGGCAACAGAAAATGAAATCTATACTTGTCCAAAAAAAATGTTTTAAAGCCATTGAAGGTACTTTTCAGTCTGATGTATCTTCTGAGAAACGTGAGGAATTGATTGAGTTTGCTCATTCATCTATATTCTTGAACTTGTCTGATTCTGTGATTAGACGAATAGGCAAAACTAATAATGCTAAACAGCTTTGGGATAAACTTGAGGAAACATTTACTGAAACTTCTTTGCCGAATAAATTATTCCTTCTCGAAAAGTTTTTTCTTTATAAGCTGGACTTGACTAAAGATATTGATGGTAATCTTGATGCCTTTACAAAGTTAGTACAAGATATAAAACAAACGGGTGATAAAAACATTGATGATTATTTCCCTATTGTGCTCTTGAATGATATCCCTGATGCTTATAATGATGTGAAATCTGCTATCAAATATGGGAGGGATTCTGTTACTTGAGACGATGTTATAAGTGGCGTAAAGAGTAAGGAATTAGACTTGAAAATTAATAAGGTTTCTAAACCGGTCTCTGATGTCAATTCTGTAAGGTCTAAGCAACACCTTTAAAAGAAACAGTTTATCAAAACTGATTCTGAGAAGTCTAATAAGAAAAAGGGGCAATGGAAGGATAAAACTAAGTTCCGGCCTAAAAATCGTAAATGCTATAACTGTGGTAAATCTGGTCATTATATACAAGAATGCACCAAGCCTAAAAAGAACTTGCAAAATGATCAGGCTAATTTGACTGTGGGCGATATCTTTATGGTTATTGATGATTTGCGTCTCTCTGTGAATTCTGTGCTTTTTGGTCTGTGTGAAAACGAGTGGTTACTGGATTCTGGATGCACTCATCATATGACACAATTCGGTTTTATCCGCACAAACCAGGTTAGAACATGCAGCAGTTTCAGTTTGGCAAATGTATAAATTAAATTTCCGAATTCCTTTAAACAACATTAAGGAACCTCTGGAAATTTTCATGCAATCATTCCCCCAACAACCCCTAAGGCCCTCATCCTCCAAAGTAGTACAGGATATCATATTATGAGATAAATCAGGAATATGTCTGACATTTTTTAGAGTAAACTGAGTACCATCAGCAAATTTCAAACACACATTTCCTACTCCGGCCACAACCCATTTTACCTTATCAGGCATATAAACATACCGATCACCAAGATTAGTATAACTCGTAAAATAGGTTAGGACATATGAGCATGAAGGGATTAGATATCTTGCATAAACAAAAGTGTTTTGGAAAGGATAAAATCTCTCACTACCAAAAAAAGTACTTTAGCCGACGACCCGAAAAAAAACGGCCGACGACTTTAAAGTGTCGTCGGCTAAACTCTGCACTTTAGCCGACGACTCGAGTTGCCGTAGGCTAAAGGGTTTCATTCGAAGACTTGATCTAGGTTGTCGGCTAAAGTGCAAAATAGTCGTCGGCTATAGTGAAGAGGTTTAGCCGATGACCGATATAACATTTAGCCGATGGAAAAAAAAAAACGTTTTAGCTGACGACTTGATCTGGGTCGTCGGCTAAACCTTTTCCCAAAAATAAAGGTTTTAGCCGACGACCCAGATCAAGTCGGCGGCTAAAACCCTTTCCCCAAAAAAAAATTACATTTTAGCCGACGGCAAGATCTAGGTCGTCGGCTAAAGCCTTCCGAAAAAAAAATTGGCGTTTAGCCGACGACCTAGATCAAGTCGTCGGCTAAACCTCCAAGTGAAAATTATATATAGTTCAGGGAACACCAACCCAATCTTGCCCCTCCCCGCTAAAGAGCACATTTCTATTCCCGATCGTGACAGTTATTCCCGAAAAAAGCTTGTGAGTTGCTACTTTGAGTTGTGCTAGCTGGAGTGACGAAGGTTTCTACCGGTTGTTATAATTGTAACACCCCAAATCCACTCAGGGATATTACACGCCGTAGACCCTCTCCTCGAAGATCTACCAGGCTGGTAACAACATTTAACATCTCGACAATGCCTTCAAGGCTAAATGACTCAGTAGACCGATTTGGTCTTTCAATAAAAATATACAACTCAATACAACATATACCCACGCAGGGGTCAAAATACAATAAACTCCCGTACAACGGGGAAAAGATACTGCAGCGGAAAAGAAAATACAACTAGACCAATACGACATCAACGGATCCTCGTGTGATTAGTATCTTTCATCTTTCATCATCCTTCGTGCCGACCCTGTGTTATGCTCCAAAACATGAATGCAAAAATAGACATACACCACCCGAATACTCAGGGGTTTGCTAAACTACACTGTTTTGCTAGTGCAAATACAAAGTGCAAATACGAGAAATACAATTCACATTCCACGAATAACAATAACCAGGAATCCTCAAAGATCCAAACGAAACGAAAAGTACTTCTCGAGGCAAGGGTTTGAGAAAACCTTTAAAAATCGAAATACCATAAATCAATGGAAATAATTTATAAGACGGTTTAGAATGCCATCGAGAGTTTTAATAGAAAACCATTTAGGATTATCAAATCCTACTTTTCAAAATCCACAAGACAAAAGGGGTCACCGCCCCAAATCTTTACTTTCCGAAAATGACATTTACCAACCCGTTGGGATTTTAGCCCCAAATCCATAAAATGACTTTTACAAAACCATTGGGATTTTAGCCCCAAATCTCATCAACTCACAGTACACAAGAACGACCACAAGGTTCGTCTCCCAACATCAAAATCCACAAATAAAGGATTTAAAACAAACAACAAAATACTCTTGTGCCATCCTAGCCAAGTAAGCCAAACGAACAACTTACCTCTTACACACTTAGTCGATGCATGCAATCATAAAAACCGTTCAAAAGCGCTCATTTCCGGAAATGCCAATAATCCAAATCACAGTTGCAAAATGCACCACAATTAACCGTCGATCCACACCTCCATGGACCCCTACCGAGACCCCATCGGATCTAACCCGTAGTGGTTAAAAGCAAAGCTCGTCGATCCACACCTCCGTGGACCCCTACCGAGACCCCGTCGGATCTAACCCGTAGTGAGCATACACACACACACGTTACTCATGCAATACTAATATGCTAAGAATGTAAGTTCATTAAGAATACTCACTAGAGATGGCCACTTACTCGACGCCGTTATCAAACTCTTCAAAAACACCATAACAAGATTAAATACGGAATACACGATCCCATAACTTTAAACACAGGAGTATCATCATCAAAGACTTCAACGTTCAACGTAATCAAATCATAATCAATTCCCAAAACACATTGTTCACAAAACACAGGCGTTTTGAAAGCAAGCCTTTAACGAGGCCAAACCGAAATCTTTTGAAACTTCATTTCAAACAACCAAACAAACACAACAAGACGATCACCGATCATCATATCCATAAAATAAGAAAAGTATGGGCAAGGTACTTGCCTCGATATCACAATCGCAACGAGACGACGGATAGGACGCGGTCGAATAGCCCCGAACCCCCGAACAATATCAAGAACGCGATAGCACCACGAGTATTACGAGAATAACACCACACGAATCATCAATCACCAAACGGAATTCAACATCGGAATCCTCGGACACCTATAAACCTCCGGAAGTAACAATAACACATGGTTACGACGAGAATCAAGTCCAAAACAACGGAAATCCCCAACAAACTATCGAAGGGAAACTCATTGGGACATTTAATCGAACACTAAATGTTCAATAATTCCCAAGAACACTCGAATCGTCGATCGAGTTAAACAAACTTGATATATGGATATACAACCCATAGAACATGATTAATAACATCATACTACACCAATCGATGTATCAAAATCGGATTAGAAACGAAATCAAGAACAATTTCTCCAAAAAGTCAACTTGAAGGATAATCAAGAAATATACCTTGATTTGGATGAAGGATTCAAGTAGAGGTCGAAAATCTATAACAAGACTTGAGGTAGATGATCTCTACAAGTTTTGGAGCACTCAAATCGCCCAAGAATCGCCCACAATCGCCTAAGATGAAGGAGGAAGAAGAGAGGAGAAAAAAATGAAGTTTTTCTCTCGCAACCGCTAAAAACGCAGAAAAGCCCGTGTGCCGCGGCACAGATGAGTGTGCCGCGCCTGTGGCCAAGAAAATGCCCAGGAATTAGCTTAGTGCCGCGGCACGGCTGAGTGTGCCGCAGACACGGCATGCCCCCTTCAACACCAAAAAGGCACACCATGCAGTCTTCGCTATTTCGACCATAACTCCTTCGTCTGGACTCCGATTGACTCACCGTTTGAACCATTGGAAAGCTAACTCGATTCTCTATAACGTTGCAAAGATTCAGAATTTTTGGAGTTTCCAAGAATTAATGGTGACTTTACAAAGTCGAACTCCCACGTGAAAAAGTCGATTAAGGACACGGAACTCAACAAAACGACACCGAAACGAACTCGGATGACAAAAAGTGCAGAATTAATCATTCTCGGAATGACGAAACGGTCAGGAGTGAGTTGTCAAAACGAACTTCCGCCGAAAAAAGAAAATTACCGAAATTCGAAATTGCGGATATTACATTCTACCCTCCTTAAAAGAAGTTTCGTCCCGAAACTTAAAACAAGTAGGGGGGAGCAATATAACTGCCATGAAAACTCGACGACATACACAAAAATAGAAAACTCGCTCCCAACGGCGAAACGCTGTAAGAAATGCAAAGAGACATACGGCGTGAAAACACGCTCCACGACGACCAACACAACGTCGCCGTTAGGGATACAATAAAACCAACAAATGACAAGCGTCATCAAACGGATAATATAGCCAAGTCAATTATCCGACAATCACAAAACACAACGAACGAAAGTCAGTATGATTGGCCAACCCAACGGTACGTCAATCGAAATGCGAGCCAATCGCTGAACTAATACGGAATTCCACCGCCCAAGGGTTGGAAGATCGAAAACGAGACTAATTTCCCAAACTTAAGGGAATTAGGAATGAGCCTGAATGCTCAACGATCACGAAACGAGGACAAAAACCGAACAAACAAACGACCGAACCACAACGGTCGAGACAACAAAAAGCGAACAATCATGTTCGAATCACGAAGAACAATAAAATTCAAACAACAACTCCAAGGTTCACGTCTCGACTCGAGACAATATATGATCCGGTGAAAACAACAACGTATGCATTCACATAAGATCCACATGAAAGGGAATAGAAATTGAAAAGTCACAACGACAAACGAGTTATTCCGAAATGATGCCACACTCGTTCGATAAACAAAAACAAGGGGCAGGACAAGCTCAGAAATGTCAACGAACATAAATGACTCGACAAGGTAGAATATACAGAAGTTCAAAATCCGATCCCTTCGAATAAAAGGACTAGTAGAACCAAATGATGTTACTCCCGAACAAGGTTCACAAGAATCGAACCGAACTCGAAAAAAAAGTCACATCGATAACCAGATCGGCCCACAACAAGATCACAGCTCGTTCGAACGATGAAACCGAAATACAGAACAAGTTCATAAAGTGTCAATGAACATGAGCGAATCGATAGACTGGAGAAAGATAAAATACAGAAGTCAAAATAGTACGGGCATTACCTCCGACCTCGTCCACGAAATTCACAAAAACAGGAGCAAGGTAACAAGACATTAAACAACCGACACATAACGGAACGATCACCGATGCACACGGCCATACCAACCCGAGCTCTAACAGCTCGCACATGCGCGACAATGCAGAAATCACCACGAGTCGACAATATTCAACACCCACATCCCACCTCTCACAAGGGGCTAACACAACAAATGTGTGGAAAATGACTCAACGCTCACACCGCCAAATCGGTCATACTCGGGAGCAAACATCAAAATGACAACGTGAACATCATACATATATACCCAGCCCTCAAACGGGAATGGATAAGTTTTAAAAACGAAAACCTCATTTTGAAAATAATTTAGAAGAACACCGATTGATCTTGAGTATCACCTTTCAAAAAGTACAAATGTGAAACATCGTTATCGAGACTTTGGAGAACCGTTTCGCATTTGATAAAAATGAGGACACTTTCTCTTAGTGAAAACTTTCAGAATATTCGACCCTCGGGTCTAGATAAAAGTGTTTCTAAAACATTGAAAATATCTCAAAACATCTTGGTCCTCGAGGCAGAAAAATTTTGAAATATATTGTGGCACTTGGATGTACCACAAGAAAATAACTCATTTGAAAAAAATATGTCTCGAAATTTATTTCTAAGATACTCAAGTTTTCGAAAATAATTCAATGCCAAAAAGGACGATGCCAAAAAGGCTAGAATGCCCAAAAATTCCAGGTAGTCACACGGAACATCATAGCGCTGTGGGTCCCGCGTCGGAACCCCAGGCTAAAAACCATTTACAAAAATGCCAAAAAGGCTGATGACGGTAATATTTTTTTTTTTTTTTTGGTTAAATAGCGTTTTTATTTCAACCAAATGCAAAGTTACAGTACAACTACTCAAAACTTGAAACAGCAAAACAAATCAACATCTCTAAACACATTTGCTACATCAAAACAGATCAGCCTACTCTCAACAACAATAACTCTCATTTAGTCTTAATACCCAAGAAATCTAGCTAGTTTCTTATCTTTGCCACAACTCCAAGTAATATGTAGTTGACATTCACGGACAACTTCCTCCTGGGTAGATTCCTTCTGTTGAAATCTCCTGTGATTCCTTTCTTTCCACAAAAAATAGATTGCAACCGATATTAGGGCTCTATACATGCTCTGTTTTCCTGTATTTGATCCACATTGTGTGATCAAATATGGTGTCTCTAGGTTCCATCCCCCTCCTGGGCTTTTAATTCTACACCATTCTTTCAACTTTTGCCATACCCATGCAGAAAAAGTGCAATCAAAGAAAAGATGGTTGATACTTTCATCTTCAACCTTACACAAAATGCACACCTGTTCACATTGAGTTCCTGTTCTTATCAGATTATCACAAGTGTTTAATCTACCTTTGAGAACCAGCCATGTAATGAAAATGCATTTTGGAGGGGCTTTATTGTTGCATATCATTCTTCTCCAAGGGACTGAATTATGTCTGCCTTGCATTTCTTTATATACCTGCCTTGTGGAGAATTTTGAGGCCAGAAGTAACCTTGTTCCTTTGCTTGTTATCTCCAAATACTTCCTTGCTTCCACCACTTTCCTAATTACCCATGATGCTTGTTGGGGAATTCTCATGGTAGTGACATCCTGTCCTTTTATGTAGAAGCCATGCACCCATTTGATCCAGATTTTGTCTTGTTTCTGTGCCAAACACCAAAGTAATTTGCATATAGAGGCTTTATTCCAGATTTGCATATTTATTATGTTCCACCCCTCTCCCTTGGGCTGGCATATGTAATCCCAGGCCACTAATGCTTTCCTTGTAATATTTGCTTTTCCAGTCCACAAGAATACTCTGCAGGCCTGCTGGATTATTTTCACCACTTTCTGAGGTATTAGGAATATTTGGCACCAATATGATTGCATACTAAACAAAGTGGACTTGATTAATTGGATTCTCCCAGCATATGACAGAAGTTTTGATGTCCAGCTCTCTATTCTTTCCAATATCTTTTTGATGAGTGGTTCACACTGTAAAATACTTAGCTTCTTAGATGATAGAGGGACTCCAAGATACTTAAAAGGTAGTTCTCCTCTAGCTAGCCCAAATTCTTCAAGAATTTCCTTCTGCACATTTTCAGGAACTCCTCCAAAGTAAATACAGCTCTTGTTGGGGTTAGCCTTTAAGCCTGAGGCCTTTGAAAACTTATCAAATGCACACATCAATCTTCTGACTGAAACCTGATCCCCCCTTACAAACATGAGTAAGTCATCTGCAAAGCACAAGTGAACCAGTCCAAATTTCCTACATCTGGGGTGATATTTGAAGTCTCCTTCTGTCTTAAGCTCCATCAAACATCTGCTCAGGTACTCCATACAGAGGACAAACAAGTATGGAGAGATTGGGTCTCCTTGTCTCAAGCCTTTCCTTGCTTTAAATGGCTCTGTTAACTCACCATTTATATTTATTGTATATGACACACCTTTCACACATGCCATTATCCATTTCATAAACCTGTAAGGAAATCCTAATTCAAGAAGCAACTGTTGCACAAAAGGCCATTCAACAGAGTCATATGCCTTTTGTATATCCACCTTTACCATACACCTAGGTGATATATGCTTTCTTGAATATCCTTTGATCAATTCATGGCTAATAAGTATGTTATCATGAATAACTCGCTTTGACAAAAGCCGATTGGCTTTCATTTATTAACTTCCTAGCACTTCTTGCATTCTATTTGCTAACACCTTAGAGATCACTTTATAGATAGTGCCACAGCAAGCAATAGGTCTATAGTCTCTAATAGTGCTAGGTTGCCTCACCTTAGGCACAAGAGTGATCAGTGTACTATTTAAGGTGTAGGGTAAGTACCGTATTGAAGAAGCTTTGAATTGCACGGCATACCTCTTCACCAATGATGTTCCGTGCTTTCTTGTAAAATAGTACATTATAGCCATCCATTCCAGGATTTATTTGATTCCATACTCCACGGTGCCCTCTTAATTTCCTCACCGCAACAGGGCACATAAATGTTGTGCATTTGAAAGCTTTGGCCCTCTCACAATAATATGCTTATCAACCATTGGTAGTTCACTTGCAGACTCCCATAAGACTTGTGTAAAAAGATCTTACTTCTTCTTGAATTTCGGGTTGACTATTGCATCTTTGCCATCGGCTTTAATGAGAAGTTTGATAGCTTGACTTGTTTTCCTTGCTTTGGCATATGAGTGAAAGAATTTGGTGTTTTTGTCTCCTAGTTGGATCCAGTCAACTCTAGATTTCAGTGCCAACTGTTCTTCAATCCCACTCCATTCCTCCAGTTAGCCATAGCCGCTTCTCCTTGATAATCAACTCTTGATTAAGCCTATCCAAGCTTAGCTGTGTTTGAGTATGTTTTAATTCTTCTCTTGCCTTTGTGACTCTCTCTGCTGTAGCTTTGAAGTGTGCTACATTCGGTAGTTTCAGGGTCGTTTTAGATTCTTAAGTTTATACCAATGATTGAGAAGTTTATTCTCATGGTATTGCCTTTCCCAAATCTTCTTCACTATTCTCTGAAAATCCTTATGTTCACTAGTACATTCAAGAATCAATGGAGTATTCCTCCTTATCTCTCCTTCTTCAAATTTAAGCAATGGGCAATGATCGAAACATTTCTTTCCGTAATTTCCACAAGAACTTCAAGAAACTCTCCGAACCATTCATTATTTGCAAGACATCTATCAATCAAAGATAAAATACGGTTCTCTCCTTCTTGCCGATTGCACCAAGTGTATTGGTTTCCTACCATTTTGATTTCGCATGATCATTTTTATGAATACACCAAAAGTCCTTAATATCACCTTCATGATTGGATTACCTTGATATCTATCCTCACTTCTTAGAACCGTGTTGAAGTCACCACCTATCACCAAAGGTCCTTTTATTTGACTACACACAGAATCCAGCAAATTCCAGAGATCATGTCTCAAGTTCCTTGTATTATAAGCATAAACTGTCACTATGTAGAATTTTTTACCTTTTTTCAGATCAGTAACTTGACATAAGAGACCTTGTGCATCCTCTTTAATCAATTGCACATCAATTTTCTTAGGATTCCATCCCACCCAAATCCTTCCATTTTCTGCCTGGCTATAATTATTAAGGAATCTCCAGCCTTGATCCAACTTCTCAGTGATTTTCTTAAACCTGTGCTCCTTCACTCTTGTTTCAAAAATACCAGCTATATCAATTTTATTCATTTTTAAGAAGGACTTCAACTCCTTCTCGTTTAAAGGGTTTGTTACAACCCCTTATATTCCAAAGTAGGAGATTCATTTCCCAACAGAGGGGATAAGGTCCCCGCCCTCTTCACCGTATCTCCTTCATCTTCCATTCCCGATAGCATACAATATGTGTTTCCAATCCTAATTTCATCACTCTTGCCTTCCTTTACTACTATTTTTGGGGATGTTTTCTTAGGCACTCTCCATGTCCCCATCTTTTGTTTGCCATTGATTTCCTCTCCGCTTTCTCAATATGTGGTTGAACCGTAGTAGCCTCCGGTGTTTGTGCTTGTTTCTTTGGCCGCCACTCCTGTCTAGCTTTTCGAGGCATGCAATTTTTGGTTTCGATTACAATCATGGCGGCTAGTTGACACTTCTTACAAGACGGAGGAACCCAATCATATACTACCTTTTGCATCACTTTCCTCCCATCTTCTCCTTCAATCGCACTTCATATTTCATAGCCGTGTGACATCTACCTCTATCGGATTCTTGCATATGATATTCTAGTCCGATTTGAAGTACATTCATCAAAGATACAATGGTCTCCCAACACACTTCCAATACGACTAAGGGAGTCCATTCCCAACAATTGAGGGGCGATTTGGTAGCCGAACCCATAATGGTATCTCCTTTAGTATCTCTTCCTTGAAAGAAATCCTCATACCATGCCTTAACTATAATCGGTTTAGTACCAAATGTATGAGGACCAGAGTATAGCACAAGGTTTTTCTCGTCCATTGATTTAAATCTTATAATGAAATACCCCTCATTATGATAGTACACCTCGCATTCCGATCAAATTGTTTCTTAAAGAAAGTCCTCACAAAGTTTAAAGATGGGGATTCTCCAATTACATACGAATAATCGCATATTGCCATTTCGTTTCTCGATTTCAATAGCAGATTTTTCTAAGCAAGCCGTAGAATCCCATCTTTCGAGTAGGTGTAATAAAGCCGAGTTTTAGACCTTTACCTCCTCAATTCACCACTTGCGGCTCTGGATCATCCGGTTTTTCACCAATTTTTCCTGCGATTCTTTCGCTTTTCTTCCGATTGTTTACTCGCCTCCATTGCATTTTTTGGTTTTTCCTTTTCCTGAGATAGCACTTTTGCATAAGTGTTTTGACTCCGATTCTCGGTGGATTTAGGTGTGGTTTCTCTTGAATTCTTAGTAGCTATTTCCAAACTTCCCGTCGTCATCTGAAGAACGACCTTATTGCCGGTGTTCTTCTTCCTTGTTCCTTTTTGCCCTGCCATGCGTAGGTTACGCAGAGTACGCTAACATGCGCGGTGGATCAGAGCTGTATAACGTTCGCTATTATGACGGTAATATTTCAAAAACTCACGAAAGCCATTTACAAAATACTAAATACCGTCACAAGAATTTCGCCAAAGCGATCAAGGCCATAATGCCAAAAACTCGGTTAAGGGAAGCGGTTATCGAAATAAAACTCGGTCAGTAAAATACCGAAAGTCATTACAAAAGAACTCACGCAGCGGATAAAAGAAATACAGTTCAACATGCACAATCCAGAAACACTACTCCTCATAAGAATAAAATATTAGAGTCAAATAACCACATTCAGAACAAAACCACTGGCCCCATTCGAGGCCTCTAAAGACCCTACCGCACTGGCTAGTGAGCAAGTCGAACGTGTATAAGCACAAAACTTCCACAAGAGAACTTGTAAAACGTGCAAATCGATTCGAAAATCATCAAAGACGGACAAAAACAACAAGAAAAAAGACATCACAAGCGACGACACTCCTCGTATAAATCAAATACGAGAGTCGATTAAATACATATCGTGAAATCAAAATCCACATAAGGATTCCATCACTTAACAAATAATCATAAAAATAGCTCGTTTCACACGAGGCACAACACAAAGAAGGGAGACTTACAGTCTCAGGTCGCACGAAGATGATGATAGCCACACGTTACTAACCACGACCAACAACTCAAACGACGCATCGCGACACGACTCAGTCAGATAAAATCCGACGAAACAAGACTCAAACAACACGACTTGACCCGACAGCCTAGGTTTCCTCAACCTAAGCTCCGATACCATTTATGTAACACCCCCAATCCACTCAGGGATATTACACGCCGTAGACCCTCTCCTCGAAGATCTACCAGGATGGTAACAACATTTAACATCTCGACAATGCCTTCAAGGCTAAATGACTCGATGAACCGATTTGGTCTTTCAATAAAAATATACAACTCAATTACAACATATACCCACGCAGGGGTCAAAATACAATAAACTCCCGTACAACGGGAAAAAGATACTGCAGCGGAAAAGAAAATACAACTAGACCAATACGACATCAACGAATCCTCGTGTGATTAGTATCTTTCATCTTTCATCATCCTTCGTGCCGACCCTGTGTTATGCTCCAAAACCTGAATGCAAAAATAGACATCCACCCCCCGACTACTCGGGGTTTAGCAAAACTCCACTGTTTTGCTAGTGCAAATACAAAGTGCAAATACGAGCCATACAATTCACATTCCACGAATAACAATAACCAGGAATCCTCAAAGATCCAAACGAAACGAAAAGTACTTCTCGAGGCAAGGGTTTGAGAAAACCTTTAAAAATCGAAATACCATAAATCAATGGAAATAATTTATAAGACGGTTTAGAATGCCATCGAGAGTTTTAATAGAAAACCATTTAGGATTATCAAATCCTACTTTTCAAAATCCACAAGACAAAAGGGGTCACCGCCCCAAATCTTTACTTTCCGAAAAATGACATTTACCAACCCGTTGGGATTTTAGCCCCAAATCCATAAAATGACTTTTACAAAACCATTGGGATTTTAGCCCCAAATCTCATCAACTCACAGTACACAAGAACGACCACAAGGTTCGTCTCCCAACCTCAAAATCCACAAATAAAGGATTTAAAACAAACAACAAAATACTCTTGTGCCATCCTAGCCAAGTAAGCCAAACGAACAACTTACCTCTTACACACTTAGTCGATGCATGCAATCATAAAAACCGTTCAAAAGCGCTCATTTCCGGAAATGCCAATAATCCAAATCACAGTTGCAAAATGCACCACAATTAACCGTCGATCCACACCTCCATGGACCCCTACCGAGACCCCATCGGATCTAACCCGTAGTGGTTAAAAGCAAAGCTCGTCGATCCACACCTCCGTGGACCCCTACCGAAACCCCGTCGGATCTAACCCGTAGTGAGCATACACACACACACGTTACTCATGCAATACTAATATGCTAAGAATGTAAGTTCATTAAGAATACTCACTAGAGATGGCCACTTACTCGACGCCGTTATCAAACTCTTCAAAAACACCATAACAAGATTAAATACGGAATACACGATCCCATAACTTTAAACACAGGAGTATCATCATCAAAGACTTCAACGTTCAACGTAATCAAATCATAATCAATTCCCAAAACACATTGTTCACAAAACACAGGCGTTTTGAAAGCAAGCCTTTAACGAGGCCAAACCGAAATCTTTTGAAACTTCATTTCAAACAACCAAACAAACACAACAAGACGATCACCGATCATCATATCCATAAAATAAGAAAAGTATGGGCAAGGTACTTGCCTCGATATCACAATCGCAACGAGACGACGGATAGGACGCGGTCGAATAGCCCCGAACCCCCGAACAATATCAAGAACGCGATAGCACCACGAGTATTACGAGAATAACACCACACAGATCATCAATCACCAAATGGAATTCAACATTGGAATCCTCGTACACCTATAAACCTCCGGAAGTAACAATAACACATGGTTACGACGAGAATCAAGGCCAAAACAACGGAAATCCCCAACAAACTATCGAAGGGAAACTCATTGGGACATTTAATCGAACACTAAATGTTCAATAATTTCCAAGAACACTCGAATCGTCGATCGAGTTAAACAAACTTGATATATGGATATACAACCCATAGAACATGATTAATAACATCATACTACACCAATCGATGTATCAAAATCGGATTAGAAACGAAATCAAGAACAATTTCTCCAAAAAGTCAACTTGAAGGATAATCAAGAAATATACCTTGATTTGGATGAAGGATTCAAGTAGAGGTCGAAAATCTACAACAAGACTTGAGGTAGATGATCTCTACAAGTTTTGGAGCACTCAAATCGCCCAAGAATCGCCCACAATCGCCTAAGATGAAGGAGGAAGAAGAGAGGAGAAAAAATGAAGTTTTTCTCTCGCAACCGCTAAAAACGCAGAAAAAGCCGTGTGCCGCGGCACAGATGAGTGTGCCGCGGCTGGGCCAAGAAAATGCCCAGGAATTAGCTTAGTGCCGCGGCACACTGAGTGTGCCGCGCACACGGCATGCACCCCTTCAACACCAAAAAGGCACACCATGCAGTCTTCGCTATTTCGACCATAACTCCTTCGTCTGGACTCCGATTGACTCACCGTTTGAACCATTGGAAAGCTAACTTGATTCTCTATAATGTTGCAAAGATTCAGAATTTTTGGAGTTTCCAAGAATTAATGGTGACTTTACAAAGTCGAACTCCCACGTGAAAAAGTCGATTAAGGATACGGAACTCAATAAAACGACACCGAAACGAACTCGGATGACAAAAAGTGCAGAATTAATCATTCTCGGAATGACGAAACGGTCAGGAGTGAGTTGTCAAAACGAACTTCCGCCGAAAAAAGAAAATTACCGAAATTCGAAATTGCGGATATTACAATAATCACCATTTCGATTAAGGTACGTATTTTATTGTATTTTTTATTGTGATTTCGAAACTTTGTATTATTCATTTTACATTCGATAGCTTTTATGTAAAACGATTAAGTTTTATGATGATAATCATTATGATTAATTGTTTGTTGTGATTTCATTTATAATTTGAACAATATTAGTTAGTTGGATTAATATTGGAAAATGTATACATTTTCAGGATGGACAAGAGTTGGATTGGGTTACGAAAATGGGATCCAAGTGTAATGGATAGGACGAAGCAGTTTATGAGATTTGTAAAAGAGCACGACAGTGGTAATACGTTGCACTACTGTCCGTGTAATAAATGTAGATGTCGCAGTGATATGTTTCGTTTTCCATTTGATGAGGTTTGGGAACACCTAAAGAAGAATGGTTTTTGGAGTAAATATACATGTTGGATATACCACGGTGAAGCACCGAATTCTGTTATTCTGTATGATCACGGACAATATAGTGGTAACGACGGGTTCACCGATCCGAAGAGGAGGTTGATTGATGATGTGTTTGGTTTTTCCGAGACGTTTGTACCAACTGAGCCAATCCCACGACCCCGTAGACCGTTGTCTTGCAATACTGCTGGGCTTGACAGGTACAACAAGTTAATTCAACTCCAACAGACCCCTCTATACCCAGGGTGTAACATGACTGTTCATGATTGTGTCATGGAAACGGTGAGATTAAAGGTGGAAAACAAATCATCCATCAAGTTTGTAGATAATTACTTGGAGCTTACGAGTAATATGCTTCCACAGGGTCATCATCTTCCTAATACATATTTAAAAATGAGACGAATTTTGAAAGATCTTGGTCTTTCCTACATTAAGATCCACATCTGCATGTATGATTGTGTTCTATTATAGGGGCATCCTAATGAAGACCTCACGAGATGTCCTGTATGTGATACAGAGAGATATAGGATCACTCCTTCTGGAAAAGAGAAACCGGTGAAGGTACTTTGGTATTTTCCACTGAAGGACAGGTTGGAACGACTTTTTATGTCTCCTCACACGGCAAAAGCAATGAGATGGCATACCGAGCCGCGCACTAATGACAGGGATACTATGATACACCCTTCGGATGGAGAGGCGTTGAAGCATATAGATAGGGAGTATCCGAATTTTTCTTCAGATATCCGAAATGTGAGGCTCGGGATTTCATCTGATGGTTTCAACCCTTTTGGTAACATGAGTCTTTCATATACCATATGGCCTGTTGTAGTGATTCCTTACAATCTTCCTCCGTGGATGTGTATGCGGAAGGAGTATAATATATTGACCTTGTTAGTCCCGGGGCCGGGATATCCGAGAAAGTGTATCGATGTGTATATGATACCTTTGATAGAGGAGCTGAAATTGTTGTGGGAGCAAGGTCATCCCACGTACGACAGTTATTCGTCCGAGACGTTCTACTTGCACGCCATGTGTATCGGCACTATTAGTGATTTTCCTGCATATGGAATGCTGTCTGGATCTGTTATTAGCGGATATAGAGGTTGTCCAGTGTGTTTGAATGCAGATTGTGCTAGGTACCACTGTAGGAAAGTTATCCGAATACGTCATCGGATATGGCTTGAGAGGGAACATGAGTGGCGTATGGATGCTGCAACATTTGATGGCACTGTAGAAATGGGCGAGCCACCACGAAAGTGGACAGGTGATGAAATACTATTGATTCTTAATGAGTACGATTTTGGTCAGCTTAGCAACCATCCTGATGTGATTGCAGCAACCCCTGAAAGGCCCGACAGGTATAAGTATTGGTCGCACAAAAGTATATTCTGGGAATTGCCTTACTGGTCCAAGTTACTGATAAGGAACTTCTTGGATGTCATGCACATTGAAAAAAATGTTTGCGAAAGTGTGGTTGGGACAACCTTAGGTTGGGATGGAAAGACCAAAGACGGGCCAAAAGCACGCAAAGGTTTGGAAGAAATGAGCATAAGAAAACATTTGTGGTTGAAAACTGTCAAGGGAAAACAAAAAATGCCTAAGGCAGCTTACACCATCACTGCCGAGCAGAGAACTGAGATATTTTGATCGATAAAGATTGCTAGGTATCCTACCGGGTATGCTGGAAATATAGAAAGATGTGTTAATTTTAGGGAGAACAAGTTAACTAGTTTGAAGAGTCATGATTGTCATATCCTACTCCAACGCCTATTTCCGGTATTTATTTGACCGTACTTACCAAAACAGGTGGTCGAGCCGCGTGTTGCGTTGTCAAGATTTTTCCAGAAATTATGTACGAGAGAAGTGAAGAGATCTGATTTGCGTAAAATGCAAGATGATATCATCTATATCTTGTGCAAGTTTGAGCGAATATTTCCTCCAAACTTTTTTGACCTCATGCCTCACCTCATGATCCACCTTCCCCGACAGTTATTGGTCACTGGTCCAGTGCACTATACGTGGATGTACCCGGTTGAAAGGTAACATAATTTTGTTTAATATATATATATATATATATATTGTCAAATTAAGTATGATTTCTAACACAATGACAATATTACAGGCAACTCGGTGATTACAAAGACTACGTAGCCAATAAGTCTGCACCGGAAGGATGCATTGCAAAATCTTACCTAATGTCGGAGTGTATTACGCATATCAAGTTGTATTTGGGCACCTTCGAGCCCCCTTACCGCTCTATTCCAGCAGATAAAATACAATTCAATCTTTCTATCTTATACACTGAGGTTGACGTCTATAGGAGGTTGCCAGGAAGACAATTAGACTCGTACGAGTCACGAATTGCACATTGGTGAATATTGCTCAATTGTCCAGAAGTTCAGTACTGGAAAGACATCCACTTGTCATGCGACATGGTGCGAGGTGACACTAGATTCCACAATGACACTTTTGCCGACTATTTTGGAGAATGGGTATGTATACATTCAGTTGCTATTGATTTTGGACTTAAGATATTTATTTTACATAAAAAGTTTATTTACGACAGATGACACATATACAAGATGACGGACACCCTAACTGGTCGCGTGAACTTATGCTTCTTTCTATGAAGCCGGTTATGTCAAGAATTTATTCGATGGCCAAAGTCAACGGTGTCACATTCGTATGCCTTCAGAGAGACCAAAAAAGAAGATGTCGAAATTCTGGGGTTATGATAGATGGTGGATATTACGGTGTTCTTTTGGAAGTGGTAGAACTAATTTACGGGGAAGGCATGACAATTTACTTGTTTAAGTATCGATGGTACGACACCAGTCTTGGAACCGATATGCAAGACGACTACGGGCTGTTATCTGTTGACACTTCCACTTCATGGTATCAAAGTGATCATTTTGTATTTGCTACATCAGCAAAGTCGGTGTATTATTTGGACGACTTGGTGAAGAAAGGCACATGGAAGATAGTGAACGTTGTGACAACGAGGAATATTTTTAGTGCTGCTACACTGAGAGAAACAACAGGTACTGATGACGATGATGCTTATCAAGAGCCAAATACAGCAAATATTCCACCATCAACGACAATTACAATGAATAATGTTCCTGAAGGACGAGTCGTCCGACTCCGTGGTGATGCCCGCGGGTATGTTGACGTTGATACAAACGAATTACTTGAAAATTCTGATGACGATAATGTGGACGACTTGAGGCATATGTTGCCGGATATCAACTCAGATAATGAGACAGACTGTAGTGATGACTCAAACTATGAGCCATAAATTTAGTAGATGTATATTTTCATTTGTTAAATATACTTAAAAAAAATAGTAATAATAATAATCATAATCATAACATTAATATAATATCAATAATATTATTAAAAAAAATCGGGGAGTTTAGCCGACGAAAAAATTATACTTTAGCCGACGACACGCTCGTCACCCAGCCTCCAACCGCCCGTCACCTAGCCCCCGTCCCGCCGATCGTCACCCAGCCCCCGTCCCGCCGATCGTCACCCAGCCCCCAACCCCCGTCACCCAACCATCGCCCGCTTGGTCCCGCCGCCTGTACGAGGCTCAGCCCCGCCGCCCGCCCGGTCGAGGTCCCTTCGCCTGCCCGCCCGCCCGACGCCCTCCGCCCCTCGCCCGCCAGCCCAGCCGCGGTAACCCTTTTCCTTATTTTTTTTTTGTTGAATTCATTGTATTTGTTTGATGAATTTGTTTAGATTATGTGATGAATTAGATAAATTGTATACTGGAGTTGTGGTGCAATATTTGATGAATTTAGTATTTTCAATATTTTGTGTGTTGTGTCGAGAATTACACTCTCCAACCGGCGATCGCCTCAGAGGTCGGGCGACCTAGCCATTGGCGAGCAACCGAGGCAGAACTGTCGACCAGCGACTAGGCGACCTAGCCATAGCCGAGCAGCCGAGATAGATCGATCGACCGAAGGTCCCAGGACAAGTCCCAGTGCAGAGCGATCGACATCTAAGACGATCGTCTCTCGGTACTTGGCGATCGACTCCTGTTGGCCGACTAGCAGACGATCATCTCCCGGCACTTGACGATCGACCCTTGGTGACCGACCGGTGCCGATCCCTGGTGACTTGACGATCAACCCTTGGTGACCGACCGATGCCGACCCCTGATGACCTACCGATCGACCCTTGGCGACCGACCAATGCCGATCACCTCACGCTGCTCGAAGCCGATGATCATCCAGTCGGCAAAGGTCGAAGCCCAGGACAGACCCCACGTGCAGTGCCGAGACAAGATCCGCATTTCACGAATCGTTGACCACAGCCTGTCAGCATCTTCCCACCAGCCGACAAGCCCGCCGAAAGGTGTCCGTGGTGTAATATCCGCGTTTTCTATTTTTAGTAATTTCTATTTTTGGTGTATATTCGTTTCGGACAACTCACTTGACACTGTTTTGGAATTCTGAACCTATTTTGTTCTTGGAGTTTCTCCGCTTAGACGGGTCTCGATGATGTTTTTACGTAATTTCATCTTGTGTTATATTTTGTCTCGTGTGTATTCGATTCTCGTTAAACTCATTCGAGTTCGTCATTTTCTTACTTCCATGAGTTCGTATGATTGAGTAGAGCATGTTGTGAGTTTCGGATTGTTAATCCGATGTTGTATCGTGATTTTCGGATGTTTGGGCCGTTTTTGTAATTTCTAGAAGTTTAGGGAATTTGTTCCTTGTTCGACTTTGGTTGTGTACCTCAGATCGTGTTGGGGTTCCGTACTTCCATTTCGTGTTATTATTGCCCAAATATCGATGTCTATTGCTTTTATTCTCTTTCCGGATCATTTTTCGTCATTTTGGGACCCGAGGGGGGGTGGGCCGCGGCACAAGGATTGTGCGCCACGGCACACACATTACCCAGTTGCTGGCCGAGCAGACTATACCGTGTGCCGCGGCACAAGGATTGTGCGCCGCGGCACACAGCCGAGTCAGTGCCGCGACACACTTGTCCGGGCCGCGGCACACCCGTGTGGCACTTGCCGGCCAAAACCTACTGTACCGCGTGCCGCGGCACAGTCCGGCAGGGCCGCGGCACATGCCAAGTCTAGGCCGTGGCACACTTCGTATGAGCCGCGGCACAACGAGCGGTCAGCCGATCACTGGGCGCACTTGTCTGGCCGCGTACGCTTTAGCTGAGCCGCGGCACACAATGCGGTCAGCGCTATATCAGCGCTTCTTTTCAGCGGATGCAGTCCATTTCTTCCTTCCTTCCACCGTACGCGAGAGAGAGAGGGTTGAGAGGGGGATTTTTTTCCATCTACCATTTGATTGTGTGTTTTTCTTCATCTTCTTTCGATCGTGTAGCTCGGATTGTGGATCTAGCACGTGTTCTTCGGATTATAAGGCTTGAATCTTCAAGAGGTAAGAAACCCTTTAACCCTAGTATGATTTTGGGGAGGGTTTGGTGATTATCTTGTATTTTAATCCGATTTAACCGATGTTGTTGTTAGATTTTGATAGTATACTCGTGACCCCTGGTTTTCTTGTTATTGGTTGGGATGAAATCCCGCTATTACACCGTCGACCGATTTCATTTCCTTATGCGCTCGTGGTGTCCGATGAATTGTCCCAACGGGTAGAACTAGGATGAATTTCTTCGTATTCATGATGTTGAGATTGGTTGTATATCATTATCGTGTTAGGGTCGGATTTGAGAGGATTGTTCGGACCGTAACCTATTCCTTCGTCGTTTCCTTCGCGTCGTATTATCCAAGGCAAGTACATGTATTATATTTCATTATGTGTGTACGGTTTTGATGCGAATGATGTAAACTGGTTTATTGAACGATTGTGTTGGTTACTCTTCCACCTGGGGATGGCATGGGGCCTCTGGGGGCCGATACTAATGGGTACGGCCATGGAAGTGGACTTGGGTGCGTGCGTTGATGTTCTTCCACCTGGGGATGGTTCGACGGGACCTCTGGGGGCCGATACTAATGGGTACGGCTGCGGAAGTGGTTTGTCACCTGGGGACGGTCCAACGGGACCTCTGGGGGCCGATACTAATGGGTACGGTCGCGAGTTACCAAATATGGATAATTGTGATGTGGAAAGCTTGATAATATATTGATTTGGTGTAAATGTGATATTCCGGAATATTGATTTTTGAAATGATTTTTCCTAATGATTTGTTTGCGTTGAATCGTGTATGTATATAATGTTGTGTAATTGTGTACTTGCACTAGCTATTCGAATGCTAACCCCTTAAATGGGGGAAATGCGTCTTATGCATTTCAGGTACCGGGAGGGCTGAGGAGCAAGCACGGGACATGCATGCAAATGATGGGCTGGCTTGATGATGTGGCTCGAGTCTGCATTTTTATGTTTTGTCATTGCATTGTCGAGTATTGAAGTTGGACTGTCTATTTTGAAACTTGGTTTAAGTCCCCTGCGTGGGCAATGAATTGGTATTTAACCTCTGTTCATGTATTACGTTAAAAATATTTTGGCCGAGGCCACAGCCTTATTTACTTTTGAGTGCATCATTCGGGATTACATTGTGGTTTACATGTCATGTGTTAGCCTGGTAGACCTCACGAGGGTTTTACGGCGTGTAATGTCCCAGTTGTGAATTGGGGTGTTACACGTGGGACCGCCTGTGACAGCAACTCCGGATGCGTACTGGCTCCTCATAGGACCGCATAGCTGGCTGCCAGCAGCTGCCTTGGACTTTAGGCAGACTGCCCATGTGACTTGAAGACGATCGCCCCATTATTTTATTGGCCGAAAGGCGATCGCCCGCCAGGGAACAAGGCTCCTCAGCCCCTATAAATAGAAGGCAGCCTGCACTTGTCCAGGGAACAAGTCCATCTCGGATTCCCATCGGATTTTTCCTCTCTGAACAAGCAACACACATAACTTGACTTTCTCCTACTCTTGGCAACAGCTATTTTTTGGTTCCTTCTTCTCTCTCCGCCTCTCTCATACAGAAGACGATCGGCCGAGAGCAAGAACACCAAGGCTTCACTCAAGAGCTGGATTAACAGGATCTTTTTACACTCATTGTACTTAGATTCTCACATTAATACTTGTATCCACGAATATTTGTATTAATAACATCTCGCGAGAGCATTCAAGCCCGGGCCTAACAAACCCGGCAAATCTTGTGTTATTCATCTTCTCTCGAAAGTGCTCCCGCAACCTTGTTTGTTGTCCGTCCATTCCAGCAGTATTTCATCTTCGGATAAATATTTCGGGCAACAACATTGTGTTTAATGAGTTGTGAATTTGATGAATTTGTTTGAGGAGGAAGGGATTGTATAGCCGGCGTTAATCGAAAGATTAACATGGTATGGCATTGATAATTACTGTTGTGTTGAATTGTGAATTTGATGAATTTGTTTAGATTATTTGATGAATTAGGTAAATTGTGTAATGAGTTTTGATGAAATATTTGATGAATTTGTTTGAGGAGGAAGGAATTTTATATCCGGCGTTAATCGAAAGATTAACGTGGTATGGCAATGATAATTACTGTTGTGCTGAGTTGTGAATTTGATTTATATGTTTAGATTATGGATAGAATAAAGAAAGCGTTGGGGAAGAAGTCGACAAAATCGACCACTCCCGATTCGGGGGAGAGTTCGGCAGCCTCTAGTAAGGCGGATCCCGCTACACAATACATATCTCAGAGCAGCGTTCGTGCCCGCCAGATACTAGAAGCTACCGGCATGAACGCTGACGATTTTTTTAGGGCGACAGATGAGCCCGCTGCACTAGCGCGGCGTTTATCCTTTCAGACACCACGGCCGACCCCCTGGCAGCCGGAGACTCGTATGCCTCCCATCCACCGACCCACGTCTAGCCCTCACACATCAGGAGATGTACGGAGTTCCTCATCCACGTTCCCCATGGTCCGCCCCCGACTCTATTCATGCCTATGATGGTTCCGACTATTCCAGAGGTTGATGAGACGGGAGTCGGAGTTCCCGTTCGATTGATTAGCCCTGACGAGGCGTATGTCTACGAGTCTTGGCCAGACAACATGTTTTGGCGGAGTTGTCGGGTTTCGAAGACGAAACTGTACGAGGAGATAGAGAGGGAGAAGGAGAAGGGGAAATATGTAGTCGAGGAGGAGAAGAAAAAGAAGAAGACTCGTGGCCCAAAGAAAGGGTCCAGCGCTCGACTCGTACGTAAGTAAGCATGGCCGTTATGAGATTCCTCTAGACAGACACGGCCGACCGGTGATGTCTTCTGACGCTGCGGCGTCATATAGCCGTAATGTTGGCTTTGTCATTCTGGACAGAGTTCCCGTTTTGTGGCCCGATTGGGGGAACGTGCCGCAGTGCGTGAAGGATGCTTTGAACAATGCTATGTCGGTAAGTTAATAAATATTTAATAAGTGTTTTTCAATCAACACGTAGTTCTTGAAAATGAAATATGTGATGTTTTTAAATTATTGCGTATTTATGCTGTTCATAGGTGTGGTTTGTCATTCCCGACTCTCTACTACGTACTTGGTGTGACGAGGTGCAGTCTACCAAGTAAGTCATTTTAATTTATTTTGTATCTACATTGTTTGCGTAATTTTTTTTCTTACGAATGATATATGTTGTGCAACGTGTGTTGTAGGTATAAATCTTGGAAAAATGAGATGCACATGTTCTGGACAGCCTGGGATGATACCCGAGAGGCTACTCGGAAGAATTCAAGTTCCGGGAGTACGAGTGGAAGTGGCTACGCGCCCATTTTCGCGACCCAGAGTTCATGGTATGACTAAAATACCCTCATTTCATTCTTTCTCTTTCAGTTTTTATTTTTTTGAATTCTAAATATAAACTCGATTTTTTTACATTAATATTTCAGAATTTAAAAAATACTTGAAGTTTCGATTTTTTTAAATTAGAAACAATCGGAACTTCAGGTATTTTTTTTAAATTCTGGAATAATATTTCAGTTTTTATTTTTTTTGAATTCTAAATATAAACTTGATTCTAAATAATATTTTTTTGAAGGCGACTAGCTTGACCAACACGACCAATCGTGCTGGTCTGACTGACCATCACATTCTGGGTTCCCGGTCGTTAGCCAGAGTTGCGCACGAGGCCATTTCTTCTTATTCGTTGGACGCATTTGCCTACGTGACTCAGAAAGCATATCCGAACCGTCCCGGGGAGCATGTAAGTCTTTTTTTATTTTATTTTGGTAATAAAATAAATGCCTTTGTATCATACTTTTATTGATATTGAAATATTTATTTTCATATTAACTTAGGAGCGTGTGCGGGAGGAGTCTCAGAGGATGCTTGCTGAGATTGCTCGGGAGCAGTATCCGGACTTAGCGGAGACCGACCTCGATTCTGCCATTGGACAGATCGATCAGACCGATCCTTATCTTCGCGCTAGGGTGTGGGGTACCGTCTACCCTCCTAGAGGTAGTCGGTACCGCACTAAGATGATGGGAGCCGAGGGTCACCATGTATTGAAAGATACCCCCGGCTTCCAGTGCCCTCGCGGACGGGATGCACGGACTGCCTATCTCGAGGAGCAGTTGAGGGCGGAGAGGGAGCTCCGAGCTGAGAATGAAAGGACGACTCAGACGCGGTTACATGAGAGCGAGCAGAGGACTGAGTCGCGGTTAGAGAGTTTCCAGAGACAGCAGCAGGCCATGATGGACTGTATGATGACGCTGACTCAGACCATTACTCAGGCTGGACTGCATGCACCTGCTCCACCGCCTTCTCTCTTCGGACAGACCCCATCTTCACAGCCTCGTGACGAGGATCTAGGGGATGGTGATAATCCTTCTACTACTACATTTCGACATTTAGATGATTTTGGCAGTGGATTGTAGTTGCGTTATTGTAGTACTCTTGTATATTTATATTTGTGTTAAAATTGTGTAAGTGATTTTATTGACGCTACTAGTATGTTGATGAAATTAATGTTCTTGAATGTGTTGTGCATTGTGTTGCATATAATGTTGGGCATATTATTGATGGTATTAGTTGAATGTGTTGCGCGTTGATTGTTGTTGATAATGAGAGCTGGTGTATAAAAATTGCAGTTGCAAAAAATACAGGTTTTGGGATCCCAAAATCTGAATTTTTTTTTTTTTATATTAGATTTGAGCCGACGACTTTACAAAGGTCGTCGGCTAAAGTAATTTTTTTTTTTAAAAAGGGTTTTAGCCGACGACATATAAGACTGTCGTCGGCTAAAGTCTATTTTTTTTTTAAAAAAACACGTTTTAGCCGACGACATATCTAAAAGTCGTCGGCTAAAGTTTTTTTTTTTTTTTAATAATCAGGTTTTAGCCGACCGACTTGTAAAGGTCGTTGGCTAAATTTTTTTTTTTTTTTAATAATCAGGTTTTAGCCGATCGACTCGATAAGGTCGTCGGCTAAATTTTTTTTTCCCAATAGGTTTAGCCGACGACCTTGGTCTAGTTGTCGGCTAAACTTTGAACTTTAGCCGACGACTACCAAAAAAGTCGTCGGCTAAACCTTGGCCGACGAATATCGGCCGACGGTTTTTTAGCCGACGGCTGGCGTGATTAGCCGACGACTTTGGGGTTTAGCCGACCACTTTAAGTCGTCGGCTAAAGTGTGAAATTTGGTAGTGTCTAAGTTGCCTTTCTGTGACTCTTGCATGTATGGCAAACAACATAAAACTCAATTTCCAAAACCTCTCGATTCCCTTGATCCCATTTTTGAGAAATCTGGTAAGAGTTCCAATGTGCTTGATTATGTTCATGCTGATGTTTGGGGTCATGCCAGTGTTCCGACTCATGGTAGGAACCGTTACTTCTTGTCCATTATTGATGATTACTCGAGGAAAGTTTTCGTATTTTTACTCAAACTGAAATCTGATGTGTTTGAAAAATTTAAAACTTGGAAAACTTTGGTGGAAAATCAAACCGGAAAATAGATTAAAAAGATAAGGACCGAAAACGGCCTTGAATTTTGCAATACTCAGTTTGATACTATGTGTTCTGAAAATGGCATCCTTAGGCATAAGACCGTTCCTTATACCCCTCAACAGAACGGGGTGGCTGAGCGAATGAACCGAACCCTCCTTGAAAAGGTTAGGGCTATGCTCGCCACTTATGGGTTGTCCAAAAGTTTATGGGGTGAGGCTCTTTTAACTGCTGCCTATCTTATCAATAGATCACCTTCTGTACCTTTGAATGGTAATTATCCCGAGTCTGTATGGTCGGGTCATGCTATTGATTTTTCAAACATTCGTGTGTTTGGTTGTGCTGCTTATGTGCATCAAAATGTCGATAAACTTGAACCTAGGTCCTTGAGATGTGTTTTTCTTGGATACCCTGATGGTATTAAGGGTTATCGTTTATGGGTCAGATCTGAACCCGGACTGAAGGTGATTAGTAGTAGGGATGTGGTCTTTACTGAAACTGAATTTCCTTGCCTTGATAATCCGTTACCTGCTCCTGTATTAGCTGCTGATAATTCTCCCCACCCTGTTCAGGTTAGGGTGGAGCATCTTAGTGATAATGAGTTACCTGTTGAATCTAAAAATATGGAAAATCCTGAACCTTCTAATGCTCAATCTGACAATCACTCTGAAAATGGAGATGAATCTGAATATGTTCCTAACTTGTCTGATTATCAACTAACTAAGGACAGGCCTAGAAGGAATGTTAGAAGACCAATACATTTAGATGATTTCTATATGGCTTCTCTTGCTTTCAATGTGTTTGATATGCTTGATGGGAATGAACCTAAAACTTACAATAATGCTTTGTTATCTGATAAATCAAATGAATGGTTAAGTGCAATAAATGAAGAAATGACATCCTTGCATGCGAACGATACTTGGAAACTTGTTCCAAAACCTAAAAACTGTTCTTTGATTGATTGTACAGTAGAAACTCGATAATTTAATACTCGGTTATTTAATAAACTCTCTAAGGTAATAATTTTGGCCGGTCCCGACTCAGAGATAGGGTGCTAAATTAATAATTCCCTAAAATTATAAGATAATACATTTTTGATAATTTCTATAGGTCCCGTATAAAATATAAATTAATAATTCCTTATATATTGTACATATTATAAGAATAATTTATGAAGGTTTCTTAAAAAATTACTCAATTGTATTTCTTTTTTGTTGGAATTAATTTCATCTTAAATCGCATCTCTAATTTTCCTTATCACCGTAAGAACTTCTAGTGTTGTATTCTCATATAGGCTCAGCAATAAATTATTCAATATGATGGCCGCTTTAATGTTCGCATATTTTGATTTTGTATTTATAGAAAAAATATACACTGATATATTCAACACAGGACGCATAATAAGATGAGAGATTGAAGGGTTATTTTAAATTGGACCCTTCATTTGATATGTACATGCATTGTACAATAATTAAGTGAAAGTTTGAAAGTTGTTTGTAAATTAAGTATTTCATTATAAATTAATAAAATATTAATTAATATATAAATTAATTATTATTAATTTGTCGATTAATTAATAACTCTTTTAATTAATAAATTTTGGTTGTCCCAACAGTATTAATTTATAGAGTTTCTACTGTAAGTGGTTGTTTAAAGTCAAAAAGGATGAGGATAACGTCAGATTCAAAGCAAGGTTAGTAGCTAAAGGTTTCACTCAACGAGAAGGTATTGACTATACCGAGATTTTTGCACCTGTAGTTAAATTCACCACTGTTCGCATCATGCTTGCATTAGTTGCACATCATAATTGGGAGATGAAACAATTAGATGTTAAAACGGCATTTTTGCATGGTGAATTAAAAGAAACTATCTACATGAAACAACCGGAAGGTTTTATCGATAGTAACCATCCTAATCATGTGTGCTTGCTCAATAAAACCCTATATGGCTTAAAGCAATCCCCTAGAGAGTGGAACAAGAAATTCAATGATTGCATGCTGTCCTTGAAATTACGTCGTAGTGCAGATCCATGCCTTTATTTCAAGAATGATTGTGGTGTTCCTATGTTCCTACTTATTTATGTAGATGATATGCTCTTGATCAGTTCGTGCATTAAATCTATTGATCATGTTCAAAGTCGCTTAGGTGAACAATTTGACATGAAGTATTTGAGGGATGCTAAAAGGATATTGGGCATGAATATCATTCGGGACAGATCTAGAGGCATTTTATTTCTGAATCACTCCTCTTACATTGGTAAAATCCTTGAAAAATTTTCAATGATTGATGCTAAAATTGCTAGTGTGCCGTTGGCTTCTCATTTCTTATTATCCAAAACTCAGTCGCCTAAAACTGAATTTGAAATTCGTGAAATGAGATTTGTCCCGTATGCTAATGCTATTGGATCTGTCATGTACCTTATGGTTAGTACTAGGCCAGATATTGCCTATGCTGTGAGTTGTTTAACTAGATATATGGCTAATCCTGGACAACCTCATTGGGAGGCTCTTAAGTGGTTACTTCGGTACTTAAAAAACTCTATTTCTGATGGTCTTGTGTTTTCTAAATCTAATGACGGGGTTAACCTTAAAGGTTACGTTGATTCTAATTATGTCAATGACCGGGATGAATGTAAGTCCACAACTTCATATGTGTTTACCTTGTGTGGCTCGTGCATTTCATGGAAATCTCAACTTCAGCATATAGTTACATTGTCTACTACTGACGCTGAATATATTGCCACCACTGAAGCCTTTAAAGAGGCTATTTGGTTGAAAGGTTTACTTACTGAGATTGGTGTTCTTTGTGATAATGTTGTGGTCTTTTCTGACAGTCAATCTAGTATCCATTTGTGTAGAAATCCTGTTTTCCATGATCGTACAAAGCATATTGACGTCAGACGACACTTCATCCGTGATATCATTGAGAAGAGCACAATTGATTTGCATAAAATCCCGTCCCATTCTAATCCTGCAGATATGGGCACGAAGTGTCTACCGGTCGAGAAAATCAGATCTTGCAAGTCGATACTAAATATAGACTCCCTCAACTAAAGACACTCCAGTCTTTCTTTTCGCTATCTTTGTGATAGCTTTTCTAGTTTTCTTCGTGATTCCTAGTTTTTCCTTTCTTAGTGATTGATTTATGTCTTTATGCTTGTACTAACTTTGTGTGGTGTTCAGGTGGTGTGATGTTCGGCGATGATGACCTCCTTATCAAGAAGGTACCCCGATGGCTCATTTGGTCCGGGTGGAGATTTGTTAAGAAAAGCCGGTATTATGCAGCCCAGACCAGAACTAATAACTACCCCCCCCCCCACGAGGCCTGGCTTCTGGATTGTTCCCTACCTTTAATCTCGCCCGTTGATTTAGATGGGACAATCTCATCCGTCGGTTCCTTGTATTTATTTCACTCCCGTGCAACCCTAGCCTCACTTCTCAATTTTTGTTTCTCTCTTGTCTCTCTCTCTCTCCACCGTCAGAAATGGAAACTCAATTTTCTTCCCTTTTTGCTCGGCTGTGCCGTTCCGATTTAGAAGGAAATCGAAACCCTTATCAAAATAATGATAAGAAAGGATTCGATTCCCCGAAAATCGCTAGCCTTCTGTTTGGGTTTTTTGCCTATATATTTTGAGCGATCTGGGCTTGAGAATATACACGAAAAATTCTCCTGAGTGAGAAAAAATATTTCCATCAAGTATCTTTGTGATTTCTGAGTGAAAAACCAAAATTTCTGAGTGAAATTGCTTGAGGCCGATTTGGGGTGTTTCTTCTGGGAACTATTTGAAACCGTCTGAGGGTGGTTCTTGTCTGGACTGCTGGTCGCTGATACTCGAGGAGCCTAGGACGTGGGTACCGGATTTGGAGGACTGAGTCGAGGCCGACTTCGGTTGATCTGTTCGGTTTGGTTTCTTGAACTTTAATCTTCTGTTCTTTGTGTTCGGGTCTTTTAGGTTAATTCGTTTTTCTCTGTGTAATTCGTTGTCAATAAGTTTATTGTGTAATCCTTAATCTCCGTAGCCATATGAATTTTATTTGTAATTCATTTACTGTTTTGTTGTGTAATTTTATGTATTCCGAATAGATACCCTACAATGACCAAATGACCAAAACCCTAATTTCTAGAAAAAAATTGTAGAGAGATGGAGAGAGTGTGTGGAGTGGTGAGAAAGTCGCAGTTTGAAGGCGGCAGAAATGACTGTAATGAGAGACAGAACAGATCGGCAGTCGACTTCGGGGCGGCGGTAGTGGTTAGTTCCGACAGGTCGTTGGCGTCGCAGAGAAGTTGGGAAAAGAGGGAGAGATGGTAGTGATAGAGAGATGGCTAGAGAGATGTGAGGAAGAGATGGAGAGGGTGCATGTCGGGGCGCAGCTGTCGTGGCTGGCGGTGGACGGAGGTAGGTGATGGCGGCAAGTTGAGGTCGGCTGGAGAGGAAGAAGAAGGGCTGTGATGGTGGTGTTTTTTAAAAGACAGCTTTACCCCTGAAATTTTAACGATGTTAGTAACAGATAGGCGGTAGTACACGAAGTTTAAGTAAAGTGATTGTTCAGTATTGCAAGTGATAGATATTAAAATTCGGTATTTCAAATGATGTCTTGAGTAAAGTTCAGGTACACAAAGTGGACTTTACTCAAAAATATATTATTATATTTTATTTTATTATATATTTAAAAATATTATAAAATGCTAAATAACATCGGGTTATATCAGTTATCGGTTGGTCCCATGTCGGGCTGGGTCATAGGCTAAATCATGGGCTGAACTGGAGTGGACTGGGTTTGAAAAATCCAAACCAGAACCAACCAACCCTCATAATCGACAGGACCAATCTTGGACCGGACCAACTCAAACGAGTCCACACGATCGAAAAATTCAGACTAAGCCAGAGACCCAGCCCGCTGGCCAACTCTACTTCGGAGTCCATGATATACAACTTGAGAGTTACGTAATAATTGGTGTAAATAATGATAATAAATATATGGTGGAAATTAAAAAGTAAAAACCATCTATAATAAATATATGCCGGAGATTAAAAAGTAAAGACCTTTGTTAAGGAATAGGTAGATATTAAAAAAACAAAAACAACAAAAGGGACGACAGAAGAGGTTAAAAGGGTGGAATGGCGAGTGTTGAAGCGTGAGCAGTGTACCTGAGGATGTACATGCATAGGTGAGACCCACTTCCATTACATACCGCATTTAAACTTGAGGCCATCATTACATTACAGGACGCGGTGCGTCATCAGTGTCCCTCCATTTCTTCTTAATTCCAAAACCATATATATACTCCATTGGAGGCTTCAATTTAATAAGTCATATTTGAGGAGTTTAATTTTATTTTAATTGAAGAGTTACATTTTAAATAAAAGTTTAATATTAAATTAAATATTTATATAATTATAAATTATAACTTTAGTTGATTGATAATGAAACTAATGTGAGTTATATACTTTTTATTAAAATAACTAAAATTAAAAAAATATATTTTAATCAGGGTATTCTAATCAAATGAAACAAATATGCATTGTTTTCGAAATCAATTTTTTACTATGAATTCATTGAGGATTTACCAAATGTCCAAAGATCGACAATTTTTTTTTATGTTTATGTAAACGCTACAATAATTGTCAATTGTGTAAAGATTGTCGGTAAATATTGAGAAAACTGTAAATTATAAGTAGAATTGATGTCGTTAAATCATGGTCGGTAAATAATTACCAGTCAAATCTAAAACTGTTTTCTATACCTACAAAATTCCTGTCGGTAAATTTGAAAATTAATGTTGGTGATTTATATGTAACTGATTGGTAAAATTTGAGGTGAAAATATATTTTATGTTCTATCAATATTTCATAGGTAGTTGTACAGTTTAATTAAAAACGTATTTATCTCAGTAAAGGCCTGTTTTTGACCAATGAATTTGAATTAATTGAATCAATCGAATCGAATGGATCTCAGTAATCGAATCGAATCAAATATATATAAGAGTAAATAATAATAATAATAATAATAATAATAATGGTAAATAATAATAGTAATCAGCAACAACAACGATAATAGTAATATTATTAGTAATAATAAGATTAATAATAATAATAATAAGAAGAAGAAAGTGGAATCAATCAATCGAATCAATCAATCAATTGCCGAATCGAATCGAATCGGGCGAATCAATCGAATCGAATGGATCTGAATCGAATCGAATCGAAAAAGTAAAAAATAAGTCCAAAAGAAAATGGCCTAAATTCCCTTAGTAAATGAAAGGTTTTCGTAGAGTTAAAGATCCTACTGTATGGGATCATCTATGACCCGATCATCTATTAAATTAATTATCAACATTGTAATTCTTAAGCACTTCACAGTTGAAATCTATTGCGAAAAAATAAAATCAGTTAATAGTTATTTCTTTTATCTCGCTTAATGCTTGATGGATAGTGTATTTTCTTATATATTTTAGATAATGGTTGATGTAAGTAACGATAATGAAAAGTAAAAAGTATTGGTAGTAAATGTATGATGAAGATTAAAAAGTTAAAAGTGGTTGTTTCATTTGATACTGTAAATGTTGGTGCGATATTGGTCGGTATCGCCGTTTGAAAATAGAGTTATAAAACTCTTTCGCGTTGCGGAAACGATTTAAATAAGAGTGCAAAAAATAAGTCGACACAGGATTTATAGAGGTTCGGCCAAACGTGCCTACGTTCTCTCTCAGTATCTTTTTCTTATAGGCTAAAGATAAACCTCTGCACCTCTCTTCTATCGGTCGAGGGATAACCGCTACAAGCTCGCCTTCTATCGGTCCGAGTAAACCGTTCAATCACTTGTCTTTATGTCGGTCCAAGTTAAATCGTTTTCCTTTTCTACTAGACAATGAATCAACCAATCTAGCTTTTTATGGGTACTGGATAACCTCACGTAGATATCAGTTGTGATTATAACAATGCCGGATCCTTGATCCTAATAACACCGGATCCAATCGTATCCTTTTCTTTTTCCTCTCTTGTATGATTTTGTGTATAACACTCAATCACTAAACAATATAAGCTCAAATACAACAACTAGAATGATTACAATGATATCTCAAGTATGAATGCTTTGCTCAATGTTGTCGTGTAGTTTGATACCAAGTGGTTTGATATTTATAGCCAATTCCATCCAACTAGCCGTTAGCTCCTTTTGACTTGCTAACGTGCGCTAGCCTTTCCTCATATCGTGCGTTACGCTTGTTACGTACGTTATACATTCTATGTAGCGTACGTTATCGACTTTCAGTTTCAGTCCAGTAGCTTTCGTTTCTGCTGTCACGTACGTTATCACTTCACGTTTACGTATGTTATCTACTTGTTGTAGCGTACGTTAACCACACGGTGTAGCGTATGTTAGCAATGTGTCCGCTATATGCATTTGTCAATCTGACCGTTTGATTCTTGACTTTGACCCTGATTTTTCCCAACGTTCATCTGATTTGAATTGACATTACGTACGTTAACCTCTCCGCGTTACGTAAGTTAAGTGGCTTCGATAGCGTGCGTTATTCTTCAGCTGTAGCGTGCGCTATCCTCATCAGGTAAGTCCTTCAGGTAGCTTCGTAACTCGTCTGATCTGCAGGTAACTTCCTTATTACGTACGTTATGCTTGTCCTTTACGTACATTAAGAGCCTTCGATTGTGTGTGCTATTCCTGGCAGATAGTGTGCGTTAATCTTGTTAATTCCAGCTTTTTGCGTCGTCGACATCTTTGTTGTTTTGTTTCGCTTCTTCGTTGTTTACTTTATTTAACAACTTAATCATCAAAACTCTATAAATGAATATTTTGAATAAAATATTTCAACAATCTCCCTCTTTTTTATGATTACAAAACAACAACTTGAATGGATAAAACTTGCAAAACAATATATATATATATATATATATATTTGTTCGAATCAAAGTTTTCGGCTTTGATCGTTTCGTTAGTTTCTCCCATCTTTTCTTTTCTCTCTTTCGACTTCTTCTTTTCATTTTTCAACTTCGTCGTTTTCTTTGTCGACGTTCTCCTTTTTATTTTTCTCTCTCCCTTTCTCCTTTTTATTTTTCTCGTCATTCTTCCATGACGCTTTTTATTCCATTCAACTATTTTCCTCCTTTTTGTTATCAACAAAAAGTGTAAATAAAGTATACCAAATGATAGTAAAATATGTTATAATGCAATATGCATAAAACGGGTAAACTTTCCCCTGACAAAAATCTCTCCTTTTAAAAATATAAACTCCCTCTGAGTAAAATATTTATTAAAAAAATTAATATTTATTTTTGGAGATCCAACCGATAGTTGGTTTTTCTTTAGAGACATAGATGATATTCGGAATAAAAGTTCCTTTTGGAATACAAATCTTTTTTGTTTTTATCGCCCGTCGTGGGCTTTTGCAACTCGTAAAATGATGCTCAATTTTCAAGCATTTTTCACATTGGGGTATTTTGAAATTTACGGATTCGTTTTTAGTATGCGGTTTGAATCTTAATCCCTGTTTATTCAAAGTATATTTTTGAACACAAAGCATTTGTTCAAATTTTTTGTTTCCACACGAAAATTTCTTTGTCAAAGTTTTAAGTTCGTCTTGAACTTTTAAAAGATCATTCTTTAAAATATTTTTATTTTCAAGACATTGAGAATGATCGATCTCAACAATTGTGTAGTTTGATACGAAGTGGTTTGGTATTTATAGCCAATTCCATCCAACTAGCCATTAGCTCCTTTTGACTTGCTAGCGTGCGCTAGCCTTTCCTCATAGCGTGCGTTACGCTTGTTACGTACGTTATACATGCTATGTAGCGTACGTTATCGACTTCCAGTTTCAGTCCAGTAGCTTTCGTTTCTGCTGTTACTTACGTTGTCATTTCACGTTTACGTACGTTATCTACTTGTTGTAGCGTACGTTAACCACACGGTGTAGCGTACGTTAGCAATATGTCCGTTGTATGCATTTGTCAATCTGACCGTTTGATTCTTGACTTTGACCCTGACTTTTCCCAACGTTCATCTCGTTTGAATTGACATTACGTACGTTAACCTCTCCGCTTACGTATGTTAAGTGGCTTCGATAGAGTGCGTTATGCTTCAGCTATAGCGTGCGCTATCCTCATCAGGTAAGTCCTTCAGGTAGCTTCGTAACTCGTCTGATCTGCAGGTAACTTCCTTATTACGTACGTTATGTTTGTCCTTTACGTACGTTAAGAGCCTTCGATTGCGTGCGCTATTCCTGGCAGATAGTGTGCGTTAATCTTGTTAATTCCAGCTTTTTGCGTCTTCAACATCTTTGTTGTTTTGTTTTGCTTCTTCGTTGTTTTACTTTATTTAACAACTTAATCATCAAAATTCTATAAATGTTTATTTGAAATAAAATATTCCAACAATAAAGATGATAAATGTAAAAGTTTTAGAAAAGACAAAAAAGAAAAGAAATAAATATAAAGTTTTTGAACGAGACGAATGTAGTACTTTGAATTCAATCCGGTTCACTATGGTGATACACGTTCGACAATAAATTAAAGAGCTGATATACGTCAATTGGACATAAATTTCTCGATTTTTTTTTATCTTGATTGCGTCCCAAAAAATATAATAATGCTTCTAAATCAGTTAAACTTTGGAATAACAACATGAATTGATAATTTATACAATTTAATAATTATAAGATATCGATATTGAAATATATATATATATAGTTATCAATTTTCGTAATAAAAATAATATTATTTATTGGATCAATTTAATAATTAGTCAAAATTTTATTTTAGTCAAATTTATTTTTCAATAAAATTATAATTTTTTTTGCCAATTGATATCGACCAAAAAAATAATTGTCCAAATTAAATTTTTAAAAGTAAATTTATTTAATTGATCGACTTAATAATTAATTAAATTAAATTATTACATGTGACTTTTAAAACTAAGCTATCTATTTCACTCAAATTGTTGCATGATAATAAATTGAGTAAATTAAAATTCCCAATAAAATTATTTATTTGGACAACATAATATTTAGTCAAATTATATTTTTCAATGAAAATATAATATTTATTTAATGAAGTCAAGTAACGAAATTAAATTGATGGTACGAAATGTGGGGCGGTAAACCACACATTGATTCTAATTATAATGTAGATCTCCAATCAACTGAATCTTGTGTAACTGGTCGAAGCTAGAGTGGCCATTTAAATTAATATAGAATATAAGATTTTAAATAAATAAAAATCAAATTTAGAAAATGCCATGTAGTTTAGAATACAATCAACATGTCTCAAATGCGACTAAATGGTCATTTTACTATTTATTATCATTCGAAACTCATCTAGGAGACTATGTGGGTATGATTCATCCATCCAGATCCATCTAAAAATTACATATTACATACACATACTTATCTCAAACTCAAAAATATGACTTTAATACCTGTTTCCATCTCAGACATTATACTACATCGTTTTTCGGATGAATGAATTTAAATTGAATCGAATCAATCAATTGAATCGAATCGAATCGAATCGAATGGACTGAATCGAATCGAATCGAACTGAATCGAATCAAATATATATTAAGGGTAAATAATAATAATAATAATAATAATAATAGTAATCAACAACAACAATGATAATAGTAATATTATTAGTAATAGTAACAATAATAAGAAGAAAAAAGAATCGAATCAATCGAATTGGACTGAATCGAATCAATTGAACCGAATCGAATTGACTCAATCGAATCAAAATCAAAAATAAGTTCAAATGAACATGACCTAATACCCGCTATTTACTTGAACCTACTTAAGATTATAAAATATTTAAATAATTAAATATAAGTTTACATTGAATTATTATACTAAACATTATAAAGTAAACATTAAGAATAAATAGTATAAATGATAAAAGATTAGAAATTATCAAATTGGTTTCCCCATAATATTACTATCTATTATCAATAACAGTAAAGTATTTCTTTGGCCATCTTAATGATAGACCAAATTATTAATGACCAAATAAATTTCTATAGAAATAAAATTTATTTAATAACTGAACAAATTATTGATAGTACAAAATAAATATGGATAATAAAATACACATTGATTCTATATAATTTTGGATAGTTTTTCCATTGATAGAATCTCATTTCAATTTGATATGGGGTTTAAAATTTTAGATAATAGATTATCTTTTGTGTATTTTGTTCTTTCACTATATATTATATTATATGGTGATATACTATATCAAATTAATAGTACAGTCACTTGAACATGGTGATTGCAGTAAGATTTTTTTATCTCGATTGCAATATTTTAAGGAATATATTATACTCCCAATGACAGATTACAATTTTTGAATATCTAATGAGTTGGTAATTTATACAACACGATAATATTGGTGTGGAAATATAGATGAATAATTATCTATTTCATAATAAAATAAAATTATTTATTTAGACAACTCAATAATTATAAAATTAATATTAGACCAACTTAATTGTTTAGTTAAAAAAATTATTTATTTGGCCAATTTAGTCATTTATTAAATTAATGTACTATTTGTAACTTCAAAAAATAAGAAGTTAATTTCGCTCAAATTATTAGATATCACTAATATGGCCAAAGAAGATTGTCCAAAAAAATTAACTTATTTATTTAGCTAAATTAATAAGTAGTCAAATTATATTTATCAATGAAAATAAAATTATTTATTTGACCAACTCAATAAATGATCAAATCAAAATGATAGAGTAAATAATTTTATGTGGTAGTAAAATATGCATTTTATATAGAGGATTAACATCTTTGAGCAGTGCAAACTAAACATGGTCTTTTCTACCGACAGGTCAGGAAAATTTGATCTGACATTAGGTCGGTATTAAAATTATATATTTTTCATATTTGTCGATTCCAATTTTTATATTCTTCTTATTGGGTGAATTGTGCGGATTAGAATCAACAAATCTGAAAAAATATGCAATTTTAGTACTGGCCTAATAGAAGACCAAGTTTGTCTGACCGGACGATAAGAAAATACATATTAATTATATTACTTATTTGTTCATGTTTGTCGATTTCAGTTTGTATATTCTTCTTGTTAGGATTAAACTATGTGGGTTGAAATCGACAAATATAAAAAAATATATAATTTTAATATTGGCCGAACGTCAGGCCAAATTTTCTCGACGCGACAGTGAAAAAGCCCAACTAACATTTTTATTTTGTTGTCAGGTAATAATTTAGTTCACCTAATAATTTAATAAGGTCAAAACATTCCTTTGACAGTCCACACACAATAGTAAAAACATTTACGATGATTGTATTTTTCAGATGCTGCTTTGATTTTCAATTAGTTATTATAATAATTAATAATTATGACATGGAAAATATTTGAATTGATTTCTCCAAGAAAAAAAAGGAAGAGCGCAAGTACCTTTAATTCGAAAATCAATTGAAGAGCATTAATTTATGGAGTTCATTGGTCTCCCTTTAAATTAAAAATTGATAATAAGATATATAATTATGATATTATCATAATGGGACATATTTATAAATTTCCCATTAATTTATAATATATTATACAAATTCCTTTTTAATTTAGTGTTTTTGTTTTTTTCTGAAATATTATTTTTCTGAATTTTTTTCTGAAAAATTCCCATGAAAATATTATTTTTCTGATTTTTTTTATTTTTAGAACATAAAACATAAAAAATTATAATAAGAATTTAACTTTAAAAAAATAACATAGAATTTAAAAGTATGTTTATATTAATAAGAATTCCCACATGTGTAATTTGAGCCATGAGAGAGCGATTTGAACGATTTGGCGCCAAATTCTTTATTTTAAAAAGTTCTGAGCCTATTTTTTACTTTTAAAAAGTTACGGTCCACTTTTTAAGTAGAAAAGTTCTGATCTCTTTTCACCAAAACTTACAGTTCTACTTTTGCCATCCTCCTAAAGTTACGGTCCTTAAAAAACAATTTTCCCATAATGAATGAGATTGGTGTTATAAAATTCCCTCAATAATAATAATAATCATATATAATGAAAGGTTAGGTCCTAAAAATAATTGGGGAGTATTAATGACAATAATTTTAAAACATTTATTAGGGTTTTGCAATTTAGTCCTCATATTTTCCTGCAACTTTCAATTTAATCCAGAAATTCTGTATACTTCAATTTAAACCCTTTTTTATTTATGATTCTTCGATTTTAACCCAGTCAGCTTCTCAACTCTTACAATTTGACCCCACTCAACTTTAAAACCTCCAATTCAGTCCCATTTTGACCAAGACATTAAAATGTTGACCTTTCAATTAATATTAATAATTAGTCCGATTTTATGCATATATATTTTAATTTCCGTCATTATATCGTAATATTTTATAATGATTAAAATATTATTACATGTAGACTTTATCGAGGATTTACGGGCTTAGGACTGTGAGTCGAGCATCTCCATATTCAAGTCGATAAAGATCATTTATTCGTGGGAATTTTCACTATCACTTTAATTGCTTTAATTGGATTGTATATGTGATATTCAATTCAATATGTGATATTCAATTCATGTTAAAAAATTGACGATATATGTTGTGAATCAGACTCACATGTATACGTGTAAAGAGGCTATCTTAAGATATACTCCCTCCATTTTTCTTTAGATGTCGTTTGACTTTTTGACACACATTTTTAGGTGTTTTGACCGTATAGTTAAAATTATTATCTTTAAATATATTTTTTTGTGAATTAAAATTTAGATTGTATATTTTATTCAAAAAAATAAAATTTAAAAAATAATAAATTTAACTCCCCGGTCAAAGCACCTAAAAATGTGTGTAAAAAAGTCAAACGGCATCTAAAGAAAAATGGAGGGAGTATGTTGTTGCGGGACACCTGCGCAACCTCAATATTCACATGCGTGCTCGATTCATGTTATATGTAGTATTTTTTGTATGTTTCATGTTGTTGTGGGGACACCTGCGCAACCTCAATATTCGTATTATGCGTGCTAGATTCATGCTATACGTAATATTGTGTGTATGTATTCATGTTGAGGAAAAGATATTATAGATTATTCATTTTATACTTTCCATGAGATTATATATTACTGTGATAAGTGAGATTTCCACGAGCTGAAGGAAGCTCACCCCCACCTTCATTGATCCCACAAGTTAAACCGAGTCGGATGAACGAAGGAGCAAGCCGAGAGGGCATATGAATGAAATTTACTAAATGATATTTTTCTTATGTCAAATGTTTCGAAATTCTTTTGGGGAAACTTTTGTTAGAAATTAACAATTTATAATTATTCTTCCGACGCAAATTTTATTTCGTATCTATGACGTGTTATTGCCTTAATTAAAGGTATTTAATTTATGTCAGTGTAGCTACTCGACTTTGTAGGCGTTATTCTTCGTCAAATTTACCTTTTATTAATTTTCCCCAATAATTATCCCTAGAAAGTCGGGGCGTTACATAGTGATATAACTTATATTACACATATTAACGCAACCTTGATACAAAGTATATAAACATCTGCACAAACATTACGTACAAAACACGTAGATATTCAACCAAAAGGACAGCCGGTGCATCGCACGGGTTCGTAACGCCTCGTAATAATAATAATAATGCCTTTAATTTCTAACAGCTTCAAGACAAAAATTTGCATAATACTACAATTAATGAATCCTCTTCCATTTCGAAGCACTATTTTGGCTAACCTACCACCATTTTGCTGCATATTGAATGTTATTTGCAGTTTATGCAAGATGTTGTTATACATTCAACGACCTTCTATAAGTGTTTTGAAGGCAATACATCCGTCGTTGGGAGTCCCATCGAAAAATCGCAAGAAGGATGGAGAACGATTTGGCAACTCCGAAAGATGATGAATGGAAAATTTGTAGGAAAGGAGGCAATAGAAGTGGTCGTGTTATCGATAAGAAGAGAAAATTTGTGTAACTTAATGAAAGATCTTAGAATAAATTTATTAATTTTCGGATTTTACATTCATAATGTACTGTTCTGATTATTTTACATTCTTATTGTATCGTCTCGATCTGAATCGGTTAAGAACCAAATAACACTACTCGTCGGTTTAATAGTATTATACTAGCAGATAAAATCAATTTTGCATGTAGCATGCATAATAAGCGTATAATAAGGGTATTGTTCCGGGAAATCCTTCCCGTATTGGTGTCTTACCTAATACTGGTTGTAGGGGGATAAGAGTTATGGAAGGTTCTAGACTCTTCCATAAGTAGTAGGATTCTGTTAGATGTCTTACCTTAACTAGGAATCCTATGTATGGAAGGAATCTCTTTGTAATGCCTATATAAAGGCCCCTCTATTCATTGTTATCAATACAATTGATTTGCTGTCTTTTACTTTCTCCTCAAACACGTTATCAGCACGTAGCTCGAACGAAAAAAAAAAAGAAGAAAAAATCGGCCATCAGCCGCCACTTACTGCGCCCTTGCCGCCGCCGCGCGCTTCTGCCGCATCGATTCACGCCCGCGCCCAACACCGCTGCGCTTGCCGCGCCCAGAAGCCTTGGCGCCGCCGCTACCTAGCCTTGATCGCGCCGCCGCCGCATGCCGCCACTGCTTTGTGCCAATGCCGCCAACCACCGCCGCTACCCAACCGCCGCCGATCCAGTCAACGAACGGCACCGCGGACCGCCGCCACCGTCGCCGCTAATCGCCGCCACCCGACCGCCGTCGGCGGCTCCAGCCAGCCAAGTCGGCCGGTTACGAATCTCGGACCAAAACCCGAACATCAACTTATCTTCGGAAGCCGCCAAAATTGCGCCTCCGGTTTCACGTCGTCGCATCGAGTACCAACCGGTAGATCGAAGCACACCACAAATTCAACACGTGCCTAATTTTATAATCGAAGTAACTATCTGACTTGTCCCTTTTCAATTCTCTCCTTTTTGGGAATTTTCTTTTGGGGACATGGGTTCTTGGGTTCTTTATCTCCCACGCTACTTTGCGGTGGATGAGACCGCGAGAGAAGTCGGTATCTCTGCGTGTCGAAGAAAATTGTGTGACGGTCCTGGGGGAGTCACGGAATTGTTGAAAGTCGATACTTGTGGTTGTTGCATACACCACGTATCTGGGTGCGATCTGATATCGCCGTTTTTTGTCGACTTTACTAAACAACAATTAAGGGAAGTAAATCGAGTAACGGTTATGTTACACGCTTTTAAAAACATCGATTGTGACCGTTTACATTGTCACTGAAAATCCAACAAGACTAACTTCCTCTTGTTTATATCTTGTAGATGGCACAAAGCTCCAATGTTCATCCGGAGTTCGACATCCTTGACCATGCTGGTAAGGAGTACCATAGGTGGGTCTCATACGTTCGCTTGGCGTTCGTCGGTAAGAGATTTACCACCACCATCTTTCCCTCTAACGAGCCTACCGCTCAAGAACCGAGTGAGAAAACCAAAGCTAATGCACTGATGTACTTGCGTAGACATATACATTCGTTGTTGAAAAAGTGTTATATGAATTTGCAAACCCCGAAAGAACTATGGGATACACTCGAACAACGATTTAATAATGTGCATGATCAGCGCTTCCCCGAATTGCAACTTCTGTGGGAGCAAATCCGATCTTTGGATTATGCGAATGTGGAGGCCTATAACCAAGCCATCCTTGATCTTCGCACTGATCTTAGTTTTTGTGGTGTCAAGAAGTCTGATCAAGATTTGATCGAGAAGACTCTTAACACGTTTCCCGTGGGAGCAAGTGTGATTGCTCATCAGCTGCGCGTTGCCTACGAGGAAAGGAGAATTAAAAACTTTAGTGACCTTATCTCCCACCTCGCGAAAAAAGAAAGGCACCATAAGATTATTCTCAATAGCAATGCGCGCCCAGCTGGTACGAAGCCGATTCCGGAAGTGAACCAGGCTACCCACAGGAAGGCACCACGACAAAATAGAAAAGGCAACGCTACTCAGTTTTTGCAAGCACCACGGGTGCATGACTCGAGAAAGTGAGGGAAAAGACTAGGTCGTCGTTCCAATGTGTGGAAGAGGCAAGGTGGCTCGGCCACGGGACCTAGTGGAACCCAACCACGTAGACCGCCTCCTGCCGCCGGGAATGGAACCACTCCAAAGGAAGACCGGAATTGCTATACTTGCGGATCGAAGAAGCATACTTACCGCAATTGCAAGGCGCCAAAGAACATCCAAGCTTACTACAAGCACTATAAACAATATTTGACTCAAGAGTCAAATTACATGGAAGAAGATAATGAGAATACGGAGGTGAACCATACTGAGATCCAGACTGAGATCCCTCCTTTCACCATTGCGGACAAAGACCAACATATGGATGTTGCCAACTTTGACTAGTTTTACGCTTTGGTTATGTTTTGTCTTGTTTCTAGTTTTCGAGAACTACTTTGGATTTTCATGAATGTAATAAAGTTGGCCATGATGAATAAAATTCTTTCAATTGTTGTGATTGTGCAAAAACGAATTTTATTTTTCCCTTCGAAAGCATGTTTGGTTTATCATAAAATAATTGCTCAGTAAATGAATTGCTTGGTTAAATTGATACATTGGTGGATTTCATCAAAACTTTTGATAGGAGCATCCTCCTTGGTATTTGTTTATGCTTTGAAAGTTCAAACGGAATCAGTGGTTTTTAAACAGCCTTAGGTGTACCGACATTCCTACTTTCTCTGCAAGTCTACCAAGTTGGAGTTACCGAAAGGATCATTAGTCGAGATATAAATCGAACACCAAGATGCGTTTTGAAGTATTTAAACGCTCCTATGACCATATTTCCATAGTATTGTATCAACAATAATGCCTTTGAAAAAGGCTCCAACCTTACTCTATCACTCAACAATAGGGAAATACCAAAATAGCAAATTGAAACGAGCACTGAGATTTCAGTTTAATGATCCAGAAAGTACACAACCTACGGACAGAAATATACGGAAGTCTAGTTTTCAGAGCAACTGACCGTTCATTCATAGCCTTCTTAACGAAGAAGTTATTGCTGTTTTAGTGAACAAAGGTCAAGCTGCGCGGAAATTATTTCCAGCGATTGTGCTAACTTTGATCCTAACCAACTTGGTCGAATTTCCCCAAACTCGAAGTTAATGAGTTTTCGCTATGTCTTTCATCACAAGACTAATCGAGTTTCATGTCTTATTGTAGATGTCTCGTGGCGAAATTGAGTGCCTTGCTGATAGTTGAACAACCCACACTATTCTTCGGAATAGGCAATTATTCAAGGATATTGTGCCATACATATCCTCAGTAACAACAATGATTGGTTCCTCCCAAGTAATTCAAGGGAGGGACCTGCTCATTTCTTGCTACCTAATGGTATGCATATTAATGTCACAAATGCTCTCTATGCCCCAAGAGCAAACCGAACATTGCTAAGTTTTAGGGACATCCGTGCCAACAGTTATCACCTTGATACACATTGTGAGAATGGGACAGAATTTTTGTGTATTACTCTGGCAGAATGCGGAAGACGCCGCGTTCTCGAGAAACTTATGAGTCTAAGTAGTGGTTTATACCAGACTACAATAAGGGTTATTGAATCCTATGTTGTGAGTCACGAACTGTGTGATTCCGAAGCATACCAACTATGGCATGACCGACTCGGTCACCCTGGACGCGACATGATGATTCGCATTTTGAAAAACTCACATGGTTATCCGTTTTTCAAGTCCAGAAAACGATTGGAAGCACCACTCGATATCGGCATTGATGTGAGTGAACTTGATACCGTATCACCGGGATTAAAGATCGCACGCCCTGATAAGGTTGACGGTGCATCTTTCGTAAATCCCGAGGCTTCCGTGGCAATTTCTAATGCCCATAAATCGTTTTGTAAAGCCTGTTCACTAGCAAAGTTGATACCTTCGTCGTCCTTTGCTAAAGACTCAACACAAAATATTCGCTTCTTACAAAGAATTCAAGGGGACATATGTGGACCTATTCAGCCAGAGTGCGGACCATTCAGATACTTTATGGTTCTGGTTGATGCATCGACGCGATGGTCACACGTCGCTCTGCTATCCACAAAAAATGCTGCATTTGCTAAACTCCTAGCATAAATCATCAAGTTACGGGCTAACCACCCCGACTTCCCAATCTCGTCGTTAAGATTGGACAATGCTGGTGAGTTTACGTCAAAGTCTTTTGACGACTATTGCATGTCGATTGGGATTGAAGTTGAACATCCCGTCCCCCATGTTCATTCGCAGAATGGCCTTGCCGAGGCTATGATTAAGCGGTTACAGCTTATCGCCCGAGCATTGGTATTGCGCACCAACTTGCCGATTTCTGCCTGGGGTTATGCAATTTTGCATGCGGCTATACTTATTCGCTTTCGACCCACTGCCAATCAACCGTTTAGTGCGTACCAGTTGGTAACTGGATATGAGCCTGATATTTCACACTTACGCATTTTTGGTTGTGCAGTCTATGTGCCAATTACGCCTCCACAGCGTACTAAAATGGGTCCGCAAAGACGATTAGGTATATATGTTGGCTATGAATCGCCTAAAATTGTCCGCTATTTGGAACCTTTGACAGGAGATCTGTTTACTGCAAGATTTGCAGATTGTCACTTTGATGAGACAAACTTCCCGTCGTTAGGGGGAGAGAGGAATCGAACGATTCCAGTTGAACGCCAGGAAATTGTCTGGTGTGCTCCCTCTTTGCCTCATCAAGATCTCCACATAGCTCAATCCGAGCTAGAAGTGCAACGTATTCTCAGTCTCCAGAAAGTTGCGGATTCGATGTCCGACAGCTTTACTGATACTGCGAAAGTGACAAGATCTACCATTCCTGCTGCGAATGTTCCTGCAAGGTTAGAAGTCCCAGTTATAGGGCAAGGTTCAGCCGCCCAAAGGAATGATGCCCCCGGCGTCAACCTTAGTGGTGGGACGGCTGCTTCGGCTGCTCTTATCCCTGCTCGAAAGAGGGGGAGGCCAGTGGGTAGAAAAGATACCGAACCTCGAAAGAGAAGAGGAACGGAGGCACAAAATCCTCTCATCATCGACACAGTGACTCCGTCACACGAGATTATCTCTGACTACGGATATGTCCTCGAATCAACAATGGAACAATCGACGGACGCGTCGGAAACTTTGTTGATGTCAGAAAATAAAGAAATATCGATGTAATGTATGAGTGAATACGTACTATTGGACAGGTCGTCCACGCTAGTCGATGATGCTTTTGCCTACTCCGTCGCTCAAGAAATTATTGAAGACAACGATGCTGAGCCGCGCTCGGTTGCTGAATGTCAATAACGAGCCGATTGGCCGAAATGGAAAGATGCAATGCAGACTGAACTAGACTCAATGGCTAAACGTGAGGTATTTGGCCGTATCGAGCCAATACCCGTGGGCGTTAAACCAGTTGGACATAAGTGGATCTTTGTTCGTAAACGCAATGATAAGGATGAGGTCATGCGTTACAAAGCGAGACTAGTTGCCCAAGGCTTCTCGCAGCGCCCTGGCATTGACTACAAGGAGACGTATTCTCCCGTTATGGACATCATCACTTTGCGCTACTTAGTCAGTTTGGTAGTGTCCGAAAAACTGAACATGCAGCTTATGGATGTGGTTACAGCGTATCTTTATGGGGATCTAGATACGGATATCTATATGAAAGTCCCCGAAGGGATTTCATTGCCCAAATCAAGTAGCTCTAAAACACGGAGCGCTTACGCTGTGAAATTGCGTCGTTCACTATATGGGTTGAAACAATCCGGAAGGATGTGGTACAACCGCCTAAGTAAATACTTGGTTGGGAAGGGATACGAGAACAGTGACATCTGTCCATGCATTTTCGTAAAAAGAACAGATACATGATTTGTGATTGTAGCCGTCTATGTATATGACATGAATGTTATCGGTACCATAGATGAGGTCAATGAAACGGCCTGCTACCTTAAATCCGAATTCGAGATGAAAGACCTCGAGAGGACTCGATTCTTCTTGGGCTTAGAGCTAGAACATCGAGATGATGGCATACTCATTCATCAGTCTGCCTATGTCCACAAAATGCTCAGGCGATTTAGTATGGACAAGGCACATCCTCTTGCTACCCCCATGATTGGTCGAAGTCTGGAAATGAACAAGGATCCGTTTCGTCCCAAAGAGGAGGATGAAGAGGTCCTTGGAGCAGAAACACCGTACCTTAGCGAAATCGGTGCGTTGTTGTATCTGGCTCAATGTACTCGTCCAGACATCGCATTCTCTGTGAATCTGTTAGCGAGATTTAGCTCCGCTCCCACGATAAGGCATTGGAATGGAGTAAAACACATCTTTCGATACTTGAAAGGCTCCAGTGACCTTGGATTGTTCTTTCCCTACGCAAGAGAGAGAGATATTCCGAAAGGAACTATTCAGGTTAAGACGATGCATACCGACCGTCGATCTTCCTCTGATATTGCAGCTAAGCATGGTAGCTTGACTACCAGAAGTGCTAATGCGAGCAAGCTTACCCCTTATGCAGAGAATCCTAACGACACATTAGTTGGATTTGCTGATGCCGGTTATCTCTGTGACCCGCATAAAGGACGTTCCCAAACTGGTTATGTGTTCACCATTGGGAATACGGCAATATCTTGGCGATCTACCAAGCAGACCCTGGTTGCTACTACCTCGAACCATGCAGAGATAATTGCATTGCACGAATCCGTAAGGGAGTGCATTTGGCTCCGGTCAGTCATAGACCATATACGAGGAACGTGTGGATTAGATCCCACTACAGCAACCCCTACTTGCATCTTTGAGGACAATGCGGCATGCATTGAGCAGATGAAGTTAGGTTTCATTAAGGGTGACAATACCAAGCATATTGCGCCGAAGTTCTTTTATAATCAGCAGCAGCAGAAATTGCTGAATATCGAAGTGAAACAAGTGAGTTTCGATGAGAATATCGCAGACTTGTTCACTAAGTCTCTGCCGAAATCTACATTTGAGAAACATGTGAGAAGCGTCGGCATGTGTCGATTATCCGAGCTCAACCAATGATAGCTCGACGGAATGAGCTGTCATGTATACCTCAGGGGAGTATACTTCACATGATTCTGACATTTGTAGTTGGTGCGTTGCGCTCTTTTTCCTCACTAAAGTCTTTGTTTTTTCCACGGGGTTTTATTTGACTTGGAAAGGTTTTTTACCGAGGCAACACCTTGTGCACCATGTTAGTATTAGTGTTCGACAGAGGGGGAGTGTTCCGGGAAATCCTTCCCGTATTGGTGTCTTACCTAATACTGGTTGTAGGGGGATAAGAGTTATGGAAGGTTCTAGACTCTTCCATAAATAGTAGGATTCTGTTAGATGTCTTACCTTAACTAGGAATCCTATGTATGGAAGGAATCTCTTTGTAATGCCTATATAAAGGCCCCTCTATTCATTGTTAGAGCATTGGGTACGCTCGTGCCAAAGGCCTCGTGCCGTTGGTAAAAAGTGGTGCCACGTCAGCAAAAAGCTCTTTGGCACAAGACCCTCAACGGCACCAAAAAGCCCCCTCCCTCATACAAATGTGGTGCCATAGCAAAAGTGGTGCCGTTGGGTCCACACATACCCCACTAAATACACAAATACAACACACACACACCAAAAAAAAAAAAAAAAAGGTTTGGCGTTGGCTGTTAGGGACCAGCCAAGACCCTTTGGCACCAACCACGGTACCGTGAGCCAACCATGTTTCTCGCGTTTTTCCTTTGGCACGAGCCATTGACACCACGTACCCCATGCTCTTATCAATACAATTGATTTGCTGTCTTTTATTTTCTCCTCAAACAGGTATATATAAATCCCTTTTCCATTCTGTATTAATTGTGGTCACCATTCCCCCCTCCACTGAAGATAGTATGTTAGTTAACGTACAATTTTTTAATTTTATTTATTTTAACAAAGACAACTCATTTTAAATCATCCATTCTCACTCATTTTTTTATTTATTTTGTTAATCAACTTTGCAATTTGTACCGGAAACTTAATTTTAACGAATAATATAGAAACCCTAAATAGATATTGAGATTTTATTTTGAAAATAATCTATTCAAATAGGACAAAATCATATTTTCAGATACTTCAGCATTCGATCCATATATGCACCTGTAATGAACAAATTTTACCCCACATCCCATTAGACCTAGCAAGATGTTCCCTTTATCATATTTAGAGCGACCTAGGTTTCGAATGTATCAAGTGTAATATAAGTATGATAATATACATATATATATATATAGTAAGGTCATCATCTTATTCTATATATGCTCTTAGTACAAGATACATTTTTTAATTTATTGTATACTCCCTCATTCTCAATTTAAGTGGGAGGTTTCACATATTTTCATTTCCCAAAATAAATTTTTCATTTGAATATTATTCATTTTTATACTCAAATTACCCCTATTTCATAATTTAATTTGATGGAGTCACAAAGAGTATAATTATGCTATATATTCTTATGGAATATTTTATGAAACTATAAAAATTGTCCGTACTTGTTTGAAAATTTATACTGATAGTTATGATTATTAATTTTTATTGATTCTTTGATTTAGAAAAATTAAAGGATTTTTTGATTTAAAAAATGTGAACTTCATGATAATCCTAGGATAAGGGGTTGATTTTATTTTTCAACCAAGATTTTTGTAGTTTCATGAAATAGCCATGAGAATAAACTGTAAAATTTTTCGTAGTTCCATAAAATTTAGTGAAAAACTTATTTTGAAAATTACAAAAAAGTGAAACCTATCACTTTTAAGTGGGAAGGAATGAGTATATGTCAAGGTTAAAATTAGAACATCTTCTATTAAATTTGCAGTTCTTAATAATTAGAAAAAATAGAAACCTCCTCCCACTTAAATTAGGAATGAGGAAGTATAAGATAAACGATATCCATGTTAAAAATGGAGTAAATAAATGCCCTTCACTGAATGCGCTCTCTCTCATTGGGCTGTGAATGGTTCTGTTTTGGTTAATCGGATCAAAATTTTCAGTTAATCGGAGCCATAAATATCCCAAAATAAGAACTAAAAATCGGACCATATAAATTTTCGGTTAACTGGAACCGGATCGGTTATTTTCGGTTTCGGTCCAGTTAACCATAAAAACCATTTTTTAGTTTCAATTTTTAAAAAAATTTAACTAATATAATATAATTACAAAATAAAAAAATAATATTTAATAAATATATTTTACAATCCGGTTTTCGGTTCTGAACCGAACGGCTATCGGTTAGACCAAAAACTGAAAAAATGATAGAACCGAAAACCTTACCAATAATCAAAATTGCGGTTCTCGGTTAACCGAAACGGTTCGATTCGGTTCCGATTCTAACCGAGAACCAGGAACCATTTATACATCCCTACTCTCACCAAAAATATAAAGTTAATGAGTTCCAATTAGATACTCCGCGAATGTTTTCTTTTATTTCTTAATAAACGGAGTATTTTTGTGTCAAATTTTCATTTAACTATAAACGTTCAAAATATTACTCCCTCCGTCCCACTCATCTTGAGCATTTGCTTTTCGCCACGGGATTTAAGAAAAGCTGAAAAGTAGTGTGTAAAATGATAGTATGAATATATATTATTTAAAGTTGTGAGAGATAAAGGTGTTTTAAAATGGAAATGGTCAAGTATCTTGGGACGGCCCAAAAAGGAATATGAATCAAGATCGGTGGGACGGAGGGAGTAATAGTTAAACTTAAGAAATATTTTCTTTTATTTCTAATTTAGTAAAAAAATTGCAAATTAAGGAACAATAAGTAAGGCTAAAAATCAAACAAAACTACTCGATACTCGCTCCGGACTCTCGATCGATTCGTTAGTATGACGACCCAAGCTTGACGTAGATTACACTATAAAACTAGACTCACTATATGAATATAAATTATAAAATGAATACAAAAAAAAAAGTCAAACTATCGAACTCGATTCGTGTTCGGCTCGATTAATCTCATTCCAACTCGGACTGCTAATTAAATTATACTCAAATATAATATTTAAAATTCGACAAAATTTAAATAAATTTGAACAAATTGATATTCGACTCGTTTGAATTGAATATATGTCAAATCTCAAATATGATGAAATAGCAAGCGGAACAGGAAATACAATCCAAAAATAAGTAAATAAAAACGCATAATAATATAAGTAATACTAATAAAACTATATAGTCAAGGTGAGCACTGAAAAACAAAAAGTAAGATAAAAATAACCAAAATAACAACAACATAAATAAAGTGTTCTTTTGCTTACGTAATCGTTATCGCCTTTCTTCCTTTTTTAACTCAAAAACCGGCCGTACCCTATCATCAAAAACCCTAAGAGGGTTCCACCGGCGTCCGGCGACCGTCCGCAGCCGCCCCCGCCGTCCTTCCCTGCTGAAACCCATGACTCAGGTGCCCAATGGCGCTCGCCGACATATTCATCGCCAAAAGGCTGCTCGCGTCGTACCCATTGATCACCTGCGCCGCCGCCTGTTGGCCGCCGCCAGTCGGGAAGAACTGGTGCCCGTGAAAATGGGCGTGCTCTCGGCCGCCGCCGGATAGGAGGCTGTTGAACCCCTGGTGGTGGTGAGAGGCTGCGGCGGCGATGAGTCCGTGGTGGCTGGAGATGGCGCCGCCGAGGTTCTGGTACTTGGAGAGCTCGGATTTGGCGCAGCTGAGGTCCATCTGAAGCTGGCGGAGCTGGTGCTGGAGGAGAGAGATAACTCCGACGCAGCCGTATACGGGGTCGCGGAGACGCATGTCGGCCTCGTAGGCTAAGGAGTTGACGGCGTCCTCGCGCTGATGGGGCTGGAGCTCGTTGAGTAGCTTGGTGACGTTGCTGGCGCCAAATACTTTGTGAACATTGGCGAATTTCTGAGGCTGATCGGGAGGGAAGTACGGGGCGAAGACGCACTCCGGCTGGCACTTGCGGCGGAGGAATTTGCAGGCGGCGCATGGTGACGTGGAGGAGGAAGCCATCTTTTAGGTTGTTCTCTTGGCTGCTTTTGTGCGTACTTGTATCTATCTGTGTGCAAAATTCCTCGGTTTCACTTGTTGGTGGTACCTTGTGTAGAAAAAAATAAATATATTTATTAATTAGACTTGAAGAAATTTAATTTCATGTACACAAGAAATAGAGATCTGTCGAAAAATAAATGAATAAATAAAACTACTGATTTAGTTATATTCAATACAACAGATTAATTAGGAATTTTATCTCGTACACATAGAGCATCTACCAAGTTGTTCACGTCTTGATATACATTTCTCATACTTAATCATAAATCCAGAATTTCTCACGCTTTTGGAGGTGCGAGATACAATTTTGCCCATGTGGATATGATAACCGGTGCCCATTTATAAATTATTATTTCTGATATTGAAACGTATCATTGTGTACAGTATGATATACAATCACACAGTTCTACACGAGCGTACCACCTAATTTAATCTTGTGTAAATGGGGGCAAATTGTATCCCGTACCCCTATAAACATCTTAATGGGTACGTGCTCTTAGAATGCGAGATACAGCTCGTGTAAATGGGAAGCAAATGAAAATTTGGGGTTGCCTTAGAAGATTTAGAGAAAAGACAAGACCTAACAAATATGCTTTGAAAAACCTAGGATTCCAAATTCATAAATTTGTTGCCAAAATGAAAAATAAAAAAAAAATAAAAAAAATAAAAAAAATAAAAAAAGAAAACTTGAACAGCAATGAATAGGGGCAGAGAATTAATTAAAGCCCTCAATTTATTTAAGTTTTTCTCTTCTTGCTTAAATAAATTCCAACAAGGGAAAATAAATGGAAAGCTTTCAGGCTTCACAGGCCATGATTGAAACACAGCTAGCCTTTTAGACATAAAATTAGCTAGACCATGCAAATCATTGACAGACAGCTTTAATGAAACCAAAAAAAAAAAAAATCCATAAATTTATTTGACTGAAATAAAAAATGGAAATAACAAATAATAAAAGATTCTGAACCAAATCTGGACAAAATGGAAATGTATGTGTTTATATATATATATATATATATATATATATATATATATATATATATATATACCACACACCTAGCAAGAATATCTGTCAATAATCTGTATACAAGTAGTTTATAGCTAATATATTAGCTTCTAAATATAAAATCTTATTTAATCATGAATTTTCAGAAAAAAAAAGGTTCTTTCTTATAAACCCTAGCTCCACATTTAGTCAAGAACCCTAGAAAACTTTTTCATGCCATTTTGAGAGAGAGAGAGATGAAGTAGATAGAAGCATTGTAGTGGGGATTTAAAGTGCAGAATTAGCAGCACATACTCCATTATTAAACATATATTTTAGAAAAAAAGAAAGAAAGAAAGGAGAATTGAATTTGAAGTTGGATCTCGTGAAAGTGAGAGTTTTTTATTTGTTTCTTATTATATCCCCACTGATAATCAATGTTAATCTTGTAAAAAGCAGATCTTGCTTTAAAATTCATTCCCTTCTCACATGTGAGTGAGTGATAAATTAAAGGCAAGAAAATTACACATCTAGAGAGAGAAAGAGAGAGAGAGAGAGATTGCGTCGATTACCAGTGAAAATGAGACTTTTGAGATTTCTCTACTAGGGATATTATATTCTCTCTCACACACACACACACAAGTAATACGAAAATACTCAAATATGTACGTGTGCAGTGTGAAAACACCACCCAAGAAAAGGATGATTAAAAAAAAAATGGGGAAAAAAATAGAGATACTACCTAGCTAGAGAGAATAAAAGTCTGTTAAAAGCCCCTGTGATAGAGCTTCTCCTTCTTGGAAAATTTAACGTGCCTCGATTTCTGCGGTCAAAGTGTAATTTCTTTTTGCCCCCCCTTTCTCTACAGTTTCTCCTCGTTGGCTGCTGTGCAGTTTGACAAAACAGATCAAAACCAATTCTTGGATCTTACCTTTTTTTCACTCCCCTAGTTTTTTCACAACGACCCTATTTTCAAAATTTTTCTTTTCTTTATCTGCTGATAGAGAGAGGTGGAGAGAGAGAGAGACTGTTATTGATATGGTGATAAATAATAGTAAATCATATGTTGTAGGTGGGACTTTTATTTTTTCTCTCTCAAGAATCATGCAAAAAGGGCCTTTCTTTGAGCCGGTGCAATATTTTCGCAGACAGAAGATAGAAATGAAGCAGTGCATATAAAGATGGTGGCCTGCGGAACAAAAGGAAGAAAACCCTTATTTCATGAGAGAGAAAGAGAGAGAGGTTAGAGAGAGAGAGAGAGAGAAAGTGTGCGTGGGTGTGCTTTCACTGTGTGTAGTGCGTTTCTTGAAGAGTGAAGAGAGGTGAAGTCGGAGGAAATTCCCCCAAGACCAGAGGCTATGGAAACGGGGAGAAAAAAAAAACAGATAGGGTTAAAAAGAATGAAAATGAAAAAAAAAAAAAAAAAATAAATAAATGAATAAATAAGAATAAATAAAAAAGCCTGGCTAGGGTACTGTGTGCATAGGAGAAACAATCGAGCAAAGTAGCGACGTTTAAGCTCATCACACCTGTAGTGTGTGTACATACTGTGTGTTTTTTATGTGTACGTGTACTGTGTCATCTTGTTTAGTACGTTACATGTATTATGTACGTGTATATATGTTGAAGGAAGTTGGAAAATATTGAAGGTGAATTATTGTTATGCAGAAGGAGGGTTGGGGTGGCGGGGTGGGGTGTGTGGGGGGTGGGGGTGGAAGGGGTATAAGTATAATCACCATGACTATCTTACAGATTTCAGATCCCAGAGATGTGAGAGTGAGTTGTCTAGTGTCGTGACATGACCTTTCCTATTAATTCTGATTTTCTTCTTCTTCTTTTTTTTTACGAGGGGTTGGGGTGGGGTGGGGTGGGGTGGGGTGGGGGGGTTCTCTGTGTAATAGTAGGGTTTAGCCGACGACAAGATCTACGTCGTCGGCTAAAGTTTTTTAAAAAAAAAATTATTATACTTTAGTCGACGACATTAAAAGAGTCGTCGGCTAAACCCCAACAATGGCCCGACCATGTAGTTTAACACGGTCGGGTCAGGCATACAGCGTGTTTTCACTTTCTGGGCAGGTGCGACACGGGTCGTGTCGTTTGACACGGTCGGCGGTTTAGCCGACGACAAAGATGGAGTCGTCGGCTAAAGTACAACTTTTTTTTTTAAACTTTAGCCGACCGTGTCAGGAGACACGGGCCGTGTCTCACCTGCCCAGAAAGTGAAAACACACTGTATGCCTGACCCGACCGTGTTAAACTACACGGTCGGGCCATTGTTGGGGTTTAGCCGACGACTCTTTGAATGTCGTCGGCTAAAGTATAATAATTTTTTTTAAAAAACTTTAGCCGACGACATGATCTACGTCGTCGGCTAAACCCCCCGATTTTTTTTTTAATAATATTATTGATATTAAATTAATGTTATGATTATTATTATTATTTTTTTTAATTATATTTAACATATGAAAATATACATCTACTAAATTTATGGCTCATAGTTTGAGTCATCACTACAGTCTGTCTCATTATCTGAGTTGATATCCGGCAACATATGCCTCAAGTCGTCCACATTATCGTCATCAGAATTTTCAAGTAATTCATTTGTATCAACGTCAATGTACCCGCGAGCATCACCGTAATTCGTTCGGGAATAACTGACAGGATCGGGAATAGAAATGTGCTCTTTAGCGGGGAGAGGGGCAAGATTGGGTTGGTGTTCCGTGAACTATATATAATTTTCACTTGGAGGTTTAGCCGACGACTTGATCTAGGTCGTCGGCTAAACCCCATTTTTTTTCGAAAGGCTTTAGCCGACGGCCTAGATCTTGCTGTCGGCTAAAATGTGATTTTTTTTTTGGGAAAGGGTTTTAGCCGACAACTTGATCTAGGTCGTCGGCTAAAATCTTTTTTTTTTTGGGAAAAGGTTTAGCCGACGACCCAGATAAAGTCGTCGGCTAAAACGGGGTTTTTTTTTTTCGTCGGCTGAAGCCTTTCGAGGTCGTCGGCTAAACGTCTTTACTATAGCCGACGACTATGTTGTAATTTAGCCGACGACCTAGATCAAGTCGTCGGCTAAAACTGTTTAGCCGACGGCAACCCGAGTCGTCGGCTAAAGTACAAAGTTTAGTCGACGACACTTTTAAGTCGTCGGCCGTTTTTTTTGGGTCGTCGGCTAAAGTCCTTTTTTGGTAGTGGTGGGGGGGGGGGTTCTCTGTGTAATAGTAGGGTTGTCATTCGAGCCTAGCGAGCTCAAGTTCGAGTTCTTTTTCTGAGTCGAGCCGGCATGTTTAGGTAAACGAGTTCAAAATACTGATCGAATTAGACTCGTTTAATTCACGAGTCGAGCCGAGCTGGCTCGTTTATCTAAACGAGTCGAGCCGGTCGAGCAACTCGTTTAAAATTACACTTAAACGAACTTAATCTTGTGTCCGAGATCGGCTCGTAGTATAAACGAGTTCGAGCCGAGCTGACTCATTTAGCTAAACGAGCCTAATTCTATGTTCGAGCTCGACTCGTTAACGAGCTCGAGTCGAGCCGAGTCCTGATACATGAGTTCGAGACGAGTTCGAGCCGAGCTAACTCGTTTAGCTAAACGAGCTTAATTCTATGTTCGAGCTCGTCTCGTTAACGAGCTCGAGTCGAGCCGAGTCCTGATACATGAGTTCGAGACGAGTTCGAGTCGAGCTGACTCGTTTAGCTAAGCGAGTCTAATTCTATGTTCAAGCTTGACTCGTTAACGAGCTCGAGTCGAGCCGAGTCCTGATACATGAGTTCGAACTAGCAGCTCGGCTCGAATTACAGCCCTATAATTAGAGCTGCCCAACCACGGGTCCGGGTCCGGGTCCGGGTCGGACCCGCCGGGTCGCCGGGTCGGCAGGACAGGACCCGGACCCCACCCGTACATATGAAATGTACGGGTTGGCGGGTCGACGGGTCGGCCACGGGTCGGTCCGGTCCGACCAGATCACGGGTCGACCCGTCTAATTTTTTTTTTTTTAAATGTATATAAAACTTTTATTTGTTATCATTTTATACACGAAAAATAACTATAAGTGAAAAGGAAATCATTTGAAAAAATTAGCATGTAATTAATTATAAGTTTTTACTTAAAAATAAATTGCCTACTTATCCCCGTGAGGAATCAAAGCTCACGTAGTTCTTTTACTTGAGAAGAGTTAAAAAAATGGGCTTGTATTTAATTTTAAGTTTTCACTTAAAATTAAATTGCCTACGTATCCTCGTGAGGAATCAAAGCCCTACGTAGTTCTTTACTTACCTGACTTACATTACTTACCTTTAGTCGAAGTCGATGTCGTCGTCGTCTTGATCATCGGTTTGACTCATTTGACTAGACTCTCCTTCGGTAGTGCCTTCTTGATAGGCATCTTGGTCCGCTAATAGGTCATCCCATTTATTTTCTTGATCTCGTAACTCGGCTTTTGTTGCGTCTTTAAGTATCATTTGAGCCTCGAGATTTTTTGGCGTCATTCGGGATCTCCGCTCGTCCAGCATATAGCCTCCTTCACTAAAAGCACTCTCAACGGGGATTGGATGCGGGCACTGCAAGAATTTCTTGTGCCATAATGGAAAGTATGGGAAATTCGGTTCCCCTTCTTTTCCACCAATCCAACAGATCAAAGGTACCTGCATTGTCATCCTCCGGCACAAAACTAGTTGCATAATATCTACTAAGGTCATTTCTTTGACCGACGTTACTACCACCCCTATTTCTTGCTATATTATAGAGTTGTTGTTGAAATGGGTTAGTGGGAGTTCTGTCGAATTCCATGTTAAATGTATTTGTAGTCTTAGTTCTTGTTTTTTGAGTTTGAATCTTATCACCATATTTAGAAGAATATTCAGAAAAAACAGTTTCTAAACTATTTTTCAAATCAATTTTTACTTGTTCAACGTCAGGAATATTTTCAAATAAAGTTTGACTTTCAACAGTATCCTCAATATTAGGAAAACCCAAATTTTTAAGAATATTATAATATATTTCAAGTAATTGTTCTACTTGAGCTAAATTCAAATCGGGAGATAAAAAAGACTAATCAAGAAAACATCATGAATACGATTAAAGTATTTTAGCCATTTTAAACACATATTGTAAATAGCATTCGATAATCTTTCGGATTTACTACAAGCATCCATTTGAATACAATAAAACAACAATGAAATAAAACTTTAGGAGACGTGGGATAATAACAACCACTTAAATCTTTAGTTGCATTTTCAAAAACCCTTAATAGTTTTATTAAATCTTTAGTTTCATCCCAATACATTGGCAATAAATAAAATCCTTCTACGTGAAAATACGTATCAAAAATTCACACAATAATTCTTTATATTCATTAGTTGAATTTAACATCTCATAAGTTGAGTTCCATCTATGTTTGACGTCTGGAGTAAAAATGTGGGTTGAATTTGTTTTGACTTTAAAAATTTTACCCATTGTCTAGCTAACTTAGTGCGATTATGTAAAAACAAGACACATTTTCTAATTGGTTCTATTGCCTCATCTACAAATTTTAATGCATCTTGTACACATAAATTTAGAATATGACATATACATCTAGTATGAAATAATCGACCCGCTAAAACAGATTGCAAGCTTGTATTAATCTTTGGTACACTTGCGGTATTAGAACTAGCATTATCAAAACCAATTGTGAAAATTTTATCTTTTAAGCAATAAAAAGTTAAAATTTTAATAATTGCTCTAGCTATATTATACGCACTATGTGTACAATTAAATTTTTAAACGCAAGTAATCTTTTGTTTAAGTTCCAATTTTTATCAATCCAGGTGTATAGTTATTCCCATATAATCATTTTTGTTTAAAATCACCAAGTATCTGCTGACTAAAGAAACTCTATGATTTATAGATCTAAAATAAGCTCGTAGTGCAAGTTTATGTTGTTTGGCTAAGTATACTACTTGTCTAGTCATTGTGGTACGTGGAATTCTTTTAATAGCGGGATTATAGGCATTTTGCATCCTGTATTCCCAACCCGTACTATCCGCAAAATTAAAAGGTAAAGATTCTTGTGCACATAATTTTGCCATTTGTTCTCTAGCAATTTTTCATTATATTTATAAAGTTGAGATTCGGACATACCTTGATTGCCGTCTGCCCGGCTCCGAGAAGGTTGGAAGTTGAGTTGACTTTGTGACTTTTGTTCTCCAGTGGACCGAGGCATGGTTATTTTCAAAATGCCTTTTAAAATTTCCATATCCATCCCCGCTTTATACGGATACTCTTTCGAGCGATAGTTGCAAGATACCTTAATCGAACCATCGGCATTTTTCCTTCTTAAAGTGTTTTGAAAAAAGTACGGATACCGGTCTCCTTTCTGCAACAGGGGCAGGCTTGTTTCTTGCTTTAGTTTTCTTGCTTCCTCTGCCTTTCACATTTTCTTCCTCCTCGGACGATAACTCCTCAACATAAGGAGGTTCTTCTTCAGCTTGGCTTGCCGCAGGACGCTTCGACTTTGATTTTTGCGTCGGAGTTGGTACGCCATGAAGAGTGCGCTCGAATGTTGCATATGTTTGATTTAACATAGCTTCATCGATTTCATGGTCCATTTCTTCGTCGATGTTTTGCAGTTGTTGACGATTCGGGACACGTCGAAATCCCCGGAGATCAACTTCTTCTTCACTGGTAGTTGTTGTACTACCGTAATAGATATTTTCATGTGTAACATCATATTCAGGTTCTTGACTTTCATTTTCAAAACCGGGTGGAGTTTGGTTTTGGGGCTCCCGAATAATTATTCCAGATGGTTTCTTCGATTTGCCCCAAAGACCCATTCGCTCGAACTTGGACATTTTGGATTTTTTGGGAGATGTAGCAATACCCTTTCCCTTGTCAGAACTCGACATAATGATAAAATGCGAAAAAAAAAGAGAGAGATTAAGTAGTATAGCAATTAACAATGAGAGTTTGAGAGATAGATAGTATTGAAGGTGTGGAAAAATTGTGTTGGGGAGGGGGGTATTTATAGTTAGGAAAATTTTTTTTTTTTTTAAAAATCGGACTAGCCGTTAGACCCGCCGGGTCACGGGTCCGACCCGCCGGGTCCAACGGCCATTTTTTGAATTTTTTTTTTTTTTTGTTTTTTTTTAAATTTCCGCCGGGTCGACGGGTTGGGGGAAGCTCGACACGGACCCCACCCGTGTATACCATGGGTCCGGGTCGACGGGTCGCACGGGTCGGCCGGGTCCGAGTCTTGCACGGGTCATCCGGGTCCGGGTCGGCGGGTCGACCCGGCGGGTTGGGTCGTTTTGGGCACCTCTACCTATAATATTCTTTGGGGTTGGGGTGGGGGATGGGTTGGGGGGGGGGGGGGGGTGTGTGGATGTTTTCTAGTGTTTCAGGTTTGGTTTATTGGTCAATATCGGCTCCAATCCCTAACGCCCTATTTATGGCAGTGAGGTTTGATTGCAATTAGCTACGAAATCATAGGGTTTTGGAGACCTATTATTACCATTCAGAGACAGCCGGTTGAATGTTTTTTCATTTGGAATTTTCCTTTTTTTTTCTAATTAGAATTTAGATGGATTTGATTTCAGATTATTTTTTCAATTAATTAGAGGGAATCAGTTAGTAACATTACATACTAAAAATTGCGTTTCTGAGGCGTGATTAAGGAAAATTGTAAAGTACCCGCATGAGTATCATACATGACTGTATATTTATGATTGGATTCATTGTAAATAATTTTTTTTATGAATTCAATTTTGATATGCACTACGCATGCGGACGGCGAAAGAGATTTGGTTCGAACGCCTCGATTTGGAATTTGCATCTTTCGTGAGATTTTGAATTGTGTTTTGAGGATTAGTGACTATAAAAGTCGGATATAATTACATGCACTCTCGATGACATGTTTGTAGTAGTGACACTAAAAAATAAATAGAATGGCATTTTATCTAATGCCATAGTGACATTTAGAGAGTAATCCATCTGTTCCATTTGAAAACGATAATTTGAGAACATGATTTTAATTTAATGGGAGAGACTGATTTCTATTGTTTTTTTACGTTCCATATCTTATTTGACGATTATGTGTCTGGTATAAAATTTATTCTCAACTAATAGAAATTTAAGTAGGATTGTTGTCATGCATGGTCCAAGTAGAATAACATCTTCCTCATTTGAATTATCTTCAACATCCAAACTTATCACACCTCTTTTCTATCTTACTAAAAGAATCAAATATTAAAAATACAAAATTAAAGCTGCAACATACATTACTAAGTAATACTCCCTCAAAATTTAAAAATTATAAGGACAACAAGTTCTAGGAATTGCAAAACTAGACCCACAACTTTTTATATTCACGAATTCAGGTCAAATTAATCCGAGTAAGAGTTAGTTGAACTAATTAGTTGTGACATGCTTTAAAAGATAATTAACGTGATTAAGTGACAATTTATTACTATTATTATTATTATTATTTCTAGTATTATTATTATAATTATTTTTGTTTTCTATTTTTGTATATATTTGTTACTTAAAAATTTATAACTCCCTCCCAAACAAACGTCTACATTATTTTTCTTCTTTTTTGTTTTGGAAAAAAATGGTGAGATTGAATTAACTCAACTCAAATTACATGGGCTCGAGGAAAGTGAAGGAAAAATTATGTGTCTACCAGTTCAACTTCAACATAATGGGCTAGTCAATGGGCCAAAGAGCTCCCAGGCCTGCTTACAAACTGGGTCTGCACTTATCCAATCCCCCAACGGATAATAATCATAGGCATTGAGAGTGTACAGTGTACTGTCGGTTTAGCTGCTTAGCTGATAAACTAATTTATTAAAATGCTAGAAATTTAAAATGACATTTCAAGAAATTAATTTAATCATCTCTAATAATTATTTCTCTCTATAATAATTTTTATTATGAAAATTGAATTATATTAAGAATTTTTCTAAGCATTTCTACATACAAAAATAATTTAATTTTTTATTCACCCTTCTAAAAAAAGGATGAACTCGTCATCCACACTTAAATGGTAATTTGGATATTTAAAAACTAAAATTTTGAATTTTTATCACAATTTTATTAGATATTATAAAACTCAGTTAATTCTCTATCTTTTTAAAATAAGTGACAGCTAATGAAGAACAGCACAAATAAAATATATCATCACAGACTATATTTTCTATCATTTTCTATCCATATAGTTATAATGTTTACTTGATATAGAAATAGATGCAATATAAAATAATAGTGACACATAAAAAAGAAAAGAAAAATAGAAGCAATAACAAAACTAAACATTAAACCAATTCAAATAACAAAATAATAAAATATATATTTATTATTTACCTTTTGTTTGTGAATAGTTCCCAACCACCAAATAATATGTATATATATATATATATATATATATATATATATATATATATTTGTGTTCGGTTATATTCATATTCGATTTGTATATATAACGAGTATATTCGAAAATTGTTCAATTTAATTGAACTTGACGAATCGAACGTTAGACCAAATTTCGCAAACGTCCATGGTTTTATTTTCTTTTATCATGCAATTCATTCCATGTAGTTCTGGTTGGCTTCATGACGCAGCGAGAACATAGTAATGCAAGAGAGAGGGTTGGGAAATCCCAAGGATTTTCTGATTAATATTCAACGTATGTTTTAAGTCCCAATAGTGAGATATAAATACTTATCAAACTAGGGTTTCGGGCAAAGCTCATAAAAAATCTCACAAAAATAAAGTACTAAATGCCTAAACGAAATAAACATAAATAAATAATAAGGATGATCTTTATTAAGCGATCTATTCTCCATCATTTCATCCCTCGTCGGAGTGATTCGCCCTCGAATCAGGAAGGATCCGTTCTCCATCAAAGTAAGGGACCAAGTGATTGATGTTGAAGACTTCCAAAGTGTGGATGCCAGGCGGGAGGCGGATGTGGTATGCATTGAGGTTAATCTTTGCAGTAATCTCAACCGGGCCAATTGTTGGCCAATAAGTATACAGAATACAGCCTCGAAAGTGTTTAAGCAACAAGCTTTATGATTTTCAAATAGGAGTGCGTAGCGGAAGTCTTGAAACAGTAAGTTGCTGTGAATATAGTGTTGCTACCCAAAATATTATTCGGAGATAGATATTGCTGGAATGGACGGGCAGCAAACAAATTTGCGATAGCACGTCCGAGGGAGAATGAATAACACAAGATTTGTCGGGTTTGTTAGTGATCGGTCAAAAACTTATCCTAAAAATAGGAGTTTTTGAGTTGCTCGCAAATATATACGAGGTAGAAGTAGTTTGTGGTAAGTTCTACCAAGGTCTTTTCTCTCGAGGATTGTCCAACAGGGCTTCGTATAATATTTTGTATAGATTGCAAGAAATAAATACTAAAATATTCTAAAATATATTTTTGGGTTTTTAAATATTAACTAAATTAAATGCACTAAATTTTAAACCAAACTATTTTTATACTAGACTATTTATATTAAGACTATTTATACTAGACTGTTTTTATTAAGACTATTTATACTAAACTATTTATATTAAGACTATTTATATTAGACTATTTATACTAGACTATTTTTAACTAGTAAAAATGAATAGAATTAAAATGAGTTGGGAATTTATAAAATCTAGGGGATTACGGGTTCATTAAATTAGGTATTTAATTAAGTATAGGAATTGATTTATATGGATATAAAAGAAAAAACGAATATTTATCGAGTAATCAACTTTTCACCTCTGTACTTTCGTAATCAAAGATGTCTTAATCACTTCTGCTTTTTTAAGATGTTGATAACAAGATTAACATTTGATAGATTGAAAAGATATGTTTCCAATTCACTCAACAATCAATCAAGAAGGTTTCATTAGTAAAAATAGGATATGATCAATCTCTATTTAAACCAATTAGTCCTAAAAATAGTTTAAATCAATTAAATACTCAATATATAACCTAATAGAAATCCCCCTTCCCCTAGGAAGAAAGATTAGCTACTCATTGGTTTATACAAACTAAAATTATAATAGAAATAATTTATATATATAATATATATAGAAACTTTTAATTACTAGAACTTAATGACAATAGATAAAAATTACTTGAATATGATGAATCAAAGTGGAAGAAACAAACTTCAAACTTGTTTAAAGGTTACAAGCTTACAAAGATTGAAAGTAAAATACTAAGTAAAATACTAAGTGCTTATTGATCAAGCACTTTTCAATTACAAACTAAATGAAAGAAAAACTTCAAACCATAAATGAAATACAAACTAAAATTGAGAGTTCTAAGGAAAATATATTGCTAAAAGAAAGGAGTATTTCTTAGCAAGAAGATGATTTTGAGAATTGGTGATTTTGCAATGGATGAAGATGTCCTTTTATAGGTGATTTTCAAGAATACAGTTGATTATTTAATTCAAAATATCTATTGTAATATCATTTTTTAATTCTTTGTTCACACTTCACCCATGTCTTTGAATTTTCAGATTTTTGACCAAAAAAATATCTTGTGGTTGAGTTCACAAGTTGGTCAAAAGTGGACTATTTTTGCATGGCATCTGCTGAAAAACGGCGATGAAAACGGCCCGGTTGCCGTGTTGTGCGCCGTTTTGTGGTGACTCGGTCTCTTCCGAATACGCGCGAGGACACGGCGCTAAATGCCGGCCGTGTGTGAAACGGCCCAAGACACGGCCCTTGTTGCGCCAGTATGTGAAACGGCCTACATAACACGGTCTGTTTTGCGCCGTGTTGTAGGTCGCTTTGCCTTGAAAAATTCCGTCGTTGGATTTGATCTTGTTTTCCGTCCTTTTGATGCTTCATGTCGATGTCAGAAATAACTATTTTTAGCTCATGTTTGGACATATCTGTAAAATATATATTTTTAATCACAAATCAGTACAATTATGCCCGGAAAAATGAATATTTTGTATATGAATTTTAGATCAATTATGCACTAATCAAATACCCCACACTTAAATTCTTGCTAGTCCCGAGCAAGACTCTTTATTAATCACACACAAAATAAAAATTAAAATAAGACAAAATAAAAATAAAAAATAATACACACAAATTTAAGAAAAATAATTATATATAAAGATAAAAAGAAATCAAAATGCCATTAATACACAATAACCAACTTTATACAGTAGATAGAAATGAATCAAGATTCAAAATAAATCTACTAACGATTTTGAAGTTAAAACACGGTTTTTATTTTTGTAATTCCAAAATGCAAGATTTTCCCCCCAAAAGGTTGATTATTTCTTTCCCACTCGTGACTTCACACGACTCCCTTTAATGGTTGCTCTCGATCACTCGTTTATTTTTCGACTCAATATGAAGAAGAATTTCATCGGCGTCATCAAATATTGTGATTTTTCACGAAATTGAGTGTATTGAAATTCAGCCGCTAATTAATTCAGATCTTGCTCATAAACTACATCCCTTAGTGATAGATTTCACACCGTTATTTGCTAACGTGTAGCTCTTTTCACCAACACAATTTCTATCTTTTTTTTTAAAAGGTGATAGCTTTCACACCATTATTTGCTAACGTGTAGCTCTTTTCACCAATTTTTCTGTGAGACGGCAGCTACGCACAAACAATGGTTAGTCCTTTATTTTTCGCAAAATTTTAAGACCCCCAAAATTAGGCAGCTGTTGCTGCTCAACACTTCTCTTTTTTGTTATTTTTTTTTAGGTGATAGCTTTCACATCGTTATTTGCTAACGTGTAGCTCTTTTCACCAATGACTCCTTTTTTTTTTTTAGGGAATAGAATTTTTGCAGAAAATCATTTATTAGTTAAGCATGAAAAATCAAAAACTCCACAAATTAAGTAAATTTCAGTTCTATTTTTCATCAACCGACTGATTCTTCTTTTCTCAAGGTAACGAATGACTCGATTTTATATGATAACTACAAGGCTTGGAAAGAGAGATTAAAGCTCAAAAAATTTTGGAATATACAATATTTTACCGGTTAAAACAATTTTAGAAGCTTGTATATAGCTAAATTATTGGTGTTATGGCCAGATCTAGAAATCTCACAAATAAACAAAATAAATATATATATATATATATATACATAAAAAAAAAATCAAAGCCAAATAATAGGAGTTTTTGAGTCGCTCGCAAATATATACGAGGTAGAAGTAGTTTGTGATAAGTTCTACCAAGGTCTTTTCTCTCGAGGATTGTCCAACAGAGCTTTGTGTAATATTTTGTATAGATTGCAAGAAATAAATACTAAAATATTCTAAAATATATTTTTGGGTTTTTAAATATTAACTAAATTAAATGCACTAAATTTTAAACCAAACTATTTTTATACTAGACTATTTATACTAGACTATTTTTATTAAGACTATTTATACTAGACTATTTATATTAAGACTATTTATAATAGACTATTTATACCAGACTATTTTTAACTAGTGAAAATGAATAGAATTAAAATGAGTTGGGAATTTATAAAATCTAGGGGATTGCGGGTTCATTAAATTAGGTATTTAATTAAGTATAGGAATTGATTTATATGGATATAAAAGAAAAAACGAATATTTATCGAGTAATCAACTTTTCACCTCTGTACTTTCGTAATCAAAGATGTCTTAATCACTTTTGCTTTTTTAAGATGTTGATAACTGTAACACCCCAATTTACAACTGGGACATTACACGTCGTAGAACCCTCGTGAGGTCTACCAGGCTAACATATGACATATAAACCACAATGTAAACCCGAATAATGCACTCAAAATTAATTAAGGTCGTGGCCTCGGCCAAAACAATTTTAACGGAGTACATGAACATGAGATAAATATCGATTCGTTGCCCACGCAGGGGACTTAACCAAGTTTAAAAGTAGACAGTCTAATTCCAGTACTCGACAAATGCAATGACAAAACATAAAATTTCAGACTCGAGCCACATCATCAAGCCAGCCCATCCTTTGCGTGCATATCCCGTGCCTGCTCCTCAGCCCTCCCGGTACCTGAAATGCATAAGACGCATTTCCCCCATTTAAGGGGTTAGCATTCGAATAGCTAGTGCAAGTACACCATTACACAACATCATATACATACACGATTCAACGCAAACAAAACATTAGAAAAATCATTTTGACAATTCTATATTCCGGAATATCACATTTACACCAAACAGTATATCATCAAGCTTTCCACATCACAATTATCCACACTCGGTAACTCACGACCGTACCCATTAGTATCGGCCCCCAGAGGTCCCGTCAGACCGTCCCCAGGTGAGAAACCGCTTCCGCGGCCATACCCATTAGTATCGGCCCCCAGAGGTCCCGTCGAACCGTCCCCAGGTGGAAGAACATCAACGCACGCACCCAAGTCCACTTCCGTGGCCGTACCCATTAGTATCGGCCCCCAGAGGCCACATGCCATCCCCAGGTGGAAGAGGAACAATCACAGTCATTCGATAATACCATTTACATCATTCGCATCAAAATCATATGCACATAACGGAATGTAATACATGTACTTGCCTTGGATAATACGACGCGAAGGAAATGACGAAGGAATAGGTTTTGGTTCGAACAATCCTCCCAAATCCGCTCCTAACATAATAACGGTATACAACAAGTCTCAATAATGCGGAAAGGTAAGAATTAATCCTAATTTTACCCGTTGGGGCAATTCATCGGACACCAAGAGTGCGTAAGGAAATGAAATCGGTCGACGGTGTAATAACGGGATTTCATCCCAACCAATAACAAGAAAACCAAGGGTCACGAGTATACTATCAAAATCTAATAACAACATCGGTTAATTCGGATTAAAATACAAGATCGCCACCAAACCCTCCCCAAAATCATATTAGGGTCAAAGGAGTTCTTACCTCTTGAAGATTCAAGCACTCTAATCCGAAAACCACGTGTTAGATCCGCAATCCGAGCCACACGATCGAAAAGGGATGAAGAAATTTACACAATCAAGTGATAGATGGAGGAAGTCTCCCTCTCAAGCCACTCTCTCTCGTACGGTTGAGAAAAGGAAGGGAAATGAGTGACTCTCGCTGAATAAAAACGCAGATATAGCGCTGACCGCGTTGTGTGCCGCGGCTCAGCTGAACTGTGCCGCGGCACAGGGCCAAAAATTGCGTCCAGTGATCGGCAGACCGCTCGTTGTGCCGCGGCCCATTCGAAGTGTGTCGCGGCCCTGACTCGGCATGTGTCGCGGCCCTGCCGGACTGTGCCGCGGCACGCGGTACAGCAGGTTTTGGCCGGCAAGTGTCACACGGGTGTGCCGCGGCCCGGACAAGTGTGCCGCGGCAGTGACTCGGCAGTGTGCCGCGGCGTACAATCCTCGTGCCGCGGCACACGGTACAGTCTGCTCGGCTAGCAACTGGGCAATGTGTGTGCCGCGGCGCACAATCCTTGTGCCGCGGCCCACACCCCCCCTTGGGTCCCAAAATGACGAAAAATGGTCTGGAAAGAGAATAAAAGCAATAGGAATCGATATTTGGGCAACAAAAACACGAAATGGAAGTACAGAACCCCAATACGATCTGAGGTACACAGCCAAAGTCGAACAAGGAACAAATTCCCTAAACTTCTAGGAAATTACAAAAACGGCCCAAACATCCGAAAATCACGATACAACGTCGGATTAACAATCCGAAACTCACAACATGCTCTACTCAATCATACGAACTCATGGAAGTAAGAAAATGATGAAATCGAACGAGTTTAACGAGAATCGAATACACATGAGACAAAATATAGCACAAGATGAAATTACGTAAAAACATCATCGAGACCGTCAATGGAGAAACTCCAAGAACAAAATAGATTCAGAATTCCAAAACAGTGCCAAGCGAGTTGTCCGAAACGAATATACACCAAAAATGGAAATTACTAAAAATAGAAAACGCGGATATTACATTATCTTCCCCTAAAAATAAGTTTCGTCCCGAAACTTACAACACGAATAACTCGGGGTATCTCGACCTCATACTCTCCTCCGTTTCCCACGTGGCTTCCCCGGATCCATGCCTCGACCACTGCACTTTGACCAAAGGAATGGTTCTGTGCCTCAGTTGCTTCACCCGACGCTCTAAGATCCGAATCGGCCTCTCCTCGAAGGTAATGTCGGGCCCCAACTCGATCTCTCCAAAATCAATAATATGTTTAGGGTCCGATACGTACTTCCTAAGCTGGGAAACATGAAATACGTTATGCACGTGGCTCAGGGACGGTGGCAAACCTAACTGATATGCAAGCTCTCCAACTCTCTCTAGAATCTCGAACGGTCCAATAAATCTCGGACTAAGTTTACCCTTCCGACCGAAGCGGTAAACTCCCCGCGTCGGCGACACCTTAAGCAACACATGGTCTCCTACCTCAAATTCCAACGGCCGGCGACGTGTGTCGGCATAAGACTTCTGCCGACTCTGGGCCGTCAACAGTCTATCACGAATCATAGCAATCTTCTCTCTCGTCTCAACTATCATGTCGGGCTCGGTACCAATCAGCTCGGACGCATCGTCCCAACACAACGGCGATCTACACCTTCTCCCATATAATGCCTCAAATGGTGCCATTTTAATCGAGGCGTGCCAACTATTGTTGTACGTGAACTCGATTAACGGCAAGTGCGACTCACAATCATCCTTCCAATCTAAGGCACAGGCTCTCAACATATCCTCCAGCGTCTGGATCGTCCGCTCTGACTGTCCGTCAGTCTGAGGGTGGTATGACGTACTGAGTCTCAACTCAATCCCCAAATCTCGATGAACAGCCTGCCAAAAATGTGATACAAATCGGCCATCACGATCTGAAATGATACTCTTAGGAGTCCCATACAATCTAACGATCTCCGCAATAAACACTCGCGCCAGCCTCTCCGGTCCCCAAGTATCCTTAATACTCAGAAAGTGAGCTGATTTGGTTAGTCGATCAACAATAACCCAAATCATGTTCATTCCAGTCCGAGTCTTAGGCATACCGGTAATAAAATCCATAGAAATATCCTCCCATTTCCATTCCGGGATAGGAAGTGGTCGTAAAAGCCCCGCGGGTCGCTGATGCTCGATCTTAACCTGCTGACAGGTCAGACACCTCGACACAAACTCGCTAACGTCTATCTTCAAATTACTCCACCAGTAGTTGCTCCTCACATCCTTGTACATCTTACTCGTACCAGGATGTATGGAGTAAGGTGTAGCATGAGCTTCACTCAAGATCTTCTGTCTCAGCTCAACAACACTCGGTACACAAAGTCTGCCGCGAAACCTCAAAACTCCATCATCGTGAACCACAAATCCAGGGGCTTTCCCCTTCCTCACATCCTCCCTCAGCTGGACTAAAAACGGATCATCATACTGTTTCGCCTTGATATCATCAGTCAAGGACGAAGTGATTTCCAACGCACATAACTGGCCCTGGACTCTCTGAACCCAAACCTCGATATTCTGGTAAATAAAATCTCGCTGGATCCTACTCTGTGGTGTAAGTACCTCTAACATATGCAATGCCATCGGCTTCCGGCTCAACGCATCAGCCACTACGTTAGCCTTACCCGGATGGTAAAGTATCTCAAGGTCGAAATCTTTAATTAACTCCAACCACCTGCGTTGTCTCATATTCAACTCTTTCTGACTGAAGATATACTTCAAACTCTTATGATCTGTAAAAATCTTACACGACGACCCATAGAGATAATGCCTCCAGATCTTTAAGGCGAAAATGACCGCGGCTAACTCTAAATCGTGCGTGGGGTAATTCGCCTCATACGGTTTCAACTGGCGGGACGCATAAGCAATCACCCTGTCTCTCTGCATCAAAACACATCCGAGCCCGAAGCCCGAAGCATCACTATATACCACGAAAGCCTCATTCCCCTGAGGCAACACTAACACGGGTGCGGTAGTTAGTCGTCTCTTCAACTCGTCAAAACTACTCTGTCGGTCTGCGGTCCACTCGAATTTCTAAGTCTTCTGGAGCAACTGAGTGAGTGGTCTAGCGATCTTAGAAAATCCCTCAACAAATATACGGTAATAACCGGAAAGACCCAGAAAACTCCTCACTTTCTTCACGTTTTTGGGCGGTTCCCAAGCCATCACCGCCTCTATTTTCTGTGGATCCACCCGAACTCCTTCTGCTGAAATCACATGCCCGAGGAACATCATGTAATATCCGTAATTTTTCCATTTTTAGCAGTTTCCATTTTTGGGGTATGTCTATTTTTATCGACTCGCTTGTAACCGTTTCGACATTTTGAATCTATTTTGTTTTTGGAGTTTTTCCATTTGGATGAGTTTTGATGATGTTTTCACGTAATTTCGTTTTATGGCATGTTTTGCCGTATGAACGTTCGATTCTTGTAAAACTCATTCGTTTTCATTGTTTCTTAGTTTGTACAAGTTCGTATGGTTGAGTTAGTCATGTGGAGACTTTCGGTTTGTAAATCCGACGTCGTTTCGTGATTTTCGGGCACTTTGGCTATTTTTGTAATTCCTAATAGTTTAGGGAATCTTATTTTTCGTTGTCGCATTACGGACCCTCCGGTGGTCGGAATTGTATTTTCTTTCAGCGCTCAGCTCCATCGTCTTGTATGCTTCGCGTCTATGTTCCTGGATTCTAGTTTCGTCGTGCGTTTCGTGTTTTATGCCCTCGACAGCAGCTTACTACTGATGTGACATCAGCAGTGCTGAACTGCTGTGTAGGTAGCGCACGCTACCCCTGTTACCTTGCGTGCGCTACCGAAGTGCAGTTAGCGTACGCTAACTCCCTATTGTTAGCGTACGCTAGCGAATGGTGGCAGTAGCCACTGGACCTGTCACGGCCCCGTTAGCGCGCGCTACATATGACGATTAGCGTGCGCTAACTCCACTGAATATATAAGCCAGCGGACAGTTTCAGAACAACATTTTTATTTTTTTCTCTTCGTTTCTTCGACGTGCGACCTCAGAGGCGATTTCCACCGGTGCTATTCGGAGTTCTCTTCAAATTCCATCACGGTAGAATCGAGCCATCATATCATAATCAGCATAATCACCCTTCATCAGCCGAATTAAAGGTAATTCCTCAGGAACCCTAATTTTGACGGATTTGGGGGATTTTCGGGATTCTAGGATTTAGTTCCGAATTGTTCATCTATATTACGATATTCTTTACCGATTGTGATTAGTGAGTGATTCTTAATCCAACTTTCTTGTTTTTAATCCGCGAATTATCGATACGGGGAGATTTTGTATAAACCCTCGCCCGTATCGATTGATCGTTCATTGCCGTATCATGTAATCGGGGTTATGGGTGTATTCCATTAGAGTATTGTTGTCCGTGGGTACTGAACTGTATTGGTCCTTCGTTTAGGAACCGTCGTTTCCACCTGGACCGTTCGTAGTCGTGCTTCAACTCCGTTTCTTCAAGAATGTCTCAAAGGCAAGTACTTTACATTTGTTTACATGTTCTAGTATTTGAGTTATGGCTGTATCGTGGTTGTTGTGGATGGTTATGTGTATGTTCACCAAGGGACGGTCCGACGGGGCCTCTAGGGATACGTATTGCCGTGAGTGTGCGTATCGCGAACTGTGGTTAGCCACCCAGGGATGTCCGGCGGGGCTCTGCGGGGTACGGTGGCCGTGAGTCTCGTACCAACAGTTAACTTTGAATTGTGATTTGTTGGAGATAATGTGTTTTACGATTGTACAATGTAAATATTCCGGAATATAAAATATTTTCTAAAATGACTTTTTGGCGCATATATTCATCTTATTAGAATGTAGTTCAAATGGATTGTACTTGCACTAGCAGTTGTCGCTAACCCCTTAAATGGGGGAAATACTTTTTGTATTTCAGGTATCGATCGTGGGGACAAACGAGCACTTGAGCCGTATGAGGATGATGGGCAAGCATGATACTGATCAGTGGTCATTTGTTGGTGTTCAGTTCGGTCTATTACTTTTGATGTCTTGTTTTGGGACCTTTGTGTTATAAAATTGGATTAAGTACTCGAGTACTTCTTATTTCAAAATTTTTAATGTTGTGTTCCTGTTTTGGGAAATGGATTGATGTCGGATTTTATTGTCGGATTGTGACCTTATTTGAATTGTCGTATTATTGATGATCGTTTGTCGTTGTCAAATGTCTTGTTGGTACGTTAGCCTGGTGGATTCCATAGTGTGGAGTCCACGGCGCTGTAATATGCCCTGAACGTCTTGGGGGTGTTACAGAATATGGTATCAGAGCTTAGGTTTATGGATACCTAGGTTGTCGGTTATTTGGGTCTAGTTAAGTGTCGTTTTTGGGACAGTATCACTGCTATGCCATCACCTCAGTACGCCGGTGCTCGTAAGTTTTCCTAACTTGACTCATTTCATCGTTATGTTCTATTCCTGTCTTAGTATCTTGTTGCGTTTTGCGTTTGAATTGTACTTACCCGTTGCTTCTTCAGAATTCCTGCTGGTAGAGGACGTGGACGCGGTCGTGGACGCGGTAGGGGACGTGGCGCAGCCGGTGGGGCGGCCATGTCCGATCACTCGGGAACTGATTCGGCGATGCCTTCCTTGTCGAACAGTGTTCCCCCTAGTTCCGGAGGTCAGCAGGACCAGTCTGCTAGCTCCGGTAATGCACATGAGAATGTTGGAGTGGCCAACATTTTGCAGCAGGTAGCGAACCAAATGACGCTACTGACTCAGGCCGTTCTAGTCGGCCAAGCTAATGCCAACCCGGTTCCGCCTACTGGATCCGGTAATGATAAGCTACTTCAGGACGTGATTCGTATGCATCCTCCGCAGTTTGATGGTGCTTCCGACCCTTCTAGTTGGGAGAATTGGCTATTCGAGATGGAGAAAGTGTTTGAGGCTGCTAATTGTTCCGAGGAGAGGAAAGTACCCATTGCTCAGTACTTCCTCGCCAAGGAGGCAGCAACGTGGTGGCAAGCGGTGAAACCGTGTGACCGAGCAGCTACGTGGGCAGAGTTTCGGGATCTGATGGAAGACGAATTCTGTCCTTGGCCAGTGAAAGAGGGGAGGATCCGAGCCTTCTTTGAGGCCAAACCCCAAGATGTTCCTATATCTCAAGCTATCAAAGACTACAATCAACAGTTGCATTATGTGAGAAACCAAGTCCGCGATGAGCTTGATAAGATCCGCCACTTTGATATGCGGATGAAACCGAGGGTGCACCACTACATGTCTGGTCTGGGGTGCACGACTTTGAAAGAATATCAGAATAAAGCGATGGCTTACGAGATGTCGTTTTCATGGCGAGACGCCACCAAGAAAAGAAGCGAAGACCTCCTCGCTTTTGGGAGGCATAGGGTATCCAAGGCTCGGGCCTCGTTCGCGAGTCTTCGGGAGTCGGCCGCCATCGGTTGGTCGAGGAAACGGTTCTAGGTCCGCTCTCGCCGGTTCCGTTCGTGGTCCTACGTGCTTCAACCGCACGTCCGGCCACATGATGAGTGAGTGTGATAGGCCTCCGATCTGTCTTGATTGTGGTCGTATGGGTCATCGTGCTAAGTTTTGTACGGATGCGGCTCGGGCTCAGCATTACTCAGATATCAGCCCCAGCTGTGGGAGAGCCGAGTGTGAATCAGGCACCGACAGTTCCTCAGCTGCAGCAGAGTTTTGGTAGAGGTCGAGGTCGTGGTCAGCCTTCTAGAGGGGGAGCTTCTAGTGCGGGGTCTGTTCCGCCCCGTGTGTATGAGATGAGGCGAGCCGGAGATCCCGACGCAACGGTGGCTACAGGTACCGTCCACATCCTTGATCATCCTGTTTCCGTATTGTTCGATTCTGGTGCTACGCATTATTTTATATCTATGGATTGTGTGCGTCGTCTGCATGTTGATTGCCTTGTTGCTTGTGAGCCTTTTGTTGTTAAACTTCCTAGCGGGGATAGCATCGTGGGGGATCGTGAGATTAGGGATTTTCCAGTAAGTATCGCGGGGAGGGTTTGGCCTTCTAATCTGATTGCGGTGGATATTAGAGATGAGGATTTGATTCTAGGCGAGGATTGGATGGACCGTCATGGGGCGATCATGAATTATAGAATGAGGACTGTTTCGATGTTAGCCTCTGATGGTACTGAGCATTCTTTTGTGGGGCGTAAGCGGAGTAGCCAGAGATTACTGATCAGCGCCTTGAGGGCGGTGAGACTCCTTCGAGGAGGTTGCACGGGCTATTGGTGTTACGCTTTGAGATCGGAAGAAGGGGGAGTCGAGCTCTCGTCTATTCCGGTAGTGTGTGAGTATCCTGATGTTTTTCCAGACGAGTTGCCGGGTTTGCCGCCGGATCGAGAAGTTGAGTTTACCGTCGATTTAGAGCCGGGTGCAGCACCGATTTCTAAGACGCCATACCGTATGGCGCCTGCCGATATGCTTGAGTTGAAGAAACAGTTGGGAGAGTTGCTAGACATGGGGTATATTCGACCGAGTGCTTCACCTTGGGGCGCACCGGTCTTGTTTGTGAAGAAGAAGGATGGGTCACTTCGTTTGTGTATCGACTACCGAGAGTTGAACAAAGTGACCATCAAAAACAAGTATCCGCTCCCGAGGATTGATGACTTGTTTGATCAGTTGCAAGGGGCAACCGTGTTTTCGAAGATTGATTTGAGATCGGGGTATTATCAGCTCCGAGTGAAGGATACCGATATTCCGAAGACGGCCATTCGGACGAGATACGGACACTACGAGTTTGTGGTTATGCCTTTTGGGCTAACCAACGCCCCAGTCGTGTTCATGCAGCTTATGAACAATGTCTTTATCGAGTACCTCGATAAATGTGTAGTCGTCTTTATCGACGATATTCTGATTTACTCGAGGAGCGAGGAGGAGCATGCCCGTCATTTACATATTGTGTTAGACATTTTGAGAACTCAGCATCTTTTTGCGAAGTTCTCAAAGTGCGAGTTTTGGTTACGGGAGGTTATGTTTCTCGGTCATGTGATCTCGGCCGAGGGTGTTCGTGTGGACCCACATAAGGTAGAGGCAGTGTTGGATTGGGCGCCGCCCAAGAACGTGAAAGAGGTCCGCAGTTTTCTGGGATTAGCCGGGTATTACCGCAGATTCGTCGAGGGGTTCTCTAAGCTCGCTCGACCGCTGACTCAGTTGTTACAGAAGTCAGAGAAGTTTGTGTGGACCGATGAGAGGCAGAATAGTTTTTAGGAGTTGAAGAAGTGGTTGACGACCGCTCCCGTTTTGGCTTTACCGAGTGGTAATGATGGTTTCTCCATTTATAGTGATGCTTCGGGCCAAGGGCTCGGATGCGTACTTATGCAGCACGGGAGTACGATTGCCTATGCTTCCCGTCAGTTGAAACCGTATGAATTGAATTACCCTACGCACGATCTTGAGTTGGCCGCAGTCGTATTTGCGTTGAAGATCTGGCGTCATTACTTGTATGGCTCGTCGTGTCAGATTTTCACCGATCACAAGAGCCTAAAGTACATTTTCACCCAGAAAGAGCTCAATATGAGACAGAGGAGATGGTTGGAATTAATTAAGGATTACGATCTCGAGATCCTTTATCATCCGGGCAAGGCTAATGTGGTAGCAGATGCCTTGAGCCGGAAATCGGTATCGCTTCGAGCGCTTGAGTTGCTTACGGCCCAGTCGGGACTTCAGCGAGAGTTTATGAGGTTGAGCATTGAGATTGTACTGCCAGAGAGTTCCGGGCAGTTGCGTACTCTTGAGATTTCTTCATCTCTGGTCGAGGACATTAAATCGGGACAGTTGGAGGACCCGATGTTTATTCAGCTTCGGGAGAGTGTAGGGAAGGGGAAAGCCCCGGGATTCGTTATTCATGAGGATGGAGTGTTGAGATTCCGAGGTCGGTTGTGCGTTCCGAACGACTTGGAATTGAGACAGAGTATCATTCGAGAGGCTCATGCATCACCTTACTCAGTCCGTCCGGGCTCGAGTAAAATGTATAAAGATCTGAGGAAAAATTTCTGGTGGAACGATATGAATAAGGAGGTAGTTCAGTTTGTGGCTAAGTGTTTGACTTGTCAGCAAGTCAAGATTGAGCATCAGCGGCCAGCCGGATTATTGAAACCACTTCCCGTTCCGGAATGGAAGTGGGAGGACATCTCTATGGATTTTGTCACGAGTTTGCCGAGGACGAAGACTGGTATGAATATGGTGTGGGTGATTGTAGACCGACTAACTAAGTCGGCACATTTTCTGGGCATCAAGGATACTTGGGGTCCAGAAAAGTTGGCTCGTGTCTTTATCGCACAGATAGTGAGACTTCATGGTACGCCGAAGACCATTATTTCGGATAGAGATGGCCGATTTGTATTGCATTTTTGGCAGGCGGTACATAAGGCATTGGGGACACGATTACGTCTGAGCACTTCTTTCCATCCCCAGACCGATGGGCAGTCCGAACGTACCATTCAGACGTTCGAGGATTTGTTGCGCGCGTGTGCGTTAGATTGGAGTAGTGACTGGGAGGATGATATGGCTTTAATTGAGTTTACTTATAATAATAGCTGGCACGCGTCGATTAAGATGGCACCGTATGAGGCACTTTATGGCCGACGTTGCCGATCACCGATATGTTGGGATGAGCCATCCGATTTGGTTGGCACCGAGCCGGACCTTGTGTTGGAGACAAGGGAGAAAGTCGAATTGATTAGAAAGAGGATGTTGGCTGCTCAGAGTCGACAAAAGTCTTATGCGGATGTTAGGCGTAGACCTTTGGAGTTTGAAGTGGGAGGTCATGTTCTGTTGAGAGTGTCTCCGACGAAAGGAGTTTTCCGTTTTGGGAAGAAGGGGAAACTCAGCCCGAGATATATTGGACCTTTCGAGGTATTGGAGAGAGTCGGTGAGTTAGCGTACCGTTTGGCGTTACCTCCGTCGCTGAGTCATGTTCATAGCGTATTTCACGTTTCCCAGTTGAGGAAGTACGTTCCGGACCCGTCCCACATTATTGACTTTGGGGACGTGGAGATCGAGAAGGATATTACGTTTGAAGAGAGGCCCGTCAGAATTTTGGAGCGTCGTGACAAGCAGTTAAGGCACAAAACCATTCCTTTGGTTAAGGTGTAACACCCCAAACTAGGCGGATATTACAGTGCCGTAGATCCCCAACTGGGACCCACCAGGCAAATGAAAATGAATGAATTACACAGGATAAATGTAGTACCGAACTACATTACAACAATAATTACTCCGATGAGGAGTTTAGTTACAACACACCAGGACAATACCGAATACTAGTGTATTTTATATGAAGATAAAATACACAATACTGAATGAAACGGAGTATTCAAATGAAAGTCTGCAGCGGAAAATAAAGGACAATAACATGAATAACTGAAAGATCGGGGTCCCCTACTAGTATCACTGGGACTCCTCGACGTCAGCGTGTTCTCCTCGTACTTTTGCCTTGCCAAGACCTGAAAAACAAAATCCCTAAACGGGGTCAGTTACAAAGAACAACAATCCTCCAGAGTTGAATAAACACGATCATATAAATATGTAGTATAAACCACAAGTTCGATTAAAATGAAGCGGTTAGATTATAACCCAATCTTGTTGAAAACATACGAAATCAAACATGCTGTATGAATCAACTAACAGTACGGCTCAAAGGGTGGCACCACACTACGCCCGGTATGGAAATGTGTCCGTGCACAAGCCACCAACGAGTATCGATCAAATACCGCGTGGTCTTGTACCTAATCAGTCTCACGAGCAATCGACTCGTGTGCACAGTCCAATGTGAGGCCAACAACCAACACACGACATAAATGTGCCCGACATGAAAATCCTACACATACCAACCGGCACGCCAGTATGACCCGGAATGCCACGATATAACAAAAGTGACATCGAAAAAGAATAATGACTCACCGAGGTGGAATGGTAACGAAATAAATGACAGCTCAATGAAAAGATTGGAACCGTCGTTCCTTAGGACTGAAACGATTAATTGATAACAACAAGTTTTGATACGGTTAATATAATGATGAATGAATTATGATTATGAATAAACAACAACAAAAGGGATGAATGTCCTTTTAACCGAGTAAGAATTAACTTACACAATACCGGTGACAATTATCCTTCCACGAACAACGTCCTAATTGAGATATCAGTCGCTTGAACAACCTTGAATTATACAATATCCAACAACTCGTTCAATATATGAATCAAACACGAATATAACGAACTCAAAACGTCGATACGACTAAACCAAGTCCATTGAGGCATTAAATCAAACACGTTGCGTCCAAACTTCGATTGTTTACAATCAAACCTCAATATACCAATATCAAATCCCCCAAGAAGTGTTTCAAACCAACAAAACATCTTCAATACGATTAATAATCCAAAGCGAATATCCGAAAACGTGATTATAACGACAATTAATCGAAAACCCCCAATTTCAACTCGATAATCAAAGTGTTCTAGAATAATCCCTCAATAATCCAATGAATCCTTATACAAACTCATAATCATACACATATCCCTTCATATAACATGATTATAATGTCCAAAACATCATATCTCAACACAAAATCGAAGTCTAAGGTGTTGAAGAAATTACCTCTTGAAGATCCAACCACTTCGATCCGAAGAACACGAGTTAAAACGAGTATCCAAGCTTCCCAAATGAATGAGGATGATGAAAGTCTAACACTCAAGTGATTGAGGATGGAAAAATCCCTCTCTCAAGTCTTTCTCTCGGAACAAAAAGAAGAAAGAATGAAAATGGTGAAAATTGTCCCGGCCGAGTCCTTAAATACTGCCGGAAGTTACGGCCGTAACTCGGCCCTCTTACGGCCGTAACTTTCCAAGTCAACGGCCTTACGGCCGTAACCGGCCAACTCGTACGGCCGTAACTCGGCTTCGTCCGAAAGCTCGCTGACTTACTACGGCCGTAACCGCTCCTGAGTTACGGGCGTAACCCGCCTTCGTCAAAAACACCCGTCGAAAGCCTTACGGCCGTACCACACACCTTACGGCCGTAACTCAGATGATACGGCCGTATCCGGCCAACCTTACGGGCGTAAGCCCTCTTCGTCGAAATGACCAGGCACCTTGCACAGCCAGACGGCCAGAATCGCCAAGCCTTACGGTCGTACCTTCCTCGACTTACGGCCGTATGCCGCAACCCTTACGGCCGTAAGTCACCCTTGGTCGACAACACTAGAAATTTACGAACACCACTTACGGCCGTATCTCATCTTCCTTACGGCCGTAACTCACCTTCGGCCAAAATGCCTGGGTAGCCTGCTGGACCACTTACGGCCATAACCGGCCAGCCTTACGGCCGTACCCGCTGACTTACGGCCGTATCCCAGAACCTTACGGCCGTAACTCGATGCTGGCCAAGGTGAATAAATCCGAGTTTCCGATTCCTCGCTACGACTGATGAATGATCCGACATATCATACGAATGTGGAAGTGAACAAGTCTAACACTAGCCAAAGATGGTACTCCCAGTACAAGGCTATCAATCACAATGAAAATGATCATACTCCCGTCTAGATCTAAAAACGGAGATAAAATGACGATCGGTAACTGATATACGATTACAACATGCCAACATTGAACGCAAATGAGTGATTCATGAATGATGAGTGATTATTAATGAGTGAGAATTACTGAGTGACAAATACAGACTGATAATTACTGAATGAAAATGACTGAGTTACAACCGGGTATTACATACTCCCCCCCTAAAAGAGTTTCGTCCCCGAAACTAAGGGTCAAACAACTCGGGATAACTCTCCCGCATATTCTCCTCGGTTTCCCAAGTGGCCTCTTCGACTCTGTGTCTAGACCACTGAATCTTGACCAAAGGGATCGTCTTGTTCCTCAACTATTCGATTCGCCGCTCTAACACTCGTACAGGACGCTCCTCGTACGAATGATCATCTGCGATCTCGATTTCGTCGAACTGAAGTATGTCACTCGGGTCGGCAACATACTTCCGCAGCTGAGAGACGTGAAACACATTATGAATCCTGCTCAAAGCCGGAGGTAAAGCCAGTCGAAGCTAACTCGCCTACTCGATCCAAAGTTTCAAACGGTCCAATGAATCTCGGATTCAACTTCCCCCGTTTTCCGAAACGGAAAATACCTCGACTCGGGGATACCTTGACCAAAACATGGTCACCCGTCTCGAACTCTAGTGGTCGACGACGATTATCCGCTTACGATTTCTGTCGACTCTGAGCTGTCAACATACGACTCTTGATCAAAGCTACCTTCTCCCGGGCGGCTATAAGCATATCGGGCTCGGTGCCGATTGATTCTGACAAGTCATCCCAACACAAAGGAGAGCGACAACGACGACCGTACAAGGCCTCATAAGGTGCTACCTTCATCGCAGCATGCTAACTAAACTGTACGTGGACACAAACAATAGTAATTGGGCTTCCCAATCCTCTACTAATCGAGGACGCATGCCCTCACCATGTCCTCCAATGTCTGAAAAGTCCTCTCTGATTGTCCGTCGGACTGAGGATGAAACACGGTAATGAGATTCAGCTGAGTTCCCATAGCACGATGAACTGATTTCCAAAATGAGACACGAATCGTCCGTCACGATCAGAAACGATACTCTTAGGGGTACCGTGAAGTCTCATTATCTCCTTGATGAACAACTGGCCAGTCTCTCGGGACCCCACATATCCTTGATTTCAAGGAAATGAGCTAATTTAGTAAAACAGTCCGCGATCGCTCAGATCGTATTCATGCCACGACGACTCGTCGGCAACTCGTGATGAATTCCATAGAAATGTCTTCCCACTTCCATTCTGGAATAGGGAGCGGTATCAGCATACTCGCCGGTCGCTGATGTTCCATCTTGACTTGCTGATAGGCTAAACATCTCGAAACAAATTCCGCGACTTCTCGCTTCATATTACTCCACCAGAAATTTCGTTTCAAGTCCTTGTACATCTTGCTGGACCCCGGATGAACAGAATAAGGGGTAGCATGAGCTTCTCTCAAGATCGAGTTTTTCAACTCATCATTCGCCGGTACGCACAACCGATTCTCAAATCTCAAGAGTCCATCCTCGTGGACCACAAATCCAGGGGCTTCTCCCTGTACCACATCCTCGCGGATGATCACCAAAATGAATCTGAACCCTGATTCTCCCTGATTTCCTTCTCAAGTGATGATGAAATCTCTAACATACAAGCTGTCCTTGAATTCGCTGAAGCCAGACCTCGAACTCGGGTCTAAGAAATTCCTGCTGAAGCTCCTTCTGAACTGTTAAACGAGCAAGCATCTGCTCCTGAACGGACTTACGACTCAGGGCGTCGGCGACAACGTTCGCCTTGCCCGGGTGGTAAAGGATCTCGATATCAAAATCTTTGATTAGTTCCAACCACCGCCCCTGTCGCATATTTAACTCCTTGTGAGTAAATATATACTTCAACTCTTGTGATTGGTGAAAATCTGACAGGTGATTCCATAAAGGTAACGACGCCAAATTTCCAACGCGAAAACCACGGTTGCTAGCTCCGGCCGTGGGTTGGATAATTAACCAGCTAATCCGAGGAAACATCGGATTTACTTAATATCTTTCGGAGGTTGCCAATCTCGGATAGTCTCCGACTTCTGAGGGTCGACACGAACTCTGTCAGATGAAATCACATGCCCGAGAAAGTCACTTCGGACCTCTAGAACTCACATTTGGAAAACTTTCCATAAAGTTGCTCTCGTCTCAACACGTCGAGAACCTGATGAAGATGAACCTCGTGTTCCTCTCGGCTACGAGAATAAATCAAAATGTCTTCGATGAAGACAACAACAAACTGATCCAAAAAGTCGATGAAAACCCGATTCATTAACTCCATGAATACCGCAGGTGCAATAGTTAGCCCGAACGGCATAACTACGAACTCATAATGACCATATCGTGTACGAAACGCTGTCCTCGCGATATCCGACTCTCGAATCCGCAACTGGTGATATCCAGATCTTAAGTCGATCCTGGAAAATACTGAGGCTCCCTGAAGTTGATCTAAAAGATCATCAATACGGGGTAAGGGATACTACTCTTGATCATCACCCTGTTCAACTCCTGGTAATCAATACACAACCGGAACGAACCATCCTTCTTCTTGACAAACAGCACTGGTGCTCCCCACGGGGACGCACTCGGTCGGATATAACCTTTCTCGAACAACTCCTCAAGTTGGTTCTTTAATTCCTGCATTTCGGTCGGGGCCATCCGGTACGGTGCCTTCGATATCGGGGACGTACCGGGCTCCAATTCAATAGTAAATTCCACATCTCTCTGTGGAGGCATGCCAGGTAACTCGTCTGGAAAAACGTCGGCATATTCTCTCACAACCGGAATATCCGACAACAATACTGATGATTTCTCGGTTTTGGTCATATAGCACCAATAACCAACACATCCCTGACTGAGTAACCGTACTGCTTTCATCAAATTAATGACTTTACCAGAACAGCCGGGATTACCTCCCTGAAAAACACATTCAACCCCATCGTCTGAAATGATAGTGACCATACGCTTACGGACACTAATGATGGCATCATGACGATCCATCCAGTCAATACCCAAGATGACGTCGTCCCTCAGCAAATCTACTACGATTAGGTCCGCTGGCCATACACGACCATGAAACTGAATCGGACAATTACAATCTCACGACACGATAATTCGTCTACCGTCGTAGACCAATGACATAAGGCTCACAACTAGTGGCACTACCTGCACGTAGTCTACGCAAACATGACTCGGAAATGAATGAATGCGATGCACCGGTGTCAAAAAGGGTACACACAAAGTTGAGATAGAATATCGAGTGTACCGAGATCATCCGGCCTCGGATCGTCGGTCTTCTTCATCTCATAAATTCGGGGCTTTCCGGCCCAGAGCCGACGCTCCTGCCTCGATAGCTCTTGGCTCCGCCTTTAGCTCTGTCGTCTTGAACGACGCCGACCGAGTGGCCCGATTACGCACCGCCGAATGACACAGGGCCCGAGATGACGCCGAGTAGGTTTAGAGTCCCTTCGGCAAAACGGGCCCGATGCCCAAGCAATTCCACGCTTATGGCACGTGATGCCGCTTGGACATTTGGTGCTGAAATGACCCTGTTCTTCACAGTTGAAACAGGTGACGGCCGAACTGGCCGCTCGAGACTGAGATTCCGCGGGTTTAGACGCCAGGGGAGGTCGCTCAGAAAAAGTAGAGCCCGCTCGCGGTTTCTTGAAGGTGGCCTGACTTCCGTCAGACTGATTACGGTTCTTAGACTTCTTGCCAGCAGATGAAGGTTGTTGCTTAGAAATCTCTTTAACAGTAAGCTCGTAAGTAAGAGCTTTCTCAATGAATTCGGCCAATGTGGTGCAATTATGATTAAGCAGTTGTAGCCGCATCCGAGGTTTCAGTCTCTTGCTGAAATACTTGATCTTGTCCGCCTTAGAGCGAATGATAGATGAGGCGAACGGAAGAAGTTCTTGAAATTTCTCGGCACTGGCGAGAACATCCGCGTCTGATGAGGGGTCGGGAGTGAGTAACTCTGACAGCTTGGCCTCTATGAGTGGGGCCGGATAATACCTCTCCATCATGAGAGTCTTGAACTGGTCCCAAGTACACGATCCTTCGGTGGGCTTCAACGACAACCACCAAGAATGGGCGCTCTTACCCAGATAGTAAGCCGCAATTGAAACTCTGTGTCCTTCGGGACACTCTACCATCGCGAATAGCTTCTCGAAGTGTTCGAGCCAATGAACAATATCCGCCGGCTCAGATGAGCCTTCAAAGGTAGGTGGTCGCTGGCGAGAGATATCGCTAATGATATTGCTTACACCCCTCTCTTGCCTCTGAGGCGGCTGCGGAGGAGCCTGTTGATTTTGATTGACTGAATTGTGCATCTTCTCCATAAGTTGTGCCATCTGCGTCATTTGGGCCATCATGCCCTGCATAAAAGCAAGTGGGTCCACCCGAACACCTTCTGACTGAGCCGTGTCCCGGGTACGACTCCCCGATAGTGAATGATCACGCCCAGGTGAATGAGTGGCGCTGGCCGATCGATGAATTGGCATTGTTTCTCGCATTCGCACGTGTGTTCACACGAGCTCTCGGGATTCGGCCCGCACCACGGCCTCGTCCTCCTCGTCCTCTGCCAGCTCTTTCCATACTGAAGTGGAAAGTTACATGATGATTATATCTCTCGCATGAATATCACATTATGACTATGACATGAGGTGATGAAAATGAGCATACTCTCTAACACAGTGATTACATGAATGATTAATCGAGGTGACATGATTTCTGATGAAATTATTGAAATGATTATCTTGAACAAGTTAACAAGATTAATTATATGATCTTCCAGATCAACAACCGAGTAATGAAATGAATTGAGTGATTAATGAGTTAAAATGACCGTCCTGGTTAAAATAAAAATGATGTTTGAGGATTGTTAACTGATAAATTATGAATGAATGATAATTGCCACAGATTATACCATGGCGTTAGAAATCTTACAGTTCTTTCGGTCTGATTGGCTCGGCATCTGCACAGGTCACACGTGACGCGAAAGTCCAATGATACTAGCCCGATGACGATGATTTCAAATGAGACATGACTCGGAAGGTAGTATTCAAAACCACACTCCGATACCAACTCTGTAACACCCCAAACTAGGCGGATATTACAGTGCCGTGGACCCCCGACTGGGACCCACCAGGCGAATGAAAAAGTATGAATTACACAGGGTAAATGTAGTACCGAACCACATTACAACATCAATTACTCCGATTAGGAGTTTCATACAACACACCCAGGATAAAATAGAATACATGTGTATTTTATGTGACGATAAAATACACAACACTGAATGAAATGAGTATTCAAACGGAATGTCTGCAGCGGAATAAATAAAGGAAACATAAATGACTGAATAAATGACTGAACAGACTGGGGCCCCTTTCTAGTATCATTGGGACTCCTCGCCGTCAACGTGCTCTCCCTGTGCCTTTGCCTTGCCATGACCTGATAAACAAATATCCCCAAACGGGGTCAGTTATACAGAACAACAATCCTCCAGAGTTGAATAAACACAATCATATAAATATGTAGTATAAACCACAAGTTCGATTAAAATGAAGCGGTTAGATTATAACCCAATCTTGTTGAAAACATACGCAATCAAACATGCTGTATGAATCAACTAACAGTACGGCTCAAAGGGTGGCGCCACACTACGCCCGGGATGGAAATGTGTCCGTACACAAGCCACCAACGTGTATCAATCGAATACACACGTGGTCTTGTGCCTAATCAGTCTCACGAAGCAATCGACTCGTGTGCACAGTCCAATGTGAGGCCAACAACCAACACACGACATAATTGTGCCCGACATGAAAATCCTACACATACCAACCGGCACGCCAGTATGACCCGGAATGCCACGATATAACAAAAGTGACATCGGAAACGAATAATGACTCACCGAGATAAAATGATAGTGAAATGAATGATAGCTCAACAAAATGATTGGAACCGCTGCCTGTGGATCAAGTGATTAATTGACAATGACAAGTTTTAATACGGTTAACACAATGATGAATGAGTTACGATTATGAATGAACAACAACAAAAGGAAATGAATATCCTTATAACTGAGTAAGAATCAACTTACACAATACCGGTGACAATTATCCTTCCACGAACAACGTCCTAAAAGAGATATCGGTCGCTCGAACAACCTTGAATCATACAATATCCAACAACTCGTTCAATATACGAATCAAACACGAATATAACGAACTCAAAACGTCGATACGATTAAACTAAGTTCATTGGGGCATTATATCGAATACGTTGTGGCCAACTCCGGTTGTTTACAATCAAATCTCAATAAGCCACTATCAAATCCCCCAAGAAGTGTTTCAAACCAACAAAACATCTTCAATACGATTAATAATCCAAAACGAATATCCGAAAATGTGATTATAACGACAATTAATCGAAAACCCCCAATTTCAACTCGATAATCAAAGTGTTCTAGAATAATCCCTCAATAATCCAATGAATCCTTATACAAACTCATAATCATACACATATCCCTTCATATAACATGATTATAACGTCCAAAACATCATATCTCAACACAAAATCGAAGTCTAAGGTGTTGAAGAAATTACCTCTTGAAGATCCAACCACTTCGATCCGAAGAACACGAGTTAAAACGAGTATCCAAGCTTCCCAAATGAATGAGGATGATGAAAGTCTAACACTCAAGTGATTTAGGATGGAAAAATCCCTCTCTCAAGTCTTTCTCTCGGAACAAAAAGAAGAAAGAATGAAAATGGTGAAAATTGTCCCTACGAGTCCTTAACATCGTCAAGTTACGGCCGTAACTCGCCCTCTTACGGCTGTAACTTTCAAGTCAACGGCCTTACGGCCAGAATCGCCAACTCAGACGGCCGTAACTCGCTTCGTCCGAAAGCTCGCTGACAGACTTACGGCCAGAATCGCTCGAGTTACGGCGTAACCCGCCTTCACAAAAACACCTGCCGACAGCCTTTACGGCCGTATCGCACACCTTACGGCCGTAACTCGGATGATACGGCCGTATCCGCCAACCTTACGGCGTAAGCCCTCTTCGCCGAAATGACCGGGCACCTTGCTCAGCCAGACGGCCAGAATCCGGCCAAGCCTTACGGCCGTACCTTCCTCGACTTACGGCCGTATGCCGCAACCCTTACGGCCGTAAGTCACTCTTGGTCGACAACACTAGAAATTTACAAACACCACTTACGGCCGTATATCATCTTCCTTACGGCCGTAACTCACCTTCGGCCAAAATGCCTGGGTAGCCTGCTGGACCACTTACGGCCGTAACCGGCCAGCCTTACGGCCGTACCCGCTGACTTACGGCCGTATCCCAGAACCTTACGGCCGTAACTCGATGCTGGCCAAGGTGAATAAATCCGAGTTTCCGATTCCTCGCTACGACTGATGAATGATCCGACATATCATACGAATGTGGAAGTGAACAAGTCTAACACTAGCCAAAGATGGTACTCCCAGTACAAGGCTATCAATCACAATGAAAATGATCATACTCTCGTCTCGATCTAAAAACGGAGATAAAATGATGATCGGTAACTGATATACGATTACAACATGCCAACATTGAACGCAAATGAGTGATTCATGAGTGATGAGTGATTATTAATGAGTGAGAATTACTGAGTGACAAATACAGACTGATAATTACTGAATGAAAATGACTGAGTTACAACCGGGTATTACATAAGGTGCAATGGTCGAGGCACGGAGTAGAAGAAGCGACGTAGGATCTAGAGGAGGATATGCGTTCGAGATACCCCGAACTTTTTGATTCTTAAGTTTCGGGATGAAACTTTATTTTAGAGGGGGAGAATGTAATATCCGTAATTTTTCCATTTTTAGCAGTTTCCATTTTTGGGGTATGTCTATTTTTATCGACTCGCTTATAACCGTTTCGACATTTTGAATCTATTTTGTTCTTGGAGTTTTTCCATTTGGATGAGTTTTGATGATGTTTTCACGTAATTTCGTTTTATGGCATGTTTTGCTGTATGAACGTTCGATTCCTGTAAAACTCATTCGTTTTCGTTGTTTCGTAGTTTGTACAAGTTCGTATGGTTGAGTTGGTCATGTGGAGACTTTCGGTTTGTAAATCCGACGTCGTTTCGTGATTTTCGGGCACTTGGGCTATTTTTGTAATTCCTAATAGTTTAGGAAATCTTATTTTTCATTGTCGCATTACGGACCCTCCGGTGTTCGGAATTGCATTTTCTTTCAGCACTCAGCTCCGTCGTCTTGTATGCTTCGCGTATATGTTCCTGGATTCTGGTTTCGTCGTGCGTTTCGTATTTTATGCCCTCGACAGCAGCTTACTGCTGATGTGACATCAGCAGTGCTGAACTGCTGTGTAGGTAGCGCACGCTACCCCTGTTACCTTGTGTGCGCTACCGAAGTGCAGTTAGCGTACGCTAACTCCCTATTGTTAGAAGTACGCTAGCGAATGGTGGCAGTAGCCACTGGACCTGTCACGGCCCCGTTAGCGCGCGCTACATATGACGATTAGCGTGCGCTAACTCCACTGAATATATAAGCCAGCGGACATTTTCAGAACAGCATTTTTATTCTTTTCTCTTCGTTTCTTCGACGTGCGACCTCAGAGGCGATTTCCACCAGTGCTATTCGGAGTTCTCTTCAAATTCCATCACGGTAGAATCGAGCCATCATATCATAATCAGCATAATCACCCTTCATCAGCCGAATTAAAGGTAATTCCTCAGGAACCCTAATTTTGACGGATTTGGGGGATTTTTGGGATTCTAGGGTTTAGTTCCGAATTGTTCATCTATATTACGATATTCTTTACCGATTGTGATTAGTGAGTGATTCTTAATCCAACTTTCTTGTTTTTAATCCACGAATTATCGATACGGGGAGATTTTGTGGAAACCCTCGCCCGTATCGATTGATCGTTCATTGCCGTATCATGTAATCGGGGTTATGGGTGTATTCCATTAGAGTATTGTTGTCCGTGGGGACTGAACTGTATTGGTCCTTCGTTTAGGAACCGTCGTTTCCACCCGGACCGTTCGTAGTCGTGCTTCAACTCCGTTTCTTCAAGAATGTCTCAAAGGCAAGTACTTTACATTTGTTTACATGTTCTAGTATTTGAGTTATGGCTGTATCGTGGTTGTTGTGGATGGTTATGTGTATGTTCACCTAGGGACGGTCCGACGGGGCCTCTAGGGATACGTATTGCCGTGAGTGTGCGTATCGCGAACTGTGGTTAGCCACCCAGGGATGTCCGACGGGGCTCTGCGGGGTACGGTGGCCGTGAGTCTCGTACCAACGGTTAACTTTGAATTGTGATTTGTTGGAGATAATGTGTTTTACGATTGTACAATGTAAATATTCTGGAATATAAAATGTTTTCTAAAATGACTTTTTGGCGCATATATTCATCTGATTAGAATGTAGTTCAAATGGATTGTACTTGCACTAGCAGTTGTCGCTAACCCCTTAAATGGGGGAAATACTTTTTGTATTTCAGGTATCGATCGTGGGGACAAATGAGCACTTGAGCCGTATAAGGATGATGGGCAAGCGTGATACTGATCAGTGGTCATTTGTTGGTGTTCAGTTCGGTCTATTACTTTTGATGCCTTGTTTTGGGACCTTTGTGTTATAAAATTGGATTAAGTACTCGAGTACTTCTTATTTCAAAATTTTTAATGTTGTGTTCCTGTTTTGGGAAATGGATTGATGTCGGATTTTATTGTCGGATTGTGATCTTATTTGAATTGTCGTATTATTGATGATCGTTTGTCGTTGTCAAATGTCTTGTTGGTACGTTAGCCTGGTGGATTCCATAGTGTGGAGTCCACGGCGCTGTAATATGCCCTGAACGTCTTGGGGGTGTTACACATCACCTCCTTGAGCCAAAACTCACACTTAGAGAACTTCGCATACAACTGCTCAGCTCTTAAAATGTCTAATACAATCCGGAGATGTAAGGCGTACTCCTCCCGACTCCGTGAGTAGATCAGAATATCATCGATAAAGACGACTACGAATTTATCTAGATACTCAATAAAAACTTTGTTCATTAACTGCATGAACACAGCTGGGGCATTGGTTAGCCCGAAAGGCATAACCACAAACTCGTAATGGCCATATCTCGTCCGAAAGGCAGCTTTCGGTATATCAATGTCCCGAATCCTCAACTGGTAGTATCCCGATCGCAAATCGATCTTCGAAAAGACTGTCGCCCCCTGAAGATGATCAAACAAGTCGTCGATCCGGGGCAAAGGGTATTTATTTTTGATGGTCAACTTGTTTAATTCTCGATAATCGATGCATAAACGAAGCGATCCATCCTTCTTCTTAACAAAAAGTACGGGCGCACCCCAAGGCGATGCGCTCGGTCGAATATACCCTTTATCTAACAACTCCCCCAACTGATTCTTCAACTCTAACATCTCCGACGGTGCCATACGGTACGGTGCTCGAGATATAGGGGCTGCATTCGGCTCAAGATCGATAGGAAGCTCCACCTCTCGCTGTGGTGGTAATCCTGGCAAGTCGTTTGGGAATACGTCGGGATACTCACTAACAACTGGAATTGACGACATGTCAACCCCACCATCCTCCGCCTGCAGAGCGTAACACCAATAGCCGACACAACCCTTGTTCAGAAGTTTCATCGCCTTCAGGGCGCTAATCACACTCCCCGATCTACCCGGCTTTCGACCGATGAGGGTATGCTCGGTGTCGTCCTCGGCTACTATCGAGATGGTACGAGTCCGATAGTTCATGATGGCACCGTGACGCTCTAGCCAATCGTCCCCGAGGATTAAATCCTCACCCTTAAGGTCTATAACAATGAGATTCGAGGGCCAATCTCGGCTCCCGATCCTCACTGGGCAATCCCTAACTTCCCGGTCCCCAACCATACGATCCCCGCTAGGCGTACCCACCACAAACGGTTCACACTCAAACAAGCAGTTAAAGCCAATACGATTCACACAATCTGATGCAATAAAGGAATGGGTAACACCCGAATCAAAAAGCACAGAAACTGGATGAGTAAGGATCTGAGTGGTACCTGACGCCACTGGAACGTCTGTCTCCTCCGTGCGCCTCATCTGATACAATAGGGGGTGAACTGAACCCGAACTCGATGCTGTACGGCGATCCGGCTGACCCTGACCTCTACCACGACCCGAACCCTGCGGAACATGAGTAGCTGGAGTGCTGTGATCCCTCTGATCGGCAGTGGTAGTCGGAACTCTAGCGGCCCTGGTGGCCCTCTCACAATGAGCTGCCCGATGCCCGGTTTGTCCGCAAGTAAAGCAAGAAACTAACGGAAATGGGCAATCTTTCACAACGTGTTCGGGCTGAATGCAATTAAAACAAACTCTCCCGCCCGGTGCCACAGACTGGACCGAACGGTTACCCTGAGATCCACCGGCCTGATGGAACGGACTCTTCCCAGGGGTAGGAGCAGAACGAGACCTCGAAAACTGTCCACCTTTCCCGGTCGAGAATCCACCGGTAGTCTTCTGCTTCTTAGCTTCCGAAACTGACTCTGATTCCGGGACGGCCATCTCGATCGCTAGAGCGCGATCCTGGTATTCTTTCAAGGTGGCGCACATGAGTGGCGCCATACTCTGCCTAATATGCGGCTTCATGCGCATATTGAAGTAACGGATTTTATCAGCCTCCGTTCTCACTTGATCTCTTACGAAACCCAACTGCTGATTGTAAGAAATGATGGCCTGAGAAATAGGCACATCCTGAGGTGTAGCGGTGAAGAATTCCACAATTCTGCGCTCCTTGACTGGCGGCGGACAATACTCTGCTTCCATAGCAGCCTTGAATTCCTCCCAAGTAGCTCGACGGTCTCTGGGCACAACGGTCTCCCACCATTCCGCAGCTTCCTTATCCAGGAGGTACTGGGCAATATGTACCCTCCTGTCTTCAGGACAAGCTACGGCATCAAAGGTCCTGGACAACTGAAAGAGCCAATTCTCCCAACCGAGGGAGTCAGAATATCCGGCGAAACGAGGAGGGTGCATCTTAGTCACCGTCTGAAGCCACTTACTAGCTTCCTCTTCAGGTGTCGGGGGCGGATTCTGGCGTCCACCCTGAGCTATCTGAGCAAGCTGGGCTACTAACTGTTGAAGTACGGCCGTAGCCCCGGCGTCGGCATTATTACCCGACGGCACTGAATGAGAGGCTGAGTCCACAGAGGACTGAGAAAGTGAGCCCTCTTCATTATCAGCACCCCGACCACGGCCTCGGCCGCGTCCCCTAGCTGGTCTACCACGACGACCTCTCAACATACTAGAGGAAGAATGAAAAGGACAAAATCAGAAAGATTCACAATTGACAAAGTTGGTATCACAATTCACAATCCCGAACAACGCAAGAAAACCAATTACAGGAATATAAGAGTTTGAGGAGACTTACAGCCACGGGTCGCACGAAAAGACGGTAGCATGATGATATTAGGCTCAACGACTGACTCTAATGATACCACTAACAGACCCAAAATTAACCGACAGCCTAGGTATTCAAAACCTAAGCTCTGATACCATAAATGTAACACCCCAATTTACAACTGGGACATTACACGCCGTAAAACCCTCGTGAGGTCTACCAGGCTAACATATGACATATAAACCACAATGTAAACCCGAATAATGCACTCAAAAGTAATTAAGGCCGTGGCCTCGGCCAAAACAATTTTAACGGAGTACATGAACATGAGATAAATATCAATTCGTTGCCCATGCAGTGGACTTAACCAAGTTTAAAAGTAGACAGTCTAATTCTATTACTCGACAAATGCAATGACAAAACATAAAATTTCAAACTCGAGCCACATCATCAAGCCAGCCCATCCTTTGCGTGCATATCCCGTGCCTGCTCCTCAGCCCTCCCGGTACCTGAAATGCATAAGACGCATTTCCCCCATTTAAGGGGTTAGCATTCGAATAGCTAGTGCAAGTACACCATTACACAACATCATATACATACACGATTCAACGCAAACAAATCATTAGAAAAATCATTTTGACAATTCTATATTCCGGAATATCACATTTACACCAAACAATATATCATCAAGCTTTCCACATCACAATTATCCACACTCGGTAACTCACGACCGTACCCATTAGTATCGGCCCCCAGAGGTCCCGTCAGACCGTCCCCAGGTGAGAAACCGCTTCCGCGGCCGTACCCATTAGTATCGGCCCCCAGAGGTCCCGTCGAACCGTCCCCAGGTGGAAGAACATCAACGCACGCACCCAAGTCCAATTCTGTGGCCGTACCCATTAGTATCGGCCCCCAGAGGCCACATGCCATCCCCAGGTGGAAGAGGAACAATCACAGTCGTTCGATAATACCATTTACATCATTCGCATCAAAATCATATGCACATAACGAAATGTAATACATGTACTTGCCTTGGATAATACGACGCGAAGGAAATGACGAAGGAATAGGTTTTGGTTCGAACAATCCTCCCAAATCCGCTCCTAACATAATAACGGTATACAACAAGTCTCAATAATGCGGAAAGATAAGAATTAATCCTAATTCTACCCGTTGGGGTAATTCATCGGACACCAAGAGTGCGTAAGGAAATGAAATCGGTCGACGGTGTAATAACGGGATTTCATCCCAACCAATAACAAGAAAACCAAGGGTCACGAGTATACTATCAAAATCTAATAACAACATCGGTTAATTCGGATTAAAATACAAGATCGCCACCAAACCCTCCCCAAAATCATATTAGGGTCAAAGGAGTTCTTACCTCTTGAAGATTCAAGCACTCTAATCCGAAAACCACGTGTTAGATCCGCAATCCGAGCCACACGATCGAAAAGGGATGAAGAAATTTACATAATCAAGTGATAGATGGAGGAAGTCTCCCTCTCAAGCCACTCTCTCTCGTACGGTTGAGGAAAGGAAGGGAAATGAGTGACTCTCGCTGAATAAAAACGCAGATATAGCGCTCACCGCGTTGTGTGCCGCGGCTCAGCTGAACTGTGCCGCGGCACAGGGCCAAAAATTGCGCCCAGTGATCGGCAGACCGCTCGTTGTGCCGCGGCCCATTCGAAGTGTGCCGCGGCCCTGACTCGGCATGTGCCGCGGCCCTGCCGGACTGTGCCGCGGCACGCGGTACAGTAGGTTTTGGCCGGCAAGTGTCACACGGGTGTGCCGCGGCACACGGTACAGTCTGCTCGGCTAGCAACTGGCCAATGTGTGTGCCGCGGCACACAATCCTTGTGCCGCGGCCCACACCCCCCCTTGGGTCCCAAAATGACGAAAAATGATCCGGAAAGAGAATAAAAGCAATAAGAATCGATATTTGGGCAACAAAAACACGAAATGGAAGTACGGAACCCCAATACGATCTGAGGTACACAGCCAAAGTCGAACAAGGAACAAATTCCCTAAACTTCTAGGAAATTACAAAAACGGCCCAAACATCCGAAAATCACAATACAACGTCGGATTAACAATCCGAAACTCACAACATGCTCTACTCAATCATACGAACTCATGGAAGTAAGAAAATGACAAAATCGAACGAGTTTAACGAGAATCGAATACACATGAGACAAAATATAGCACAAGATGAAATTACGTAAAAACATCATCGAGACCCGTCCAAGCGGAGAAACTCCAAGAACAAAATAGATTCAGAATTCCAAAACAGTGCCAAGCGAGTTGTCCGAAACGAATATACACCAAAAATGGAAATTACTAAAAATAGAAAACGCGGATATTACAATAACAAGATTAACACTTGATAGATTGAAAAGATGTGTTTCCAATACACTTAACAATCAATCAAGGAGGTTTCACTAGTAGAAATAGGATATGATCAATCTCTATTTAAACCAATTAGTCCTTTCATTTCTCTAACTTGACTATTTTTAGGATAAACGATCGTTCATCGAGTAATCAACTTTTCACCTCATAACTTTCGTATTCAAAGGTGTCTTAACCACTTTCGCAATCTTAAGATGTTGATAACAAGATTAACATTTGATAGATTGAAAAGATATGTTTCCAATTCACTCAACAATCAATCAAGAAGGTTTCATTAGTAAAAATAGGATATGATCAATCTCTATTTAAACCAATTAGTCCTAAAAATAGTTTAAATCAATCAAATACTCAATATATAACCTAATAGAAATCCCACTTCCCCTATGAAGAAAGATTAGCTACTCATTGGTTTATACAAACTAAAATTATAATAGAAATAATTTATATATATAATATTTATAGAAACTTTTAATTACTAGAACTTAATGACAATAGATAAAACTTACTTAAATATGATGAATCAAAGTGCAAGAAACAAACTTCAAACTTGTTTAAAGGTTACAGGCTTACAAAGATTGAAAGTAAAATACTAAGTAAAATACTAAGTGCTTATTGATCAAGCACTTTTCAATTACAAACTAAATGAAAGAAAAACTTCAAACCAGAAATGAAATACAAACTAAAATTGAGAGTTCTAAGGAAAATATATTGCTAAAAGAAAGGAGTATTTCTTAGCAAGAAGATGATTTTTAGAATTGGTGATTTTGCAATGGATGAAGATGTCCTTTTATAGGTGATTTTCAAGAATACAATTGATTATTTAATTCAAAATATCTATTGTAATATCATTTTTTTAATTCTTTGTTCACACTTCACCCATGTCTTTGAATTTGCAGATTTTTGACCAAAAAAATATCTTGTGGTTGAGTTCACAAGTTGGTCAAAAGTGGACTAATTTTGCATGGCATCTGCTGAAAAACGGCCCAGTTTGCCCCGTGTTGTGCGCCGTTTTGTGGTGACTCGGTCTCTTCCGGAATACGCGCGAGGACACGGCGCTAAATGCCGGCCGTGTGTGAAACGGCCCAAGACACGGCCCTTGTTGCGCCGTATGTGAAACGGCCTACATAACACGGTCCAATTTGCGCCGTTTTGTATGGTCGTTTTGCCTTGAAAAATTCCCGTCGTTGGATTTGATCTTGTTTTCCGTCCTTTTTGATGCTTCATGTCAGTAATCTGTAAAATAACCATTTTTAGCTCATGTTTGGACATATCTGTAAAATATATATTTTTAGTCACAAATAAGTACAATTATGCCCGGAAAAATGAATATTTTGTATATGAATTTTAGATCAATTACGCACTAATCAGTTAGGCTCGGGCTTAAATTCTTGCTAGTCCCGAGCAAGACTCTTTATTAATCACACACAAAATAAAAATTAAAATAAGACATAAAATAAAAAAAAAATACACACAAATTTAAGAAAAATAATTATATATAAAGATAAAAAGAGATCAAAATGTCATTAATACACAATAACCAACTTTATACAGTAGATAGAAATGAATCAAGATTCAAAATAAATCTACTAACGATTTTGAAGTTAAAACACGGTTTTTATTTTTGTAATTCCAAAATGCAAGGTTTTCCCCCCAAAAGGTTGATTATTTCTTTCTCACTCGTGACTTCACACGACTCCCTTTAATGGTTGCTCTCGATCACTCGTTTATTTTTCGACTCAATATGAAGAAGAATTTCATCGGCGTCATCAAATATTGTGATTTTTCACGAAATTGAGTGTATTGAAATTCATCCGCTAATTAATTCAGATCTTGCTCATAAACTACATCCCTTAGTGATAGCTTTCACACCGTTATTTGCTAACGTGTAGCTCTTTTCACCAACACAATTTCTATCTTTTTTTTTAAAGGTGATAGCTTTCACACCGTTATTTGCTAACGTGTAGCTCTTTTCACCAATTTTTCTGTGAGACGGCAGCTACGCACAAACAATGGTTAGTCCTTTATTTTTCGCAAAATTTTAAGACCCCCAAAATTAGGCAGCTGTTGCTGCTCAACACTTATCCTTTTTGTCATTTTTTTTAGGTGATAGCTTTCACACCGTTATTTGCTAACGTGTAGCTCTTTTCACCAATGACTCCTTTTTTTTTTAGGGAATAGAATTTTTGCAGAAAATCATTTATTAGTTAAGCATGAAAAATCAAAAACTCCACAAATTAAGTAAATTTCAGTTCTATTTTTCATCAACCGACTGATTCTTCTTTTCTCAAGGTAACGAATAACTCGATTTTATATGATAACTACAAGGCTTGGAAAGAGAGATTAAGGCTCAAAAATTTTTAGAATATACAATTTTTACCGGTTAAAACAATTTTAAAAGCTTGTATATAGCTAAATTATTGGTGTTATGGCCAGATCTAAAAATCCACAAATAAACAAAATATATATATATATATATACATAAAAAAAAAAATCAAAGCCAAATAATAGGAGTTTTTGAGTCGCTCGCAAATATATACGAGGTAGAAGTAGTTTGTGGTAAGTTCTACCAAGGTCTTTTCTCTCGAGGATTGTCCAATAGGGCTTCGTATAATATTTTGTATAGATTGCAAGAAATAAATACTAAAATATTCTAAAATATATTTTTGGGTTTTTAAATATTAACTAAATTAAATGCACTAAATTTTAAACCAAACTATTTTTATACTAGACTATTTATATTAAGACTATTTATACTAGACTATTTTTATTAAGACTATTTATACTAGACTATTTATATTAAGACTATTTATACTAGACTATTTATACTAGACTATTTTTAACTAGTGAAAATGAATAGAATTAAAATGAGTTGGGAATTTATAAAATTTAGGGGATTACGGGTTCATTAAATTAGGTATTTAATTAAGTATAGGAATTGATTTATATGGATATAAAAGAAAAAACGAATATTTATCGAGTAATCAACTTTTCACCTCTGTACTTTCGTAATCAAAGATGTCTTAATCACTTTTGCTTTTTTAAGATGTTGATAACAAGATTAACACTTGATAGATTGAAAAGATGTGTTTCCAATACACTTAACAATCAATCAAGGAGGTTTCACTAGTAGAAATAGGATATGATCAATCTCTATTTAAACCAATTAGTCCTTTCATTTCTCTAACTTGACTATTTTTAGGATAAACGATCGTTCATCGAGTAATCAACTTTTCACCTCATAACTTTCGTATTCAAATGTGTCTTAACCACTTTCGCAATCTTAAGATGTTGATAACAAGATTAACATTTGATAGATTGAAAAGATATGTTTCCAATTCACTCAACAATCAATCAAGAAGGTTTCATTAGTAAAAATAGGATATGATCAATCTCTATTTAAACCAATTAGTCCTAAAAATAGTTTAAATCAATCAAATACTCAATATATAACCTAATAGAAATCCCACTTCCCCTATGAAGAAAGATTAGCTACTCATTGGTTTATACAAACTAAAATTATAATAGAAATAATTTATATATATAATATTTATAGAAACTTTTAATTACTAGAACTTAATGACAATAGATAAAACTTACTTGAATATGATGAATCAAAGTGCAAGAAACAAACTTCAAACTTGTTTAAAGGTTACAGGCTTACAAAGATTGAAAGTAAAATACTAAGTGCTTATTGATCAAGCACTTTTCAATTACAAACTAAACGAAAGAAAAACTTCAAACCAGAAATGAAATACAAACTAAAATTGAGAGTTCTAAGGAAAATATATTGCTAAAAGAAAGGAGTATTTCTTAGCAAGAAGATGATTTTTAGAATTGGTGATTTTGCAATGGATGAAGATGTCCTTTTATAGGTGATTTTCAAGAATACAATTGATTATTTAATTCAAAATATCTATTGTAATATCATTTTTTTAATTCTTTGTTCACACTTCACCCATGTCTTTGAATTTGCAGATTTTTGACCAAAAAAATATCTTGTGGTTGAGTTCACAAGTTGGTCAAAAGTGGACTAATTTTGCATGGCATCTGCTGAAAAACGGCCCAGTTTGCCCCGTGTTGTGTGCCGTTTTGTGGTGACTCGGTCTCTTCCGGAATACGCGCGGCGCTAAATGCCGGTCGTGTGTGAAAGGGCCCAAGACACGGCCCTTGTTGCGCCGTATGTGAAACGGCCTACATAACACGGTCCAATTTGCGCCGTTTTGTATGGTCGTTTTGCCTTGAAAAATTCCCGTCGTTAGATTTGATCTTGTTTTCCGTCCTTTTTGATGCTTCATGTCAGTAATCTGTAAAATAACCATTTTTAGCTCATGTTTGGACATATCTGTAAAATATATATTTTTAATCACAAATCAGTACAATTATGCCCGGAAAAATGAATATTTTGTATATGAATTTTAGATCAATTATGCACTAATCAGTTAGGCCCGGGCTTGAATGCTCTCGCGAGATGTTATTAATATGAATACATTTGAGTACAAATATTAATGTAAGAGTGCAGTTACAAGGAATGTAAAGACCCAATTTATTTAGCTGGTGAGTGCTTGCCGGAAGAACTAGAGTTGCTCTGAGTTCTTGCTCTCGTTTCTGCCGACCGTCTTAGGATTAAGAGGTTTCGAGAGTGAGAGAGATATGTCCGAAATGTATAGCGTTGCCAAGAGAGTGAAGCCAATTTATGAGCTGAACTTCTGAACCCATTTTCCGTTGCTGGAGGCTTCCTATTTATAGGACTGGTCATCGCTGGGCGATCACCTTTCCTGTTTTATAATAAGGGGGCGATCGTCTTGCAGCACATGGGTTGGTTGCCTTAAAGTCCGTGGCTGCTGTTGGCGGCCAATTTGTGATCGATAAGAAGTCGCACGCGCGTCTGAGTCGTCAGGAGGTCCCACTTTGCACCTTTCGGCGGGTCTGTCGGTAGGTGATATTGGTGACAGGCTGTGGGCAATGATCCATGTTCTGCAGCGCCTTTTCCAGATCTGCATGTGGGTCTCGATCCCGAGCTTCGGCCTTCGCCGACTAGACATGCTGCCTTTGCGTGGCACGAGGCGGTCGTCATTGGCCGGGCACCAGAGTCGATTGCCGGGTGCTAAGAGACCATCGCCTTGGATGTCGATCACTCGGCACATGGGCTTGACCTGGGACCTTCGATCAGCCAATCTGCCTTGGTCTATTTGGCTCTGGCTCGGTCGCCCGGTCTCTGTGCCGATCGCCTGTTGAGATGTATAAATTTCGACACAACAATTGCCCCCCAGCTTGCTCCGATGTTGAAGACATGGGGTGAGGTGGTTCCACTGGAGATCGTTGAGGATAAAGATGGGCGATCCGTTGTGCGGACTTGGTCTCGTACTTGGGCGATCTGATCGATTGGCGAGCTATCTTCGGTCTTGTACCTGCAATCTTCAATTTTACTGATCCCGCGTGGAAAGCTGATTGTTTCGTCGTTGAGGGACCGTGCACAATCGCGGAGTTCGATGGACCGACCTCCATGACCGTGTCTTGTGCGCGAACGACATTCCAACTGTAGGTTTGTCTCGTGACTCATTTTATTGTGAGGGTCCTCCGCTAGGCTGTGCCCGCCTCGTATTTAAACGAAGGGCGTGCGGTCTCGGTCTCGGTCTGGAGGAGCCCCTCAATCGACTCCACGTCCGCGGATTTTTAGCACTTTTCTACCTCGGATCGCCATGTTAGATGGAAATCCTCGACGGTATACGTTGTTAGGGGGTAGGGACGCGTCGCATTGTCCGGGTCCACCAAGTTAGATGATGAACCTTTGAGGGCGGGAGAGCGTGTCCACCGATTTGTTTGGAGGGTCCTTCGTCTACGCCCGCCTCGTATTTAAACGAAGGGCGAGCGATCGCAACCCAAAGGAACCTTGCATGGCCGAAGCAGTCGGTACCATCGACTTCCAGGACCATGGCTGCACTCTTCTACCTCGGATCATCAAGTTAGATGGCGATACTCGACGGTATACGTTGTGTGGGGGAGGCGATCTCGTGTCTTGGTCCATCATGTTAGATGATGAACCGTGGATGGCGAGCGAGTCCTCCAGTTTCGGAGATGTTGCTTGATTCTGGCGATCGGGTTGGAAGACTGATGATCGTCGTTCGGTCGCCGATCGCGTTGCTCATAGGTGAAAAAGTAACCTTTGCCTGGCCAAAAAGTCTGCGGCCTTGGCGCGGAAGATTGCGTAGGTCGGGGGGATGTCCTTCGTAAGGTGCCTGAACATAGGCGAAAGGCCATCGAATCCCCCTCGGACCGAGTAGAGGGCAATCTCATCGCTCACGGGCTCGCCGTTGAGGATAATCTCATCTACCCGGTCGATGTAGGCTGCATCGGACTCGTCTTCCCCCTGCCTGATTTTCATCATGCGGTGGGGGCCTTCTGGTCGAGCGACCTTGGCGGCGAAGTACGACATGAAGTCGTTCGCCAGTTGTTCAAAGGAACTGATGGATCGCGGTGGCAATGAGATGTACCACCTATGGGCCAGGTCGCCCAGCGTTAGCAGGAACATTCGGCATCTGGTCGCGTCTGATGCCCCACATCCGGTCATGTAGATCCGGAACTTGCTCAGGTGAGTCTTGGGGTCCTACCTCCCCTCATACAAAGGTGTTTGCGGATGAGCGATCCTACGCTGCACGGGGGCGAGCTCGATGTGGACCGCGAGTGGCTCGCCCGGCCCGGCGATCTTGCTATTGGCACCTGCCCCAGTTTCTAGGAGCGCCTTCATATCGTCGAGCTAGCGTTGCATCGCGGCCATCGCTGTAGCTTGGTCGCTCGTGGTTTGGCTCTCGGAGCGGGTGCCGAGGCGATCGTGTACCGATCTCCTAGCTCCGCGGTAGGCGATGAGGTCGTCGCCGCCAATCTTGGTTCTTCGACGAGGAGTCATATGGTTGGCCTGCCTTCTGGGAGTTGGGTATGCCGAACTCCTGGTGACGGATTCGAGCTCCGTCGCCTCATGGCTGGGACCAGAATGCCCCTGTCGCCACGATGGGTCGCTTCCTAGGCGTCTGAAAACGGAGATGTCCCGCCTTGCGAGCGCCTTTTCTTGCGAATCGGGGCCTCCTGGCGATCGCTCGGCCAGTAACCCCTTGAACTTACGTTTGCACACGCGGCGGATGGACGAGGGGGTTATAGCGGGCGCGTCGAATGCTCTCCGTCGCTCCCGTAGGATGGCCATGGCCTCTTCGATCTGTTCGGCGGTTTGGAACTGGTCGAGCGAGACGCTTGGGCCGTCCCTCGGGGACGGGATCGAGAGTCTCGGGTCGCTGCGGCTACCCTCCGCCATAGGCTGGGGCTCGGATTGAGACGGAATGAGGCGTCCGGCGGATCGGCCAACGGCTTTCTTCAATGTGGAGGCAGAAGTCATGATTCTGAAAGCTTTCTTTGAAGAGCAGTGAGTGTCTCTTCAAGTATATGCCCCGGAGAACAGTGAGTGTTCTTCGAGACGGTAGGAATAAAAATGAAGGTTTAGATGCCCTTCCTCTAGCGCCAATTGTTGCTACCCAAAATATTATCCGGAGATAGATATTGCTGGAATGGACGGGCAGCAAACAAATTTGCAAGAGCACGTCCGAGTGAGAATGAATAACACAAGATTTGCCGAGTTTGTTAGGCCCGGGCTTGAATGCTCTCGCGAGATGTTATTAATATGAATACGTTTGAGTACAAATATTAATGTAAGAGTGCAGTTACAAGGAATGTAAAGACCCTATTTATCTAGCTGGTGAGTGCTTGCCGGAAGAACTAGAGTTGCTCTGAGTTCTTGCTCTCGTTTCTGCCGACCGTCTTAGGATTAAGAGGTTCCGAGAGTGAGAGAGAGATATGTCCGAAGTGTATAGCGTTGCCAAGAGAGTGAAGCCAATTTATGAGCTGAACTTTTGAACCCATTTTCCGTTGCTGGAGGCTTCCTATTTATAGGACTCGCCATCGCTGGGCGATCGCCTTTCCTGTGTTATAATAAGGGGACGATCGTCTTGCAGCACGTGGGTTGGTTGCCTTAAAGTCCGCGGCTGCTGTTGGCAGCCAGCTGTGCGGTCCAATGAGAAGTCCGCACGCGTCCTGAGTCATTGTCCCGGGAGGTCCCACTTTGCACCTTTCGACGGGTCTGTCGGTAGGTGAGATTGGTGACAGGCTGTGGTCAATGATCCATGTTATGCGGCGCCTTTTTCGGATCTACATGTGGGTCTCGATCCCGAGCTTCGGCCTTAGCCGACTTGACATGCTGCCTTTACGTGGCACGAGGCGGTCGTCATTGGCCGGGCACCAGAGTCGATCGCCAGGTGCCAAGAGACGATCGCCTTGGATGTCGATCGCTCGGCACATGGGCTTGACCTGGGAGCTTCGATCGGCCAATCTGCCTTGGTCTATTTGGCTCTGGCTCGGTTGCCCGGTCTCTGTGCCGATCGCCTGTTGAGATGTATAAATCTCGACACAACATATAGCAACTAGGTTTTCTCCTGTTTGCTTGGTGCGTACAGGGTATGCAATGTATGTTAGGATTGTATACTGCAAAGCATACTTTATGCTTGTATTACCTAATTTCCCTCAAACTACCTATGAGAATATTAATTACATTTAATCACATGTTTTGCATATTTATTCACGTCATGGTTATGCAAATGAAATGTCTAATTATTTTATATTGTAGATAATGTGGTGTGTTGGTGTCACGCGGAGGATCACATTATCGGTGTTTTAAACCTATATAATTATTAGACAAATTATATAAAAGGTTGTAGTTTATGCTTGAGATTAGTTGGTCTTGACTATTAGCATACATTAGCGTATTTGCATACGTTGAACTGGATCGAGGTGAGATAGTGTCTTCTGTTCTGAATGTAAGAAGAGCGTAAATCTCGGATAATTATTAGTTCTTAATTCTAAGTACATAATATTTAATTGTGTATTTATAATACTTATTGCTTTGATTTACCATGGGTGAGAGTCAAAATGATCGAGTCAATAAGCCTCGTATCTTGGGCAATAATATTATTTATATGACAGTTATTATTATTACTAAAAATCGTGTCCCGACTCGTGCGGGTTGATGATGTCCCCTTGAGGAGCTCGATAATGATTATTATATTAAACCCTCCAGGTGGATTTAATTCTGATATAATAATAAGGTTCGAGTGGTACTACTCTGGGATAAGATATTAATTAATTAAAGCTGTCAGTAGCTTATAATTAATTAATGGACATTCGATATCTTAAACACGGGAAATAATATATTTAATAAGGAGCCCAATTTCGTAATTTAGGATTTTAGTAGGAAGTGCAATATCAACTTTTTCAGTGGACTAAGTTGATATTAATATATTCATTATATTAGGAAGAGTCCTAATATGGTAAGATGAAATCTATTGGGAGTCCTTCCATAATCCTCCTTAAGATTCCTAGTAGTAGTCCAAGAGCCTATATATAGGATATCAAAGGGGGCCGGTTTTTGTACACTTTTTGCAAGGTTGTGAGATCAAACTTTTCCTCTTGTGTTTAATTGTAGATCTAGACTTGTGTCTTTGATTCTACAATTTAGATAACACATCAATTTGCTAAGAGTGTTCATAAAATACTAGAACGCAAAGAAAAATCGAGTGACCACATACAAAAGGAGGTTTGGCCGATCCCATAGAAGTCCAAGCAAGATCCGGTAGCTCGTTGCCCACACAACGTCCGGGTTAAGGCGGATCATACTCTATAAGGTCTAAAGGTAGAAATACAAGGTGATCAACACGAAAGCAACCACTACTCTTCAAAGGTAATATCCTATGATCTTTTAGATTTAGATTAGGATATTTAAATTACCAACATATTTATTTAATAAATAATAAATAATATTTAAATTGCTTATTAGTATTAGTAATTAATTAATTAGCATGTCTAAATGGATTATGAAAAAAATTAGGGACGTTATGGCATAGAGACATTATGTCAAAAAATCTTTTTTCTTTTTGGAATTTATCTTAAAAAGTCATGCATGTAGAATATATATATATATATATATATATATATATATATATGTGTGTGTGTATATATGGGTTCAGGTGATAATGCAATTTAAGTTGAGAAATAAGAATGACTTTCGATGTACGAAATGCATATATTGCATGCATAAGTCAATTTGGACCGTATATCATACAAAGATCAATGATTCAGATTTATTATTATTTACTCAAAAAGTATTATCATTTGATCTCTCTCTCTCTCTCTCTCTATGTATATATATATATATATAACTAATTACCTTGTGAAATCTAGAAACTTTCGTAGGCCATTGATATTAGTGATCTAACGGCTGTAGATGGGTAGGATTATATGCATTTATGTATTTTTTATTGCATTATTGTTCATATATTATATTGACAGACGCAACAAATAATAACAAATACGCATGAAATCGCTTAATAATGCAACATGTATATATTGATTTATAGATTTCACCATTAAGTGTTTACTATAGTCAATCCCTATATATATATATGATTGACTATAGTGAAACACCCTTAACAAATCTAGAAATCAATGCGTTATTAAGTAATTTCATCGCATATTGTTATTATTTGCATCGTTCTGGCCGTTAATTTATGCCACAAATAATGCAATAAAAATATATAAATACATATAATTCTACTCATCTACAGCCATTAGATCACTAATATCAATGACCTACAAAAGTTTCTAAATTTCACAAGGTGATTAGTTTTCATATGACCTATTTTATATATATATATATATATATATATATATATATCGTGACATGCACCCAACACTATCTATATTAGGAAATTGGAAGTGACCGAATCATGTTGGACATTTAATGTTCCCCAACTAACATTGTTGATAAGATAATCCTCCTTTATTTTTTGCCCCATAAACCAAAATGTCTTAGGGCCCTACGCTGATAGTAGGTTTTGAGGTGGACCGGTCCAACCCAAAATTTCCAGGTTTGAGCTCGAGTTTGAAATCTTTTAATTTGAATTGGTCCGAGCTTTTTAAAGTTGTGCTCGAGCTGGGTCCGATTTTTTTGGACTTTTCCGAATCTAAAATTTTGTGTTATAAATTTCATGTATTTTATGTGTATTAGTTATATGATATTCTTGATGACATTTTAGTATTTGAAATTATTCTATCTACACATTCACATTCAACCAGTTGTAGGAAGAGAGAAATTAATTCTGAGTCCATATATTTTACAGAAAATATATATTGTGTTATTATCTCACCCAGTAGAATAACGACAAGTGGCGGTTTGGTAATATTTGGTCCAAGCCGGGTTTTCGGACCTTAGAGTAATGAGACTCGAGCTCGACCCGACTCATTTGCTTGTGAGTCGATCCATAGCTCGGACCGTATTTTTGAAGCTGTAAGCGGTCCGAGTTTTGAATCCATTTTTACGAATCGAGTTCGAACTTTGGGCCCCGAGTCCCATCCCTAGCTGATAGGTTTTTAGGATATAACATATTATTAGTATAAATTTGTAATACTCTTATATTACACGATATTTATAAAATGATAATTTTTTGTTAAGCAAAATACTTTTGATATTTATAAAGATTAAAATTTACAAAGCACGAGTATCTACAACCAGGATAATATCGTATTAGTGCCCGTGCTTTTATTAATAATTCTAAATACATACTTCTATTATTTGGAGAATATTATGTATGTATGTTTTTGTAATTCACTTGTTTATATCATCTCACGACTGTAAAATAATTGTGATTTCGATACCAATTTAACTCATATTTTTTGTAATTATCTTACTATGGTGATATTGTGGTAATATTTTTACAAAATATATTAAATATGTAAATTATCCTATATTTTACCCACAATATATTGACAACCAAACACTACGTATTAATTTCGTCCACTCTAAACATATATTTGATACCCGATATTGACGAACCAAACAACCCCTCAATGAGTATGAGCATATGAGAGTAAGCATGAGGGATGAGGGTTCATAAGGTAACTTTTGGTATAATAATTAGGACTGCATATAAACCGAATTCTGACCTAAACGAATGAGGCTTTTTTACAATTTGCTCAAGCTAGAGCAAGCTGCAAAATCCAAGTTGTTCGGCTCGAGCAATACGAATGCTCGCGATCAACTCGCGTTTATTTTTTATTTTTATTTTATTTTAAATATATAATTTAATTCACAAGTCATTCACAAGTTAAGTATTTACAAACTCGAAATCCAACCCAATCAATTCGATCGACCCAATCATCATCATCAACTGCACCTTAATCCAAACTATGTTGGGGTCCGCGGCATAAAAATTATAATGCCAATTAATTATCAAAAATTAATTAACACTACAATTCATAGAAAAGATAAAGTGACAAAATTTTACGTCGGGTACCATTCCTGCCGCAACTTTCATATAAAATTCGATCAACCAATCAATTCAGTCAAACTTTGACCGAACATAATTGCGCTTGGCGCCCCTGGTAGTAACAAAACCATGATTAATTGTTGAACTTCAATGTTCAATCCGATCCTCTTTAATTGCAAAGTTGACTCATTGTTTGGTTTTGGTTTTTTTGACATTATGGGCGTCTCATGGTGGTTATTGGGTTTTCCGATTTTGCGGGTTTTGTAAATAGAGCTGTAAACGAGTTGAAATGTACCGAATTTTCACTTGGTTCAGTCCGACTCGAAATTATTCGAACCTTAGGTTCGATTCGTCTCGAAAATTTCGAATTTTCGAATTTTAGGTTCGATTCGGCTCGAAGGCTAATTTTTTTATATGATTCGATCCAATTCCGCTGGATTTTTCAAACCGTTCGAATATAGTTCAATTCGGCTAGATTACGTTCGAATATAGTTCGATTCGACTCGATTTTTCGAACTGTTGGAATAAAATTACATAATCCCAGTATTAACATGTCCAGAATCCAAAGTAAAAGTATATTCCCAAAATGAATTCATAGTTCCAGAATTAGCAAGTCCAAAATCCAAAACAATACATTCCAAAAATAAATGAATTAACAGGTAGGTTATGTCTTTTATTATTGGGCCAAAGCACCGAATCGAGCCGAACCGTTCGGTCCGAATGCCGAACCCTATTTTATAGGGTTCAGCTCTACGTTTGATGTCCTGAATCGAGCCTCGAATCGAGTTTTTTGGAGCCGAATCGAACTTTAAGATTTGTTCACAGCACTATTTGTAAATCTAAGACGACGCCGTATAAATTTACTAATCATACATTACCCTCGGCTATTGTTTATTTTAAATTTGACCCTATTTTTCTCAAATTACAAATCATACTCATTTTAATCTACTCATTCCGTCCCGTAGTTACTTGGACGTTTACTATATTTGATCAAAATTAACTAATTCCGACTATTAAATCTCATTGATGTATAAATAAAACTAAAATCATATACTATGATTCATTTGTTATTTGAAGACCGAAAATTATTTGCATATGTTTTAAGAACCTAAAATTTATTAAACAAACTTAAAACAATTTTAAAATTTTAAATAATTTGAAAAATAAAGATTTTCAGAATAGATTTTTTTCTTAAAGATTATTTTCTTACGAAAAATTTCTTCGTTTTTTTCAAAAAAAAATCTAAAATTAATTTTGAAAGTCTTATAACTATTCTAATATTTGGTATTATTTTCTTAAAAAGCTCAAATTCTTAAAGGTTTTTTAGAAGTTATTTAATAATTGTCAAGTTTCAAATAATTAATTTTTAATATTTTCCCATTTATTTTTAGATGAGTTATTTGGATAAAGTGAGTATTTAATGATCTTTGAGGAGGTAATCTACAACAAGTATATTCTAGACTTCCAGAACACTTGACAAGGTGCTCATTGCTATATATAAAAAAAGTATTATATATATATATATATATATATATATATATAAAGTATGTAAAAAGGTATATTAGTCTTAATGTGACAAAGTGAACGTCTTATTATCAAGGACCTGTATTCCGCACCTCAAGAATACACAATAAGGTGTTCACCTTATATATTTAGTGCACTATATATATATACACTAAATATAGTAAGGGGACATATCTCTCTTGAGTGCGGGGTAATATTCGCCTAGGGTTGTTAACAAATCAAATAATTTTGATTTAATTCGTGATTCAAATTTGTTTAACTTGATTCGAATTTGAAAAATTCGAATAAGAATCATTTTTTATATTTGTATAATATTCGAATCTGAATATAATTGTAACAGTATTCGATTCGAAATATTTTGAATATTCGGATCGTTTATTTTTATACATATATAATATCTTTATGTAATATATAATATATATAAACTTATTAAGTATAGTTTTATTATATAATAGTCACATATATACATACATATATATATATATATAAATGTCTAAGTTTTTTTATATATTTATCAAATATACTTTTATCATATATGATATATTTATTATATTTATTTTTAGTTATATATTTAAATAATTCAATTGAAAAAATACAAAAAAAAATTGAATTTAGAATTTCGAATCGAATCGAATATATTCGAATATCCATATCGAATCGAATTTGAATCAACTTTTATAAAAATTAATTTAAATTGAATCGAATAATTTTACGAATAACAATTGAATACAATGACAATCGCTCGATTCGATTCGTTTACGAGCCTATATTCACCCTTGTTAATTGCTGGTTGGCTGCGGTTATAACTTGCCGGTAATCCGATAAAACGGGTGTTTCTGTAAAAACAAAAACAAGAACAAAAACAAAATAAATCTCGCAAAGTTCTCCGTTTATTCTGCTTAACCACCCTTCCCTAAATGACCTTCTGGTATTCGCGAATTCTTCGCAAATTCTTATAATGTACGATCAAAGCGGCGACGCTTTATTCAGTGGCCCCAATCACTCAGAGAAGTTCGCCTTTCGTTCCGATTCCGACGAGGATTCGCCTGACGTCAGCCGGAAGTTCAGCTCCGACGATGTCTCGTCGAACTACCGAAAAGCCCCGAGAATCTTCGACCGGTTCTACAACTCGTCGTCCGATGACGAAGATGATGAAGCCAGCGGATCATCCAATTACCAGCGGCGGCTTGATTACATGCTCCAGTTTCTCGACAGGAAGTTATCAAGTTCTTCGTCCCCGGACCAGCCTCTGCCGGAGTTCGCCGGTTTAGGCGGCGAAACCGGAATTTATAAACCCCCGGTTCGGGATCCGGTTCATCGAAACCGGCCAGCAAGCCTCGAGATAAGGCCGCACCCTTTGAGAGAAACTCAGGTGGGGAAATTCCTCAGGAGACTTATTTGCGTGAGTGATGGTAATGGGCCTCAATTGTGGGCTGGGTCGGAGTGTGGAATTAGGGTATGGGATTTGAAGAATGATGTTATTTATGGTGGGGCAGAGGCAGGGGAAGAGGAGGGGACGGCGAGGTATTGGGAGTCGGCTGAGATGGCTGCTGCTGCTTTTTGTGTGGTGGGTGATGGTGGGAGTAGAGTGGTGTGGAGTGGGCATGGGGACGGGAGGATTATGTGTTGGAAGATGTTGGATTTCCCGAGTGAGAAAGTGAATGGAAAGGGGAATGACCTTAGTAGGAAGGGGTTTCATGAGGTTTTTTCATGGCAGGCTCATCGAGGGCCAGTGCTATCCATGGTTGTGAGTTCTTATGGTAATCTGGAATATTAGTTTTTTTTTTTTTTTTTTTTTTTTTTTTAAGTTTAGCTTCATATATGCAATGGATAAATGATTGCATTTGTACTAACAGTGAAGAGTGGTAGAACCGTAGAAGTGAAATTGTGTGAGGCTTGGGTTTAAGGTGAAGCTTTGCATGAGGAAACAGGATGTTCAATAGACTGGGAAGAGTTCTCAAAAATGAAAAAGGACTCATATCTTTGAACCCCTCATTTTTTTTTATGCCACTGAATGGAGGATTGTCCCCAAAAATCATGTTAGAAGATGTACAATAAATTTCTTAGAGCATATGTAAAAACATTATGGCTGGTTTGATTCACACCAGATGATAAATCTAGCTAGGGTAGCATTGCCTCATTATTTTTTTTATTAGGGTGGCAGCAAAAGATATTCAAGCCACCACCCTGCCGTAGCTTGTAAAAATCAAGAGGCTAATGATATCAGTATAGCTTTATATTGTAATTAGAAACCAGCAATGTATATAAAAGAGAATCTACGCTTATTGAAGTAAAAGGGCCACTAAATCTAGATTAATAGACTTCGGCAGTGGATTGCCTTTTGTTCATCCAGAACTGTTTAAAAAGCTACAATGATGCTTCTTTTTATATTTGGGCTCTTTACCTGATATCGCAAGTTAAAGTTCATTAGAAGTAACAGAGTTACAGGTTATTTTTTTGGTCATAGTTTCCTATAGGTTTGGCGATCTGTTGCTATCTTCTCGTTCTCATTCTTCTTCTAGATGTTCTCTGTACAAGTCATGTATTTTGGATCCTCTGTCTAACTTACATGTCATTTATTGTTGAACAGTACATGTTTTTTATTTTATGATCTTTCTGAGGGATATTTTTTGTTCCTATTTGTTTGAATACTTTGTTGGGCTTTGAGATTATGATGCACAGCATTTTTATCATGGATCTGGGTTCATGATGCATTATAAACTCGTTATAAGTATAGAAGAGATTAATGATTGAATAAAATTAATACCCCCATTAAAATCCATCTATTCATACGTGTATTGCTTCTGACTCCATATTGCATCATGAACTCGGGTCCATAATATAACAACTCGATAAACACTGCCAGTTATCTTAAGATTACGTAATATTGGTGGATCATCCATGTTTTTCTCTTTGATACAGGGGATATTTGGTCCGGGTCTGAGGGCGGTGCATTGAAGATCTGGCCTTGGGAAGCTATGGAAAAGTCACTTTCTCTGGTAATTGGAGAAAGGCATATGGCTTCTTTATTGGCAGAGAGGTCATACATCGACCTGAGGAGCCAAGTTAGCCAGAATGGTGCCTGCGGTAATATATTTACTTCAGATGTCAAGTATATGTTATCAGATCATTCTGAGGCGAGAGTGTGGACTGTGAGTTATCAGTCATTCGCGTTGTGGTAAGTCATCATTAAAGCATTAAAGGATTAGGAGACAGAATTTTCACTGTGTCTATTTTTTGATAGCCCGCAGTGGAGTTGTTTGGTATAATATCTGTAATGTTGTGTTTTCTTGCTATTCAGTTAGTCTGGTGACTGTCTGGGTTCATGTGAATTGAATATTATTTAGTACTTAACCTTGTTGAATTCAGTTTATCTGGGGTATGCTATATAGCATTTGTGAAGGAGAAGTTGGGATATTCGATATTGCAAATTAGTGAAATACTGGATCTTCTAAGACACTTATTGTGACTGGAACTCAGTGGTCTTCATCAAAGCATAAAAATGGAAAAAGAATATGATGTGTATATTTCTTCCATAGTAGGCAGTTTTTGCATTTCAAAATTCATGATTTTCATGTTTCAGGTCATTCCCACTTAATTTAGACCTGATACCTTCTATGTTCACCAAATGTATATAGGCAGTAGGAAATGTTCGACTATGTTCTGTTCTCCCTTTTTGAAAGAAAAAAATTTGACGGGACTGTTTTTGTATGGTTGGAGTGGGGATTGTATGGAGAGGGGAATTGTGTCTGGATAGTTGTTGGGAAGTAATGGCGTGATGTATTCTATCTATAGAAAATACTGATAATGAGTTTGGTTTAAATATATGGAGAATTCTGGATTTAATCTATACTATATAAGTCTTGGTGTTGGTAGAAATGATTATTGTTTAAGGTGATGATTGGTCAAGTTGTGGAGCAATAAAGAACATATTACTTCCAAAGTCCTCACCACCAGTATTCCTTTGTTACCACTTCTTACTATTGTATGATCCCTTCTCTGGGTTTTGGCTTCTCTCCATTACACAGGGATGCTCGAACTAGAGAGTTACTGAAAGTGTTTAACATTGATGGTCAGATTGAGAACACGTCGCCTGATTCTTTTATGGAGGATGAGATGAGGATTGTATCTGGTTCGAAAGAAAAAGCACAGACCTCTTTTAATTTTTTTCAACGTTCCCGGAATGTTATTCTGGGAGCAGCAGACGCTGTTCGTCGAGCTGCTGTAAAAGGAGCTTTCGGAGATGATAATCGGCGAACTGAAGCATTGGTAGCTACATCTGATGGGATGATTTGGATCGGTTGTGCAAATGGGTTACTTGTGCAATGGGATGGGAACGGTAACCGCTTGCACGATTTCCAGTACCATTCTTCTGCAGTTCAAAGCCTCTGCACAATTGGGTCTCGAATATGGGTAGGATACTTAAATGGCACCGTGCAGGTTTTGGATCTTAATGGTGATTTGCTTGGACAATGGGTGGCTCATAATAGCCCGGTGATAGACTTAGCTGTTGGGGCTGGCTATGTTTTCACCTTGGCTAACCATGGTGGTATTCGTGGATGGAGTATCACCTCCCCTGGACCGCTTGATAACATATTACGTGCTGAGTTGGGTGAAAAGGAATTTTTATACACGAGACTTGAGAATCTAAAAATCTTAGCTGGAACATGGAATGTTGCGCAAGGAAGAGCAGCTCCCGATTCGCTTATATCATGGCTCGGCTCCTCGGCTGCAGGCATTGATGTTATTGTTGTTGGGCTGCAGGAGGTGGAAATGGGTGCTGGTTTTCTTGCCGTATCTGTCGCTAAAGAAACTGTATAATACTTCTGCTACCTTTATGTTCAGTTCTTTCATTTTTTTGTTTGTTTATTTGTCTCATGTTGTTTTGGAATAGGGCTTTCCTTGCATGCTAGAAGTAAAAGTTCTCTCTTATGGTCCGAATTCCTCAAATGGAATCACTATGGGATTTGATTAAATAGATACCGTGGTTTTATCATTGTTGTTTGGTTCAAATCCTATATTAACTATCATTGTGATTAATAATGTTTGATTAAACTAACACTAGTATGTGAATAAGTCAAAAAATTTATAATAAGAAATATTTGAAATTACTTGAGTATAATTAAAAATTATGTTTTACATTTAAAATATTCAATTATGTGAAATACATAAATTATATAGTTAGAATACTTAATTATTTATGTATAATTTAAATTAAATTAGACATAATAATTAGATTTTATGAAAATTAGTCATGTATAAATTTAAATTATTTAAATAAGTATCATAATTAATTTCTTAAATTAAGTTATATTTCATTAAATACTAAAAGAAAATCATCTATTTAATAAAAATCAAATAATTTAATTAACTATCATTATTATTTGTGTAATGAAAAATAATTGAAATTAATTGAAATTTAAAAAAAAATATGGTGTGATCAAAGATATTAAATTAATTAAATATTTAAATTATTTAGGCTTATTTATTTAATTGAGATTGAGTATCATAACTAAATATGTAACGGAAAGTAATTATTTAATAAAAAATAATAATATTTAATTTAAATATTGTGATCACTTATTTAAAAAAGTAATTTTAATTAATTGTTTTTTTAAAAACGTGATGCCTTTTTAAATATTTTTAATATATTTTAATGTTAAATTATTTCTTTAAAATACTTATTTAAATTAATAATTAGATAATTAGTTATTTAATAAATTAGTTGAACTTAGTTTGAAAAATAATTTAGTATGCTTTGCATTTAAATTTATTTAATTAATATTGTAATGAATTGTTTAATAAATATTAATTAAAAATACATATGATAAATCTATTTTAATCAGTCTATAATAAAACTGATTGAGGAGTATGTATCATGAATGATTAACTAGGGGGACTAGTTCATGGGTGACTGCCCAATTTTGGACAATCAATGTCCTTTTTTGGTTTCTATTATCCCACACCGAACACTGGTAATAAGAATGATTACTGCTAATTCCCATTGACTAATTGTACTACCCCCAACCAAACGCCCCCTTAATCCATAATATGAGGAAGAAATTAAACATATATCTTCAAAGATACATGCTAAATGTTGTCGCTTTTGTGAAGATTTGTTGACTAGACGAGGAATTTGAAGTTTGTATGATACCAAGTACTCCAACTATTTTATCACTCAATACTTGAACCTGGTAGAGATGCCTCCTTATATATTTAAATACCAGATATTTAACTCGTATCCTTACTGCCATCTTTTGAAAACCTTTCAGAATATAGTGGAACAATTCTCACTTTATTTTTCATTGATATAAATTCTCACTTCCATTCTCGATTTGGACATTATATGGCATTATTGGTTATTATTACCACCACTACAACACCACCCACCCCAATTTGAGATAAAATAAAAATATTAAAATAAACAACATTAGATGTTTTAGTTGAATTGAGATATGGTTTGAACATGCTGCTCACTTGTACTGCTCCATTGCTCTCTCTATTATTTTCTCCTCGAGATCCTTTTTTTTTTCCTATCGCAAGACTTGTTAAATGATTTTTGCAACTCGCAGATGGGTTTTGAGGGTAGTTCTGCAGGACAATGGTGGCTAGATATGATTGGAAGAACACTGGACGAAGGATCTACCTTTTCACGTGTTGGCTCCAGGCAGTTAGCAGGGTTGCTTATCTCGGTGTGGTTAGTATTGTAACTATTGTTGCAGTAGTAGTGGTAGTTAATTCACTTTCTAAGTTTTCTTGTGAGTTATACTCTTTGGTTTAGGCTGGAGAGATTTCGTTTTCCTTGCAGACTTATCAAAAGCATTTGCTCTTTATTCCATTAAGGAGTTCTGTTTCAGTGATAGTAATTCCGTTTTACAATGGAACATAAAATGTGCCATCTTGTTTCTTGATCCGTTTAGGATCTCCATAATTTAGTAATCATGCAATCTATAGTAAAAAAACTGAATGGTGTAGGGTTAGAAACAACATTCAGGGTCATGTTGGGGATGTTGATGTTGCAGCAGTTCCTTGTGGTCTGGGACGGGCAATTGGAAATAAGGTATTATTCCTTGCCATTTCCGTTGATTTATTAAAGAGTAGTTTCTATTTATCTTCTCTTTTCCCTTTTTTATTTTTCTCTCTTTTGTAGAACTTTCACTGGCATATAAGAAGTGAAAGAGGTTATTCAACGATATATAACTGATTTTTAGCTACAGTTAATAGGCGAATTTTCCTCTCCTCCTCCCCCGCATCCTCCTCCTCCTTCGTCATGATGCCCTTGGGTAATAATAATAATAATAAATTATCCCAATTTCAGTGTAGAGAGGTGTAAAGTTTTGGAACTTCTTAATGGAATTGGTCGACATTTTTATTTTCCTCTCCTATGTATGGAACTAACTAAAGATGCTCTATGAAGGGAGCTGTTGGGCTAAGGATGAGAGCGTATGGTTGGGTGATGTGCTTCGTGAATTGTCATTTTGCCGCGCACTTAGAGGCTGTTAATCGTCGAAATGCTGATTTTGATCATGTATATCATACAATGTGTTTTAGTCGGCCATCGAGTATGTTAAATGCCGCTGCTGGTACGATACTGCATTTATTAATCTTATGTTGCTTGCTTGCCTGCTCGTTGATATTATTTTCACTTGTTTATGGTTCGAGCTTGCCATTGGTACTTTCTATTGCAGCTGGGGTCTCATCCGCGGTTCAAGTTCTTCGGAATACAAATGTATGTACCTACTTTGCTTGGTGATGCTACTATCTAGCTTTATTATACAAGTAAACTTCTCTTAGCCTCCATTCGGATTGATGGATTTTGAGGAGGGATTTTGGGGGAAGTTTGAAACCTGTCGTCGAATCCTCCAACATGTTTGGTTACAAAACTTAAGTTGGTGGATTTCAAATCCCTCTGCATTTTAGTCCATTTTAGGTGGATTTGAAATCCTTCTTAAAACCCTAGTTGTTTGAAATCCATCCTTATACTTATGAATACAGTCTCTCTCTCTCTCTCTCTCTCTCTCTCTCTCTCTCTCTCTCCCTCCCTATATATATATATATATATATATATTTCTCTCACTCACTCACCCACACACACAGACACACATGCTCTACACACGTTTCACACACAAACACTCAACTCAACGCATTTCAAACACACAAATGTATATAATACCAACATTTCACGTACACACACAAAACACATTTTTCACTAAAAATTTTATATTTATATTTTTCTATTATTTGTTATAACAACAACATCAGAGCATTAGTCCGAAAATGATTTGTGGTCGGCTAACATGAATCATTCTCTGAAAACGTCAAGTCGTCTCCAATAGAAAAGTCATATGAAAAGGCAAAAGTGAAAGGTGAAAAGTTTAGTACTTAAAAAAAAAAAAGTTAGTCCTCAAATATAATCAACCACCCGAATTCTCTCCCTCCACATCGTCTTATCCAACGCCATAACTTCTCAAATTTCAAGAAACCTCATATCATTCTCAATCACTCTTATCCATGTTTGTTTAGGTCTTCCTTTGCTCTCCATTCTTCAAGCCTCCGCACCGGTGCATCAATCAGCCTCCGTCTCACATGCCTGAACCATCTTAACCGATTCTCCAACAGCTTATCCTCTATAGGGGCCACTCATACTTTTTTCCTAATCACATCATTTCTAAGTCGATTCTTTCCCGTATGGCCACACATCCATCTTAGCATACGCATTTCTGCCGCATTCATCGACTATGCTTTACAGCCCAACATTCAGTGCCATACGAAAACAAATTTAAAACTTCTCATATCCACACCACACAAACAAGAATTATAAATGAATGGATTCCATGCCTCTCAATCCAAACGGAGCCTTAAAAACTTTCAGTGGCTAAAAAATTTATATATGTTGGCGAATTTACAGGCTATGGGTTTAAACCATGTGGAAGGGATGCCGGACCTTTCTGAGGCGGACATGGTTGTATTTCTGGGGGACTTCAATTATCGGCTCGATAGCATATCTTATGATGAAGCAAGGGATTCCGTTTCACAAAGATGCTTCGACTGGCTTAGAGAGAGGGATCAGTTGCGGGCAGAAATGAAAGCTGGAAATGTCTTTCAAGGAATGCGAGAAGCTATTATTACGTTTCCACCGACATATAAATTCGAAAAACACCAGCCTGGTTTGGCAGGTAATAGAAAATGAAATTTCATGATCTATAATTAATGGTCCTTCCATGAGACGTTTTCTTTCAATGCAGTTAGCTGCCTCCAAATCTCCTAATCATTTGGGGAAAACAGTTTTTTGCTCTTGTAACTTGGACTACTTGGAGATTCAGTTCTCTAGGTGGTCCAATTTAACATCTAATTCAATTTTGGTCGAAACTGTGTATTTATGCTGGATCGATGGGAAGATCGTGTGTCGTGAAATTTGGGGATTGTGTTGATTTGGCGCGAAAGTTTATTACAGTATATTTGGGAGTGGCAATTTTATAACCAAATCGCAGTGATCCCCAGTTTTTGACATAGCGCTTCACTGGTGATAGCCAACAACTCCGGAGAAAATTACGCAATCTTCGTCAAAATTGGACCAAATCTTGAATTTTGAAAAGATATTGGACCAAAATTTAAGAGTGACAACTGACGACCAAACAATTTACACTCCTCCCACCTAATAATAGTATTCAGATCTGTTGCTCTTTGGTTATTTAGAAATCTGATATGGATTTGGTATCTTTACTAGGGTATGATTCTGGAGAGAAGAAACGGATTCCCGCCTGGTGCGACAGGATTTTGTATCGTGATACCCGTTCAGCTTCAGCTTCCACTTGTAGCTTAGACTGCCCGGTAGTCGCGTCAATACTGCAGTAAGTTATCCTTGCCACATATACTTGTGCATTTGCTGTGTTAAATTATACAATTTATCGTCAGTTCTGTGGTGTGTGTTGACCAGATATACTTGCTGCTGATTATATTTGGCTATGATATTGCTATTCTATGATTTTAATATATATCACTTGGCTTTCTTTATTGCCTTTTCTTTTCCTGACTGTCTGTTGACTGTGGAGTGAACTATTCATATGTTTTGTTGAACTTCTCTCGTGATGGGAGTAGATTTGTATCCCTACACGTACATATATACGTCCTGACTTCTTTAGTGACTTTCTTGAAAAATAACTACCCTAAATAAAATCTTCATTTTTAGTTAAGACATGCAAAGAGACATAACTTCCCTCCCCCGTTATAGGTAAGAATAGAAATCTAGGTTTGCAGTCGGGGACAAATTAAGTTGTTTGTCCTTGTGAAAAAATGGAATAAATATGTTTGTACCTCTACCCACCCTCCCCCGAACTCTGCCTGCGTGCCTGTCTCAGATCTTCAGCATGTTTCAAATTTTTTTTGGCATAAGTACAAAAACCACTCCTGAGGTTTGTGGCAATTACCAAAAGACAGCTACAACAACAACAACATCTAAGCCTTAGTCCCAAAATGATTTGGGGTCGGCTAACATAAATCAAACTTTGAAACCGTCAATAATCGTTATATAAATAACATAAAAGGAAAAAAGAGGGAAAAAGTAGAGAAAAAAGCAAATACAAAAAAGAGAATGAATGTTAAAAAAAAAAATGAGAAATCCTGAAAAATAAATTAAAATATAACATGAAATAAAAGAAAATAGGAATAAAAAAAAAATCAGACTCCATCCACCATCCGTATTCTTTCCCGCCACATTTGCCTCTCCATCGCCATACTTTCTCCAATTCCAAGAAACCGCATATCATTTTCAATCATCTTTATCCAAGTTTTCTTGGGTCTTCCTCTACCTTTCACAACATTACTTGTTCCCCAACTTTCTAGCCTCCTCACTGGGGCATCAATAGGTCTTCTTCTCACATGATCAAACCATCGTAATCGATTCTCCATCATCTTGTCTTCTATAGACGCAACTCTTACCTTCTCTCTAATCACCTCATTTCTGAGCCGATCCTTTTTGGTATGACCACACATCCATCGTAGCATACGCATCTCTGCCACATTCATCTTTTAAACGTGACACTGTTTTACAGCCCAACACTCGGTGCCATATAACAGCGCAGGCCTAATTGCCGTGCGGTAAAATTTACCCTTTAATCTATGAGGCATGCCAGGATCACATAAAACCCCTGTGGCACTCTTCCACTTCAACCACCCTGCCTTTATTCTGTGAGCCACATCGTCATCTAGCTCTCCATCCTTTTGGATAATAGATCCAAGATACCGAAAGAAAGTGGATCCATGAACAACTTTCCCATCAAATGTGATCATCCCCGCCTCTCTATCACTGTTTTCGCTAAACCTACACTCCATATATTCGCCTTACTTCGCTCACCCTAAAGCCTCGAGCTTCCAAAGTATCCTCCAAAGTTCCAATTTCATTGCACTCCAACCTTCGTTTCATCAATCAACACAATATCATCTGCGAACATCATACACCACGAACGTCATTTTGAATTTCTCTTGTCAATTCGTCCATGACTATGGCAAAGAGAAAAGGACTAAGAGCAGATCCTTGATGCACCCCAATCGTAATAGGGAATTCTTCTGTCCTCCCAACATTAGTACGTACACTTGTACTAGCTCCCTCATACATGTCCTTTATAATGTCAATATATTTCCGCGATACACCCTTCTTTGCTAAGGCCCACCAAAGTACTTCTCTTGGTACTTTATCATATGCCTTCTCTAAATCAATAAAAACCATATGCAGATCTTTCTTTTTATCTCGATAATCTTCCATCAACTGCCGGATAAGATAAATTGCTTCCATGGTCGATCTTCCAGGCATAAATCCAAACTGATTTTCTGTTATCTTCACACATTTCCTGATCCTTTGTTCAATCACTCGTTCCCACGACTTCATGGTATGACTCATTAGTTTAATTCCGCGATAATTAGAACAATCTTGAACATCACCTTTGTTCTTATACAAAGGGACGAGAATACTTTTCCTCCATGCTGATGGCATCTTATTGCTTCTCCAAATCTTATTGAAAAGCATAGTTACCCATTCGATCCCTCTCTCCCCCAAACACCTCCAAACTTCAATAGGTATACCATCTGATCCTTCTGCTTTCTTTGACCCCATCTTCTTCTTCAATGCAATTGTCACTTCACCCTTTTGAATTCTTCTCTTAAACTCTCGGTTAACCATACTTGAGGGGATGTTTAAATTCCCAATATCTTGTTCTTGATGGCCATTGAATAGGGTATCAAAGTATGACCTCCATCTCTCTTTTATCTCTTTATCTTGAACCAAAACTTTTTGGTGAGTATCTTTTTTGAAAATTACAAAACTATGTTTGAGGTTCAGTTCCTTCTAACGTTGTGTCCCAACAGTTAGTTGACGTGACGGAATTTGCTAATGTCATGGAATATTATACAGTACACCTCTCAACTTTTGAAAATATTACAAATAGCCCACCTTTCTGTCTGAATATTAATAACTAGAAGATTTTAGAGTGAGTTATAAAATGTAAGACGAAATCATTTGCAATGTTTAGAATAGTTGAAGGATGCAATTGAAATGTTTGATGACGTCAATAATTTCGGTTAGCTCTACTAGCGGCAGGTGCAAAAGATAAGCATGGGTTTTGTAATTCTAAAGGTCAGTTTTTTCTTTTGTGATTAGGCCAAACCTCAAGTGTAGTTTTTGTAGTTATCCTTTTCTTCCCTTCTGCTCTTCTGAAGGCTAGACATATTTGACAGGTACGAAGCTTGCATGGATGTAACTGATAGCGATCACAAGCCCGTCCGTTGCATTTTTAGTGTCGACGTAGCTCGAGTAGACGAGTCAGTAAGAAGACAAGAGTTTGGAGAAATCATCAGATCAAATGGGAAGATCAAGCGTCTACTTGAAGAACTATACAAAGTTCCGGAAGCAATCGTCAGCACAAATAACATAATACTGCAGAACCAGGATATGTCCATATTGCGGATCACGAATAAATGCAAGAAAGACAGAGCTTTCTACGAAATAAGTTGTGAAGGCGTGTCTATCATTAAGGAGGATGGACAAGCATCTGATCACCGCCCGAGGGGTTGTTTTGGCTTCCCCAGGTGGCTTGAGGTAATTTTCTATTTTGTTATCCCGGTCACTGATACTGCTATCTTAATAATGAAGGACCAGCGGCTAACTTGTTGTTTGTATTAATTTGGATTTTTTGGCCTTAGATTCTTCAACATGAATGAGTTCTTGCCTCTTTAAGTTACGGCGACTATACTTCTTTTGATAAATGAATATGAAGTCAAGGTTTTAACATTTGGCCCATCAGTTTCCACGTGCGTAACCACCTTAAAATTGTTCAAAGTTTTTCCAATCAAGACTACTACTCAAATCCCCCCCCCCCCCCCCCCAAACACACACACAACAACAACACACACAGTAAGTATATATATATATATATATATATATTAATAGGGGCGCATTCTATGCAGTACCAATATTAGATGCAGTACTTTACATTACTAATTTATGCATGAGTTTTGTACTAATTATGCATGAAATATATGCATTTCGTGCATCAAAATTTCAATGCATTATCTCACAAAAAATTGATGCACATAATCTAATATTTTAATGCATCGATATTTTGATGCATATATTGCATATTTTAATTCATTGAAATTTTGATGCACGAAATGCATATATTTCATGCATAATTAGTACAAAACTCATGCATAAATTAGTACTGTAAAGTACTGCATCTAATATTGGTATTGCATAGAACGCGCCACTATATATATATATATATATATTTCTCTTTCTTTTTAGAAAATACAATGGTTTTGGATTTCAATTTGTTTTTCTTTTATTTTTTTTCCTTTTTAAGTTGATCCATGTAACCTATGGCTTTGCTTAAACTGACACGACAATATGGTAAACAAACTTTTACCTCATTAATAAGTTGGTTATCTTCTTACACATGATGCATATGCAATTTTGTATTTATCATGGATTTGATTCTGTTTTGTTTTGTTTTTGATTCTTTACTTTAAATGCTACATATCTATTTTTATGTTTTGGATACAGTAGAAAAACTACTCCTCAGGTTTTGCCTAATTATAAAAAAAAATCCAGTAATCTCAATTACCAATACCCCTTTCAGGTATTACAAACACCCCATTGATGTTTGTTTGCATTTACTTAAGACGTACCTCCCAAAAGGGTGTAATTTGTAAAATTGAAATGAGTACCTAGGGGTAATTTGTTAATGGAGATTATTTTTTTGGTGGGTGCGGATGGGGGTGGGGTGGTGTAACAACTATGGAGAAGCTCAAGGGTAATATTTTGTATTTAACAGTATGCTTTTGTGAAGTACTATAGATGTTAACTTGGTTCAAAAACCTGAAAACAGGTCAATCCTGCTGCTGGAATAGTCGAAGCAGATCAGATTGCCGAAATATCAATCCGCCATGAAGAACACGCAACTTTAGAAGAATTTGTGGATGGTGTCCCGCAAAACTTTTGGTGTGAAGATGCTAGGGACAAGGAAGTCATCCTACTAGTAAAACTTCGTGGGAATTGCACAACAGAGCCCAAGTGTCACCGTGTACGTGTTCGTTACAGTATTACAGGAAAGCTTACACCTGTGAGTAATCGTAAAGCCAACAATCCTGAAAGGTCCCACGCAAATCTCCTCCGCCAGTCCGATTTTCATAGGATGAGTGGTTCGTATGATGTGGTTGACCACCTGCGAAATCTACATACTCGAAAATATCTTTAAAATGTGAAAAGGTTCATGTTATGACTCGTCATATACACATCATAAGTTGTCATTTTTTATGTGAAATTCTTCCCTACGCTGCCTGCATGGGTATCCAGACCGTACGATCAGCACATACCCATGTGCGTGTGTTCATGTATCTGTGTGATCGTTGCGGCAGGGTAGAACCTCCAATCTCTTACTAGCATCTTTCGTTAGGAACGAATCGCCTAATGCAATGGGAGCAATCCAGCTGGTAGGGCCATTCTGAAAACAAGGAAATTATTGCTGAACTTCATTGTTGGTTGTACATATTGGTGGGTAAGAAAGTTTTGATAATAAGGAAAAAGACAAGTGTTTTTAGTTGTAAAGCTTGGGTTTTATTTTATGCTCTTTCTCTTGAATATTGTATTGAAAACTGTGTATATATTTAATTTGACTAGTGTGAGTGAATGTATATATTTACTTTGTCTCTGGAATGACTGATGTATATATTTTACATTCTTTCTAATAGAGCCAAAGACTCCTTATTCTTCGGTTCTGGATTATAATGGAATAAAACAGAATGACTCACTAAACTGGCCGCACTTCTTTTCCTCATGAAGTACTAGTCATTTCATGCAATTCTTGATGCAATTTTTATTTTGGATCATCCAGAAAGAGCCTCTCTGTGTTAAGGGGTAAGGCTGCGTACATCATGGTTATCACGGCGCCAAGGCGAGGCGAGGCGCTCGGCTACCGCCCGGACGCCTAGGCGCCTAGGCGCCCGCCTAGGCGACAATTAGGCGTTAAATAAAAAATATATTTAATAAATAATAATAATTAATATTTCACTATTAAAATTAATAAACAACATTATATTAAGTCCACATTTTATAATTAAAGCCATAAAATTCAACACAAATAAATAAAGGGTACGAAGTTCACATAAGTAGCAAATACAATAACAGTTTTGTACTAGCATGCGCTATAATGCGCTATAAGCGCGATAGCGCTAATTACCTATGCAACTTGGGTTTGTACTAGAAAATCCTAATTAAAGATCTGCCACTGAAACACTAATAACGGCGCATGAGGTTAATATCAGAAACCCTAGTTACTAATATGCCACTTAAATACTTATAACAATTAACACATCAAGTCAGAAAAACTAAAAGTTCCAGCAACGCAAGCCTCATACTTCAGAAAAAAAAAAAAGTTCCGCAGCAAAGACTTCACTTCATGCCTTTATAAGGAGCGGCGGACCGCGACCGGCGTGGATGGATCGGACGGGCGGCGCGGAGACGGCGGACGCAAAAAGGACGGCGACAGCTCAAATCTAGGCGAGGCGATGGATTCAGGCGGCCTGGCCGGACCGCCTTGCCGCCTAGGCGTCGCCGTGATAACCATGGCGTACATTCGATCCCTCCTTACCCCGCTTTTACGGGAGTCGTTGAGGCATTGAGGTAATGTTGTTGGTGTGAGTGAATGTAGGAAGGAAGAAATGAAAGAACCTAGTTCACTTATTTGTAAGTTATCATCTACGTATTTGGTTATATATTCACTTTGTCCACGAAAAATATGTCCAAAGGGAGTGACATGGTTTTAAGAAAGTAGAAGAAGACGTAATTTTTAGTGGAAAAAGTGGAGAAGAGAAATATTTTTGAGTGGAGGAAGAGTTTTTGACCAAAAGAGTGTTTTTGAAAAACTTATTTATGAAATAGGTGTAGTTTCAAAAATATTTACCAAATACGTGTAGTTTTAAAATTTTATATTTTTCTAACATTTCAGTTTTTTAATTATTTTTACTGTTTTTTTTAATATAATTTTTTTTTGACTTTTTTTAACTTTTTGCTATCAATGTTTATCAAATTTTTTTATAAACACCATTATATTCAATAATTTTTTGAATCTAAACCAACAAGGGCTTCTTACAAAAACCAACAAATAATTTTTTGTACGGATGGCAATCGGGCGGGTCGGGGCGGGTACTTGAAGATCCAGACCTGCTCCACGAGGTTAATGGGGCGGGTTGACCCACTACAGGTCGCGGGCGGGGCAGGTCGACCCGTGTAGGAAAAAATATTGTTTTAAAGTGAATAAAATAAATATTTTTATGAGTTTTTATCTAGTATTTTGTTTTCATAATACATATTATTGGAAATTTGTCAATATTAACATAAATATATAAGATATATTAATAAATGTATAAAAAAGTATATAAATATAAATACTATATATATATATATAAAATATATTTAAAATAATTAAAGAGTAATACGGGGCAGGACGGGCGGGTACCCACGGGGCAAAAATGATACTTAGACCCGCCCCGTCCCGCTGTGGGTCGCGGGGCGGGGCGACCCATACGCCACGTGTCAGGGCGGGACAGTGCGGATCGGGCCAAAATTGTCATCCCTAATTTTTTGAATCTAAACCAACAAATACCATCTTAAAATAAAATCAATACCATAGGTACAATATTTTAGGTACAAAATCAACAATTGCTTCTTACAAAAAACAAAAATAAAATAAGAAACATTCGGAATAGCTTGATTCGAGAACCACCATCTGTAAAAAAAAAGATAAAAAAATAAGATATAATGTTATACCAATGAACCAAATGAAAAAAATATTGAATATGTCTTCATTTACCCTGGCTTAGATGGATATTTTTTTCGAGGTACCTAAAACATTGTACCTACGGTATTGGTTTTATTTTAAGATGGTATTTGTTGGTTTAGATTCAAAAAATTATTTGTTGGTTTTTGTAAGAAGCTCTTGTTGGTTTAGATTCAAAAAATTGTTGATTATAATGGTGTTTGTAAAAAAAAATTGATAAACATTAATAGCAAAAGTTACAAAAAAAAGGTCAAAAAAATATATTAAAACATTAAATATAGTTAAAAACACTCAAATTTTAGAAAAATATAAAATTTTGGAACTACACCTATTTGGTAAATATTTTTAAAACTACACCTATTCGGTAATAAGTTTTTCAAAAAGACCCTTTTGGTCAAAAACTCGGTGAACGAGTAATATTGTAAGTGGGGTCACTTCTATTTATGGAAAGACCATACTTTTTGTGGACGGTCCTGTTGTAACAAGATTATCGGTATCGCCGTTTTGGAATTAGAGTTATGAAACTCTTTGCGCTTTGCGGAAGCGATTTAAAGTGCAGAAATGAAACGACACAAGATTTATAGAGGTTCGGCCAAACGTGCCTACGTCCTCTCTCCGTTATCTTTTTCCATAGGCTAAAGATCAACCTCTGCACCTCTCTTCTATCGGTCGAGGGATTACCGTTACAATCTCGTCTTCTATCGGTCCTAGATAAACCGTTCACTCACTTGTCTTTTTGTCGGTCCAAGTTAAACCGTTTTCCTTTTCTATCGGACAAGGATTCAACCTATCTAGATTTCTATGGGTATTAGACAAACCTCACGTGGATATAGATTGTGATTCTAATAATGCCGGATCATTGATCCTAATAACACCGAATCCAATCTTATCCTTTCTTTTTCCTCTCGTGTATGTTTTCGTGTATAACACTCAAATACTTATTAATATAAGCTCAAATAAAACAACAAGAATGTTTATAATGATATCACAAGTATAGATGATTTGCTCAGAGTTGTTGTGTGATTTGATACCAAATGGTTTGGTATTTAAAGGCAATTTCCTCCAACTAGCCGTTACTGCCAGACCCACTTAGCGTGCGCTAAGTCTTCCTGTTTAGCGTGCGCTATTGCTATGTTACGTACGTTAATATGCATGTTGCGTACGTTACCTGCTCTTTCCTTCAATCCAGTAGCTTCTGATACTTTCAGTTAGCGTGCGCTAGTATTCTCTCGTAGCGTGCGCTAATATCACGTCATTGCTTGCGTCATATATCCGTTTGTAACTTTTGACTTCAGCTCCGAATCTTCTAACGTTCATTTGTTTGAATTCAAATGCTCTTTAGCGTGCGCTAAATATCATTCATAGCGTGCACTATGTCTATGTCAGTGCATACGACATTCCGTGTTGAAAGTCTTCACAACGGTTACATTCTACGATAGCGTGCGTTAACATGAACGCCTTGCGTGCGCTATTCATGCTTCTTAACGTGCGTTAATCTTGATCACTAGCGTGCGCTAGCTGTGCAGTTCAGTTTGCACGACTTTTTACGTCTTCGACTTCTTCGTTGTTTTGTTTTGCTTCCTTGATGTTTTTCTCTGTTTAACAACTTAATCATCAAAACTCGATAATGAATGTTTGGAATAAAAAATTCCAACATGTCCAAAAAGAAAATAAGGCCATACTTTTCATTGACGGAGAGAGTAGTATATTACTTGATCTTTGTGTAATTTTTGTCTCATAAGTTTTCAAATCTTATACTATTATGTTTATTCTCTTAAGGTTGACATATTGAAGTACCACTTGCAAACCAGATAATGTGCAAAACTAAAATTTAGAGGACCAAAATTTAATAGTATCAAAATTTACAGGACAAAAATTGCCTAAATAAATTAGGAAAATTTGTCATGGGAATTTTATTTGCCATTAAATTGTATCATATATGATCTAAATTATATTACTCCCTCCGTCCACCAAGTAGTTGTTCCTTTACTTTCTATTTTTAGATTTATTTAGTTGCAGTATATTTATTTCCACATGTTATCCCGTAGATGATACCATTTAGAGTCACTTATTACCAGACCGTTAGTATAGAATGGTGATAATAGTGTTTCTCATTTTCCTCATATTAGTGTTTCCACACATATATATGCATTGTTCTAGCGACATCTTGTTCAAAAGTTTACATTATTATGTATGCATGTGGTACTATGTTGTGCAAATATTTCCATACTTCATGTGTGCAAGTGGTGACACTTATTATTGTCGAATTTATTCAGTTGCAATATGTTTGTTTCCAACTGTTATCCTTAGATGGTAACAGTTAGAGTCATTCTGTCACCAGATTATTGGTGTATAATGGTGACAACAGTAAGTCTCATTTATGTACGAAAGTGTTTCACAAGTATATATTGGGTTGGTAACATTTTCTGCAATTCGAAATTTGTAGCAGAAGTTATTGTCATAATTTGAATTGATATTGTTCATTTTTTTGCAGGAGTTTGAGAAAAATTCGAATTTTGTGACAGAAAGGAATAAAGACGTGAAGAAATAAATTAATATGGGATGGCAACTATTTTTTAATATATTAATTGTGTCTAAGATTTAAGGATTTAAATAATTGATGTGGTCAAACATTCCCTATTTTTTGCTTCTAATTATTATGGCAATTTTTCTATATTGAAATGGTTGTACTGTTTTAGCCTTTTAAGAAGGCTCATTGAGAATAATTCCAATGAGTTAAATCAGACTCTCAATAAGGTATACACATATGTTCAAATCCCTTAAAAAGTACTTCATCCGTTCCGGTTGAAAATTTTGATTTGATGAAGGTACAACTCATTTTACAACCATCTATACTCATTTTTTCAGTCGACTAATCTTGTAATTTATATAATAAAAGAATTTTAATTTTATAAAATATTATATAACTTTTAATTAAATATTATGATTTTATTTTAAAATTATATTTTTAAATGAAACAAGATCATTTCTTGAAACCATACTCTTCAAGTGGGATGAGTGGAAGACTATACAAATTGGGGGGATTTGGAGGGAAGGGAAGTGAAGGAGAGGGATTTTAATTAAAACTCGTTTGGTTCATAAAAATAGAGGGGAAGGGAGGAAAAATTTAATTCATTTCCCCTCCTTTTATTTTACTTCCCCTACAATATTGAAGTGATTTGGAGGGAAGAAAAAATTTATTTATGTAATTACTTAAATATCTTATTTAACTTTTAAGATAAAATATAAAAGTAAATATTTGAGGATATAATAATCTAATTTGATTTATTTTTCCTCCCCTTTATTCTCGTAGCAAAAGGCGAAATTCCTCGCTTCTGCGCTCCACCTGGGCCAGACAGGATTGGTGGAGGAATTAAATCAGGTGACTAACCAGCCCACTAGGTGGGAGAATAATATGTCCAGTGCGCGAGCCTATCCCCATTGGAGGGATAAAACTCCCACACTGCACTGCCGTGACTCAACCGCTGGCCCTCAGTAGCAATCTGCCACCCAGGAACCAATTGAGCTGCCCATGCGGACTTCCTCCCCTTTATTCTCCTCACCAAATAAGGTGCTTCTGCTTCCCTTCTCTTTCTCATACACAATCCTTCCAAACAAGGTAAATTACATCCTCTCTCCTCCCTTTCTCTTTCTTCCATGAAAATTCCTCCTTCCCTTCATTTGAACCAAACAGACGGCATTGATGCTGCGCACCAAACTGGTAATCATTAATTAGCAATCACACACTATATATCCAACAAACGTTGTTATCAGGCTGGTTCGGTCTGGATTTGGACTTATCCGATCCCGGCCCAGTAAACTTACCGAATAAATTCGGACTGAACCAATAAGCTTATCGGTCCAAATTAAATCCGAGACCGAATCGGTAGTTACCGGGCGGGTATCCGGTCCAACCCGATAAGAAAAATCAGTTTGGAATCGGGCCGGTACCCGAATCTGAAACCCCAAATTTGAAAACTAAAAAATAAAATTATAAAAAAAAATCACTTATGTATCAAGTTAAAAATGAATATATCAGAAATAATTAACATGCAAGAAAGTATTATATATTATATTATATGAATATAAGATGAATTCCACATAAGGAAAATGTTGATTTGGAGGCTGAAAATCGTCAACTACTGTCAAGTCGTTAGGAGCAATGACATAATAATTAAAGAAGAAATTATCGGGTATTTTTGGATTAGCAGTTCGATCGCGTATCGATTTCGATTTTAATTTCATTCATGTGTCCGGCACGTTAATTTTTTTTTGAGTCCCGATTTCGAGTATTTCGATTATTGATGGGTCTCCAATTTATCCGGTCCAGGAGCCCTATATCCAACTGCCCTTCGTTCGGACTAATAAATAAGTGGCACTGGCAACACAGTTGATTCGCAACAAGAACAATCTTTTCTCCCCTTCACAAAAAAAAAAAAGAGAGGGGAAGGCGAGAAAATGGCTGGAACAGTAGGAGAAATAGTGGAAAACAAGCAGATTATATTCAAGGGATACATAGAAGGAACTCCAAAGGAAACAGATATGGAGTTAAGATTGGGGAAGAAGATTAGACTTGAGGCTCCGAAAGGGTCAGGGGCATTTTTGGTCAAGAATCTTTATCTCTCTTGTGATCCATACATGCGAGGCCGAATGCGCGACTTTCACGACTCATATTTACCCCCTTTCGTCCCTGGTTCTGTAAGGTTCTTCATTTTTTTTCGTTAGAAAAAAAATATTACTAATATTCATTAAAATTGATACTTTATTATTAAATAAATTAGAGAAATAAGTGAGAATATGGTTTAAAAAGAATTGCTAAAATTGAAAAAGTTTTTTTTTTTTTTTTGTTTTTTTGTTTTTTTTTTTTTTTGGAAAAGGTCGTTGAAGGATTCGGAGTGTCCAAAGTGCTCGATTCGGATAACCCGAATTTCAAACCCGGAGATATAATCTCGGGTTTTACTGGTTGGGAAGAATACAGCTTAATCCATGAAACACCACAGTTGAGGAAAGTTCAACCAGATGATATGCCATTGTCATATTATATAGGCCTTCTTGGTAAGTAATCTCAAAATGTTGAGTTAGTTACAAAAAAATACTCTGACTTTGATCTAATTACAACAAACCCCAGATATCTTTCTAAATTACAAACTTTAGTAGTTGCCTTTTTTTTTTTTTTACTATTTGTGCCCTCAATAAGGAATACTCACTCCAATTTTCTAAGAAAATGCAAACCTAAGGGGTGTTTCTAAGAATAGATTTAAACTTGTCAAAAAGCAGCTATTTGCATTGTTTTGAAAAGTATGACTTTTCACTTAAAAAGTATGACCGTCTTAAGTAAGAGCCCATAAATCCGTATCCCCGAAGTATCCACTCAGTTAAGTACGGAAATAGAAGAAAGTTGTATCCCGCGTATCCCATGTGTATCTCCATAAGTATCCCCATATACCCCAGTGTACGACACGCATACTTTGACCTTTTAGGAGTATCAGTGCCTCATAGGTAGTTATGTATGTGATGGAGCTTCATTTATCGATAGGTAGTTATGACTTTTCAATTATAATGTAGAATTAATGCTTCAGTATGCTCCCTCAAGCGTAGCCGGACTCAAGACTTACAACATGGACTCTTTGTCGGGTGGCACGAAGCTAGATCCTGTGAGGCTCGCACGTGTAGAGAGCCTGCTATAATACCATATTACAATCTCCGTGGTTCCATTCAAAATCAATTGGCAATTAGAGGAGTAACCCAAGGCGAGGCTTATATTTATCCCGTATTAATACTTCAACATGCTCCTTCACGCATAGCCGGACTCAAGGCTTATAATATGGACTCTTTATCGGGTGACGCAGAGCTAGATCATCGTGGTTCATGGGGCTCGCACGTGTAGAGAGTCTACTCTGATACCATGTTAAAGTATGTGGTTCCATCCCAAAACTAATTGGCAATGAGAGGAGTAGCCCAATATTTTTATATATTGAAAGCAAGATTTATATTTACCCAACATGGGATTAATGCTTCATCAAAACCGAACCTCAGGGGTATTTTTGTAATTATTTGGTTAGACAATTTGCATGGGGCAGATCACCTGACCAAAGAGCTTCTTGCAGGCATGCCAGGCTTCACAGCTTATGTTGGATTCTACGAGGTTTGTGCCCCTAAGAAAAACGATTACGTGTTTGTGTCCGCTGCGTCTGGAGCCGTCGGTCAGCTTGTCGGTCAGCTTGCTAAGTTACACGGCTGCTACGTCGTTGGAAGCACGGGGTCCAGCCAGAAAGTGAGTATGTTTTGGTTGGGCATATTGTATAGTGTGCATAGAATCAGTGATGCATTCGACTTAAATCTACCAAATTCTTGTGATTATGAAGGTTGATCTCCTGAAGAATAAACTTGGATTTGATGATGCCTTCAATTACAAAGAAGAACCTAATCTGGATGCAGCTCTTAAGAGGTTAGACAAAAATGATTAATGGTTAAACTAGAATTGTGATGCTGTAATTAACTCTGAACAATAATCTCATTTACTATTCAAATCTTTTTTATAAAAAATCAGATACTTTCCACAAGGCATCGACATATACTTTGAAAACGTGGGCGGAGCCATGCTAGAGGCCGTGCTCCTCAACATGAGGATTCACGGTCGGATTGCCGTCTGCGGGATGGTGTCTCAACACGGTACGTCCGATCATCAACAAGGGATTCGGAACATGTTTAGTCTGATTACCAAGCGCGTAAGAATGGAGGGGTTTCTGCAGAGCGATTACTTGCATTTGTTTCCGAGGTTTCTTGAGGATGTTACAAGTCTTTACAAGCAAGGGAAGATAACATATTTAGAAGATATGAAAGAAGGGTTGGAGAGTGGTCCTTGTGCATTTGCTGGTTTGTTTTCTGGGGAAAACGTAGGTAGGGGTGGCATTTCGGAACCGAAAATCCAAAACCGAACCGAAAAAACCCGAAAAAATAACCGAAAAACCGAAACCGAAGAAGACCGAACCGAAAAACAAAAAAACAGAACCGAACCGAACTAATTTGGTTCGGTTCTCGGTTCGGGGTAGAGCGGAACCGAACCGAACCGAAATGGACCGAAGTCAAATTTCAACATACTAAAATAACCTTGTTTTTATGATTTTGGTGTGTTTCGAATTTTAGTATAATGTGTTTTCCTTTTGTAAGACCCTCATGGGTCCAAGAAGGACCGATAATATGCTCATGAATTTGTGATTTAATTAATTTAGGTTGAGAGAATGAAATTTCTGTGATTTACGATTGTTATATATTTTGAGATATTTGGAAATTGCTATGCAACTCTAGCTTTTATCTTGAACATATATATATATATATATATAACTCTTGTTGGCTTGTTGTTATATATAACTTATTCTATTGCATATAATATTTGAATTTATATTGTGAAGAACCGAAAAAATATAAACCAAATCGAAACCGAACCGAATATTTATAAAACCGAACTTAACCGAACCGAACTTCAAAAAGAACCGAACCAAACCGAAACCGAATATTTGGTTCGACTCTCGGTTTTGGTCAAAAACCGAACCGAATGGAACCGAGTCCACCCCTAAACGTAGGCAAGCAGGTTATATGTGTTGCGCCGTGAGTGAAAATCCCGTTTGTTTTCTCGGGTTTTTATGAACCGGAACGTGTGATGTTGTATGGTACTTTCTTTCGTTCAAAACTTTGGAATATGTTTAGGGTATAATATAGAAACTACCCATGAGGATTTGGGTATCTTTTGGTAAAAATAAGTTACTCACTCCGTCCCACAAAACTGTGCTCATTTTGATTTTGACCGGTCTCTCCAAATAAACTTTTCACCATTAATAATTTCAATTATATATGAATAAAAATTATAAAAAAATAATATTTGAAAAATACACATTAAGACAAATCAAATAAGTATTTACATTACTATAATTTTTTATATATTGGTTGTAATTCATGGTCAAGAATGTTGACCAATAAAAATCAAAATGAGCACAGTTTTGTGGTGGGATGGGGGGAGTATTTTTTTGAACTTATTTAAATATCGTTGTTTGGTACGTTATAAAATAAGTTTAAAAGCTAACTTATAAGGAACAGAGAATTTATTTGCTAGATTGTCAAACACAACTTTAGAGTTGTTTTGAATAACAATTTGATCACTTTAAAACTAGTGCAAAATTTGTGGAGTTATCAAGAGCATGATGATCGTACTTTTTTTTAACCAAAAAGTCTTGAAATATTATATGTGATTATTTTATATTTTTTATTACAAAATATAAAGTAGTAATTGTATAAGAGGTTTATATTATTTCTATAGTATATTTGAAAATACTTCTTCAAACAGAGATTATTTACATGAACAAGAGAGAAAAATTTGTAATAAAATAATAAATAATGTAGGTAATTCTTCAGATTTTTGTTATCTGGATACTTTATTACTTGTTACTATTGATATTGTTACGTAAATTTGACTATCAGTGGATATTGGTTTTGGAGTATATAATCCAAAACCATTTCAAGACAAACCATTTCAAGACAAACCATCACGGATAACTTCTTTTTTGAAACTTAAAGGGCAACTTGCTCAAAAAGAGACTGCCATTCTTGTATGAAACACTTCAGTGATGTAAATATTACAAAGATGGGGGCTAGGGGTCAGTATCATAATTGAAAACTGCACCTATTTTGCGGGGCGTGATGGGGCGAGGTAGGACAAACGAGTACAATATTGAAATATTTTCTGTAAGTGTTTTCTCTTGTTAGAAGCAGTATGACGGGTCGACGCGGCACGATGGGACGGGTGGAAAATAAGAATGTACTCGCCCCTCAAATTTGTTGTGAGGTTGAGATCAACATTTTAAACCGCCTCCCCACATTTTAGGATGCAAGGATTGATGTTTATTAGATAATAAATAAAAATTAATGTAGAACAATATTTATTTGGAAGGAATAATTTACTTAAAAAAATATGAACGCTTTAGAGGTAAATCTTAATATTGTATAGTGTATACACCTCATAAAAAAATTTAATTACAATTCATAAAAATTGATATAAAAAGATATTTATTTAGAAGTAATGATTTAATTTGAAAGAAAAATAAAATATGAAACTCTAGAGGTAGGTCCTCATAATTTACACGCCCATATGTTTAATTTCAAATCATAAAAATTGATATGAATTTTTTCTAGAAGGATGATTTAATTCCGAAAAAGAGATGTGTATAATATTAATTAGATTAAGACAAGATTTTAATTGGATAAAAGTTTATAAAAATTAGTATGTAAAAATATTTATTTGGAAGGAATGCTTATTTTGAAAATAAAGATATGTAGGGCATTTTTTAGCACAGAGAATAATTTTAATTAGATAATAAATTATGTGGGAATCAATTTTTTAATACCAAAGCATAAAATTGATAAGTTCTATATCCTCATTCATAAAACTATAAGTTTTTGGTAACATTTTGATTAAAAAGACTAAAATGTCCTCTCTTTTGTTGTATTGTTGACTTCTCACTTTTTCTTTTATTTATTTAATTTAAACTACTTTTCTTCTCTTTTTTCTTTTTTACTTTCCTCCTCCGATCGATATTAATGTCCAACAACCAAAATTTAACTACAAACATATACATCAAAACAACACAACCATTTTATTTTTGACAAAGGGTCTCTCAAAAAATCTTATAGAAATCACAAGATTGTTCGAAAATAAAAGTTGACGTTGAAATAGGACTTCATTTGTCGTGCTTCTGAGTTCATAAAGAAGGTATGCATCATTATTTGAACGATGAAAAAATTCCAGACTGTTTCTAACGGACACGATCGCCGCACACGATGGGAAGCCACCGTGCAACGATCGCGGTGCAACGATCGCGGTGCAACGATCGCGGCGCAACGACCTTAACATCGCGTGCGCAACACTAACGTGTACACGATCGCTTAACACGATCGCCTACAATCGTGTGCGCGATCGTGTTCATGGACGTAAACTTGCACACGATCATCGCACACCGTAGTATACGATCGCCGTGCATCGGCCGTGTCCAAGGCGCATCGCTTTATAATATTGTTCGCTCATTTTTCCGAATAGTTATTCATCTTTTTGTAATCGATGTCGTGGCGTATTTTGATACATCACGGTGGTCATTGGGAGCGATCGACATATGTAGACGGGACTCCTTTTTGTCTATATCGACACGAGCAAAGTTAGTCGTGCAAACCTCGTGGGGTTATCGAGAGAGGGTTTGGGTGGTCCAAATGAGTCCGATTACAAATTATGGTACTTGACACACATGGCCAAAGGAAACAAAGTAAAAGTCCTATTACTGGGCGATACTGAGATACTTCGATTACTAGTAGAATACAAGGAGGATCCCGAGGTCTATGTTGAGAACAGCAGCTCCTCCACTCCCGAGGTTAATATGGGATGTAGCAATCGAGAGTAGAGCCCGGCAACATAAATTATGACATGCCTTCCAAAGAGTATCAATACGAGGAAGATGAGGAAGACGAGGAAGATGAGGAGGTGCATACATCCGAAGATGAAGATTGTTGTAAAGACTTGCTTGAGTCACTATCTCATGAATTTCTTGCTTGGTTCGCCAACCGGCCCAAATGGATAGGATTATGAGTCGTGGAACTTCTCATCCGACCATCAATCATGAGCGAGCATGAGCATCTACAATCAATGCGTAATCGAATCATTCCATTTAGGACTCAGAGTGCCGGACTTTGGGTTTGGGTCGAGCACCCCCACCGACACGGCCGCCTAGAGGTGGGGTCCATCTTTCGTTCGAAGACAGAGTTGAGGATAACTGTAGGAATGTATCATTTGGAAAACATGCTACAGTGTATCACTGATCGTTCCGCCGATAAACGTATAGTGTTTGTCTGTAAGAGTGGGCGAAAAAATTGTCAGTTTAGGTTGTGTGCTATTGAGGGTGCAACTATTTGGAGAATTACTAAGTTGACATTGGAGCACAGCTGTCACCCTAATTTGAACCGTGCTGCCGCACGATCGGTCACTTCTGAGGTTGCCGCCCATTATTTTGCTAAAAGATTGACCGGTGAGGGAGTCACTTTGAGGCCAAAGGAGATGATTGCAGAGATGTGTAGGGAGTACGGCATTGACATGCTATACAGTTTTGCTCTCTGAACGAGGAATATAGCGATAGAGAATACATATGGCGGCTTTGATGAGTCGTATCAGAGGCTCCCATCTTATCTGTATTTGTTAAAACAGCGTAATCCAGGGACAATTTATGATTTGCAGACGACTTGTGAGGGAGTGTTTCGCCACATGTTCGTTGCACTCGGACAGAGTATTAGGGCATTTGATACGTGCCTTCGACCGGTGATTATAGTTGATGGGACCCACCTGAAGGGAAGGAATAAATGAACTCTATTTGCGGCCGTCACATTTGACGGGAACGAGCAAGTATTTCCTCTTGCTGTTGGTCTCAGTCCGATAGAGAACGACGAGTCATGGACTTATTTTCTGTATAACCTGCGCAGATGCTACATCCGATGGAAGATTTACTGATTGTGAGTGACCAACATAAGAGCATTCAGAATGCTGTTCGAGCCGTCTATCCGAATGCATTCCACGGATTTTGCTATCACCATCTTGCAAAAAATCTGACATCCTACGGTGCGCATGCTATAGGACTCTTTAGAACTTCTGCCTACACGCATCGAGAAGAAGTTTTTGAAAACTACTTTTCGAAACTACATATCGAAAGCCCTAATGGGGCGCACAGGCGCCTTTATGAAATTAGGCCAGAGAGGTGGGCTAGGTCGAAGTGTCCGGTACGACGCTATAACTTCTTGACATCCAATGCTGTTGAATGCTTTAATAATCGTATGTTGTGGGCGAGGCGTTTACCTGTTTGCTCGTTACTTGAGATATTTCGCCTAATTTTAGAGAATTGGTTTGATGAGAAGCGGGGAGAAGCTACGTCAAGAGACCATGAGTTGACAATGCACACTTTTGAAAATCTTTCTAACTCTGTGCAAGCCAGTATGACTCTTACCGTTCGAGCTACCACCCCACTTGTTTATAAAGTCGAAGAAAACAAAGTTTCTTATGAGGTCGACCTTTGAACATGGACATGCTGTTGTCGTGAGTTTGATTTGGATCAGATTCCATGTCGTCATGCCGTTGCCGCTATAAGGTAATTGTCTATGCTGTTGTGTGTACATGGATGGTGGCCATTCAATGTTTTTGTCTATGCTGTCGTGTACACGGTCATGGCAGAATGCTTACGATCGTAACCCACGATGGGCACGATCGTAACCCACGATGGGCACGATCGTAACCCAATGGGCACGATCGTAACCCACGATGGGCACGATCGTAACCCCACGATCGCCATGATCGTAACCCAATGGGCACGATCGTAACCCACAATGGGCACGATCGTAACCCACGATGGGCACGATCGTAACCCCACGATCGCCATGATCGTAACCTACGATGGGACACGATCGGCACGATCGTAAACCACGACCGACACGATCGTAACACACGATCGGCACGATCGTGTTTTGCCATCGTGTGGAAAACAGGGCAGGTCTGGATTTATCCTGCACCTCATCAATATCAAAAATACATTATCCTATACAACATCCTTGACATAATTGCTTATTGTAACAGGCACGCCGGCAATGGTTTGTCCGTGTACGATTTTGTTAGTCCTTATTTTAAGCAACAAGGCATTAGAGAGACTTATAAGGAGCATATTAGTCCCATCCCACATCCTGATGAGTGGAATGTCCCACCGGAGATCTCATCCATCGTTTGCGTACCTCCAGAGGGGGTACGACAAGCCGGTCGACCAAGGATGAGTCGCGCACGGTCCGCTGTTGAAAATTTGCCCGCAGGTGGACGGCCTCAGGTGTGCGGTAGGTGTAAAGGAACCGACCACAATAGAAAATCTTGCAAAGCATTCATTCCCATAGGTGGTGTGGATTTGAATATCCCTGAAGAAACTCAAGGAATCGATGAACAAACGAGGCAAAGGCGCCGGCAGAAGAAGAGGTGTAGCATTTGCCGCAATGATGACCATGACATAAGGGGATGTCCATACCGTGAAACTTAAATTGCTTATGTATTTTTATATTTTGTGACTTACTAGCAACAATCATGTGCTGATATTTTGATCCTCGATGGACCATGTATTGATTCAGTATTCTGATTATTAGTTGAAATGCATAATTTTGTGTCTATTTTCTTTACCTTTGAATTGAAATTTAAGTGTTCAGTTATGTAAAGCAAATAAAGGTGATTATGGAGCCAAACATTAACCATAACAAAGTAGCTCACTTCAAAGAGCAATAGTTTACAGCAAAGGGATATCCAAAGCATATAACTTTACAAAATAAAATTCAATCACCATCACACAAAAATATCTAATAATAACATAAAAAAAACGATCACTTGGATCTCTTTTCCCCCATCTGCTGCTGTATCTTTAGTCTTGTATCACCATCTTCATGAACTTCCTCTTCTAAAATAACTTCTTTGCTTTTCTTCTCAGAAATCTCCAAATCATTATTATCATCACCATCTAGTATGACTGGAGTGCTAGCAGTGTTTTTAAATAGGCCCTGTTTCATGGAACACATTAATTCGCAATGATAGTCAGTACACATACAACAAAATCAAAAAACTTACTCTGATCATTGAGTATCTTCCTCTCGGCCTAGTTCTGTATGGTGGGTTGGGGGGAGGTATCCTCCTTCTTCTTTTCGGTGGTGGTGCTTCGATTCCTCCTAAATCGCTTTCTCGTAATCGGCCGCTCATTTCGCGTATTTGATTTTAATGGATTTTAACTGAGGTTAATTGATTAGGGTTTGTAGTGAAAAGGGGGGCTACGGTAGGGAACATGTATTTCACTCTCAGTCAATGACGATGAGCTTATATTGAAAAAGGGGGGGGGGGGGGGGGAACCGACCCACGATGAGATTTTATAATAAAATAATTTGATGTTGACCTTTGCAGTAAACACGATTGTGCACACGATCGCCGGGATCGTGTGTTCGAATTGTGTGACACGTTGGCAACCAGGTGTCACGTTGTCTTTGGTGTCAAATTGGTACTGTATCCACGTATGCACACGATCGTGTACACGGTCATGTCCACGATGGAACACACGATCGTGACCCACGATCGTGTCCACGATGGAACACGCGATCGTGTGCACAAGAACATCAAGAATTTTCACTAATTTCTCAAATTACTCGTCAATTTAGGTGTTGTTACTTATATATTAACAATTATTTGTTAATGATACACTTATTTAAAAAGTTAGTGATTGAATTAACATAATATATTGCATATCATGTGTCGTCTATCTGTTCTCAGTGTATTAGTTCGTACGGATAAGTTCAATCATCTGGATGAAATATCTCATATACTAATGAATTACAACGAAATGACAAATAGGAGTTTGTATACGAAGCTATATAGTAATTAATGTTTGAACAAGCGATGTTTGAATCACAAAACATCATTCTAGATAACACAATAAATCAAATTTGCAAAAATACCAAAAGTTCATATGCACACAATCGTGACCCACGATCGTGTCCACGATGGAACACACGATCGTGTGCACAAGAACATCATGAATTTTCACTAATTTCTCAAATTACTCGTCAATTTAGGTGTTGTTACTTATATATTAACAATTATTTGTTAATGATACACTTATTTAAAAAGTTATTGATTGAATTAACATAATATATTGCATATCATGTGTCGTCTATCTGTTCTCAGTGTATTAGTTCGTACGGATAAGTTCAATCATCTGGATGAAATATCTCATATACTAATGAATTACAACGAAATGACAAATAGGAGTTTGTATACGAAGCTATATAGTAATTAATGTTTGAACAAGCGATGTTTGAATCACAAAACATCATTCTAGATAACACAATAAATCAAATTTGCAAAAATACCAAAAGTTTATATGCACACGATCGTGACCCACGATCGTGTCCACGATGGAACACACGATCGTGTGCACGGCCGTGCCCACGATGATACTCACTGTCGTGTGCACACGGTCATGCCAGCCATCGTGCGCACACGACAACATCGACCCATGACGGTGGGTATGTTGCACACGATCGTAACACACGATGGCCACGATCGTGTGCATCCATCGTGTGTAACACAAAGCCAAAACATAAAGATTTAACAACACAACACGATCGTGACCCACGATGGTCACGATCGTGTTCATCCATCGTGTGTAACACAGAGCCAAAACATAAAGATTTAACATGAAACATTCATATTGCCAAAACTGTCTAAATACAACATAAATATTTAACAACACACCATAAACCATTCTACATGTCTAAAGACAACATAAAGATTTTAGCAGCTAAACTATATCGATATTTCTTAATATATTTTTCATTAAGTTCCTTGATTTGATGCCTTGCTCCTGGGTTTGCAGAGACGAGTCGATCCAAGTACATGCACGCGAAGGGGCCACAACTGTGATTGTCGTTTTGTATGAACTGTAGCTCTCGTGGCATAATTTTGAAACTCATCTCCGTGTCATACTTCTTCTTCGATTGGTTGTTCACAATACCGGATTGAGCTAGCACACGAGGCATCGACGCATAATCGGTCGCAGCTTGGTTGAATCGGTATCGACCATCTTCGTGGTGGTGTGACAAGGAATCGCATAACTCCACGGTCCATGTTATGATGTCAATCTTGATAGTCACCTGCTGGCTCGTCGAGGCAACAAATGGCAATGATCTGTTGAAACAAAATATGTAATCATATAAGATCATCACATCAAACATAGTGAATCATTTATAAATCGTCAATTATTTATAAATATAAATTTCAAACTTACTTCGTTGCAATTTAACCATGGAACCGCATGTGGTGTATCAAGACCTGTCATGTAGTCCTCGATGCATTTAGGAATTTTCCACTCCTTGTAAACCGGCTTCCCCGTCACCTTGATACCAAGTGGATCATCCGGATGGAGTCTTGCAAACTCGTTGGCCAAAACTAACTACAAAAAGCCAAACCACAAAATTAAAAAAAATCGATATCACACCAATGATATACAAGTGAGTAGGTTAAGGAACTTACGTAAAATAGGGAGCCGGCAAGTACAGTCCCAACTCTACCGACACCAACACTACGGACTCCCCTCCGAAGCCTCGCTCGAGTCGCAAGCACATAACAGTCTATCACCTCGGCATCAAAGTCTTCACGGCTAGACTCTATCCGGTCAAATAACGCCTGGGTGAGAGCATGCCCAATCTCCAAACACCGGACAATAGCATCGCGTGGCTGCTCCCTCCTAAACTGTAGGTACAACTTCTTCAGAGCCTCGCTATCTCTTGGAGGCGCAACCACAAAAGGCTCCCGAAGAGCAGCAGATGGTCGACTCACTCGCGGTGGAAGACTACGCTCACCCAAATGCCGCGTCCGCACTCTCACCATCTTCGTCACCCTCGGATCCCTCTCACAACTATAACGATCGAGAGTCAGACAATGACCGCTCGATCTCAAAACTGGCCGCTCGATCCGAAATGGAGGTTGCCGCCAGACCACCACCCTCACTTCAAACATCGCACCGTAATGATGCTCGCCCCGAAACCAGTCGAACATCGTCCCATATCAATAAACGGCGCCTCAAATGGCTCATATTGATGCTCGTAATCAAGGGGTCCGCCGAGTCCGCTCAATGTAATGATGAATCCGAGAATGGTGACCGTGGCCGACCTCGGAATGGTGGGTAGGCGGATGCCGAGAATGGTGACTTACCGACGCCGAGAATGGTGACTCGACGCCGAGAATGGTGACTGGCCGACGCCGAGAATGATGACTAGCCGACGATGAGAATGGTGACTGTGTCCGCGCGCAGACCGAGTGACGTTGAGGGTCGGGAATCCTCCGCCGGCGCCGCTAATGCATGCGTAATGACGAGGCCTATCATGGCTCCCACCGAGTAGTGTACCGGCTCCTAGAACGTCTATGCATAGGTCCGAAGAAATCCACGATCCCGTAAAGCACCCGATGAGAAACTCGAGCAATAAATCCGACTCAGAATCGTCAGACAAGATCGCCTTCAAACGGCGATCAAGTACTCATCCTGCTCGTGTCTCAGGTGTGGTCCTGACAAGGAAGTCCGTGGACACAACACACCCTCTCTGCCGCCTCTCCCGGTCCGATGTCTCTGCACCATCTACCGGTGGGTACTCTGCCGGCGTCGCTTCGACACTTTATGTGCCGACTCATATGTAATCAATTTTCCAAAGAAATTCTTCTTCAACCTATCCATAACTTTCTTCCTGGATCGGCGCAGGCTCATCCTCCTTATTCTTCACAGCTATTCTTACAGGCTTAATGAACTTAACGTCATATGGCGAGCCATTCTCAAAGCTTAGGTAGTAGTACTCAGCCTCATCCTCCTCCAAATGCGGTAAAGAGGGAAGTACTCTGTGCTGCAAAATTAGTCATTAAATAATACCATTAGATGGGCAATCACATAACGTTTAAGAGATGAAGTCAGGAGAAAATACGTTTACAAATTTATGTACCTTATCGTCGAAGAAATGAGTGAAATCACAAATCATCTTCCTCGTAGTCCACATCAAACATCGGGGGACTTGAACAGTTTTATCTCGAATACCACACAATGCTCCCAATGCAGGAATCATCTCATACGACCATATTTGTAAAGCCCAAACAGGACCATAGAAGTGATAGTCCTTATGCTCTTGTCCCTCCTTCATGGCAATGTTGCCTATATAGTAAGATAAAACCTCAAAGGCATAAGAACCCCAAGGAAACATATCCCACTGCTCGAAATCCTCCACTAATGCCCATGCCCATCATGTCGTCACGGCATAGGATAAAGTAGTAGTATATAAGCAAATTGGCAACCTTGACATAATCTCTTATGTCTCTACCAAAATCTCGAGCATTGAACCTCTTCCGCAGAACACTAACCTTAATATTTTTGCCATGGAGTATTCTGTGGAAAATACCGTCAGACGGAAGAAGATGGTCGTCCTGGGATGGAAGGTAGAGTTTCCAAAATGGAGTCCCGTGATCATGGCAAAATCACGAGCCGTAAAACGAATGGTCCTCCCGCAAACCTGGAACCACGACTCATCCGGGGGGATTTGATCACCCTCCAATTGACGGGCAATCAAGTGATGTAGGGCAGTATTTGAACTCCTCCTAACTTTAATCAAGCGCCCAGACCCCCTGGCCAAGCTCTCGATAGCTCGATCAAGAATCGCGAATTGCGGCCCATACTTCTTAATGTCTCAATGATCTCTTTAAATACCGCCTCCCGTATGTAAAGATTCACTTGACGTGTAACAAAACGCAATGTAGGTCTCTTCCATACGCAACCAGTCTGCAATATGGACATACAACTCATAAGAATATGATAGAATGCTTAAGAGAACGAAAAAAAATTTCTTCCTTGCAAACGATCGCAGCACACACGATCGCTGTTCGTCGTGTGAAGACCATCGTGCCACACGACGGTTCACACGACGGCAACGATCGTGTGCTCGCGATCGTGCAAGGCAGGAGCTTTTGGTCTTCTAGCACACGACGGCACACACGATCGACGACCGTCGTGTGTAACCATCATGCCCACGAAAGACCATCGTGTACACGATGGTCTCATCTTCTTCAGCACGATCGTGGGAAGATGAACAACCGTCGTGGCACGATCGTGTGTGAATGAAAATACACTAACCGGCGGCTCATTGACGAATTGCTCTTCAGATGGAGTGTCACTAGCGGAACTTCTGGCGTCTTCGGATTCTCTGTGGTAGTCGGAGGTCGACATTTTCTGGCCGGCGAAGGGTTTCACGACGGGAGAGTTTTTTTTGCAGAGGGAGAGTTTTTTTGCAGAGGAAAATATTGAGTTGTGGGACCGTTTTTTTATTGTTGTTTCGTTTTAATAATCTTCCTTTTTCTTTTTTATGTTTTTTTTTCTTTTAGTGGTAGACTTTAAGGGTAGTAAAGTCTTTTAACACATTTTGGTATCAAAAACTTATAGTTTTATGAATGGGGATATATAACTTGTTACTTTTATGCTTTGGTACTAAAAAAGAGAGATCCCATAAATTATTAATAGCTTAATTAATTGATATATGTTAAATTAGACCCATAAATTATACTCCCTCCGTCCACCACCCATATGCACTCTTTTGACCGGCACGAGTTTTAATATTTGAGATGACTTAGTTGGTAGGATGTGTTATGAGTGGAGTAAATGGACCCACTTGTATTGTAAAAGGGTAAAAAAATTGACAAAAATAAACAATGCACATAGATTGCGGATGGATGGAAAAGGAAATTATTGCACATGGGCGGCGGACAGAGGGAGTATATAGGAATTACAGGGTATCCTTACGGTACTATACATCATTTCTATTGAGATCCTGTATAAATACCCACTATACACATCTCAGACTTGTTTCTCTTTCTGTCTCCGCTTTTATTTCCATTTTTATATATTTATATAATGCTCCATCAACTCCTTTGTTTTTTTCCATACTTCAATCAAAAGGTTAACTAGTGTATGTGTGTGTGTGTAATGAGAGAGAGAAAGAGAGGGAGGGAGGGAGGGAGGGAGAGAGAGAGAGAGAGAGAGAGAGAGAGAGAGAGAGAGAGAGAGAGAGAGAGAGGGGGGGGGGGGGGAGGGAGGGAGGGAGGGAGGGAGAGAGAGAGAGAGAGAGAGAGAGAGAGAGAGAGAGAGAGAGAGAGAGAGAGTAATGTTGCATGAATCGTGTAACATCGTCATAATCCAAGAATTACAATGCTATTTCTACGGACATGCAGGCAGAAACCTGCCGACAGGAGTACACTGAATAATCATCAAAGAATGCAAGCATGAAGACAAACGCAATTTATATAGAAGTAGAGTATCATTTAGATCAGTGAACAATCTAATTATGTGTAGTCATCAATACTAACAACAACAATAACATTTCAGAACAACACTCGTTCTGATCACTCACGCACAAGAACTAGTGTCTCTTTCTAGCAGCCTATGTTACAAACATCACCATCTCTTCCAACAAGCTAAACGAAAGAACAAGAGACAAGACTGACAATAGCGTTTTGTTAAGACAATTCTACAACGGGAGAGAGTATCCCCTAAGGTATCTGGAATCCACGCCTGATTCCCGCACCAATGCCACCCTTCCTGTCCGTGCCACCTTGATAAAAGAATCATGGAAAAAATAATTTTGAGGTTTCATCGAGGCTAGTCTAATTAATCTAACGTATTTGCTTCATTTCGAGAAGTTATGTAACATAGAGAAAGTAGCAATAATCACAATTGCAATAGAAAAAAATGATTAGTATAGAGCTACCAAAGACTATTTCTTCTCTTTTTTTTTTTTTTTTTTTTTGTTGAGGAAAGCTACCAAAGACATTTAAATTTAGGCTCATTCCAGATTTGGCCATGTAAGTATAAGGGAGCCCTGTAAATATTACGTTTAGCAATTGGCAAGTATAATGGTTGACATATTTCATCGTGCAAGTATTCTATGTAGCAGCATCTGTTACGATGGTTATAAGCTAGGGAATCCTAACTTAACCCAAAACAATGGTCAAAGGCAAAGGGTCGATTCCCACTAATATACCCTTCCACACTTTCATATGGAATCGATGTGGGATAACGTAACAACCCATTTCCTTTCAAACCGGACGTCCACGGATGGCAACTCATACGAAGGCACACTTCCCTGGTGGCAGCCCCCTTTGGGCACACATCCGAGGTGGCGACTCCTGGGCCCACCTTCGGGTAGCCCTTTCCGTAGCCCGCCCCAATCCGGCAGGTCGGACCATAAATTGTTAGGCATATAAGCTAAGGAGTCCTAACTTAACCCAAAATCATGGTCAAAGGTAAAGGGTTGACCCCCACTTATATACCCTTTCACACTCTCATGTGGAATCGATGCGGATATCGTAACAGCTTCAGTCACGTAAATTTTGATTTTTGGGCAATTCTGGTCCCGTAATTTCTAAGTTCATGGAAGTTTCCTCTTGAATGAATACTTCAATATTAAAAATTGCAGATAATCAAAATTTATGAATCCAAAATTGTGCAAGTATCAAAATTTAAGGGACCAAACTACTATATGAGATACCTACCCACCAAATATGTCACCCTTTCACCTATGGACAACCAAAATTGTGTAAAGATCAAAATTGTTGCATAGGACATTTACAGACCTACGAAGCACCAATACTCCTTAAAGATCGAAGTATGTGTGTCGAACACTCGGGGATACGGATTTCTACTATTTTTTCTTTTCTAAAACGGGGGATATGCCGGTGATACTCCGGAGATCTGTATATATAGACTTATTTATAAAAATATAAAAATGGGAATTTTTATATAAAATAAAATTTCGGGGTCTTTTTATTTATCTTAAAAATAGGAGTAAAATGTTATTAATCATCAATATTATCAATATTATTTTTAATTTAAGTACATTTTCTGGTTTTTATTACAATATATAGAGAGAGATGTGTGTGTATATATATAGTATACATACCCATGTGTTGGTTTTTCGAAAAATGACATTTCCTTTATCCGTGCCCATAGCGGTACCGTGTGCATACCCATGTCTGTGCTTCATAGTTACGGACGAAATGTGCCACCACCTTATAACCAAAATCGCTTTGTGTTGCGCAGGGTATCATAGCACTTTGGGATTTGTGCAGTGGTTGTTAAAAAATTAAGAAAATTATTACATTATTTATCAGTTCCAAGCTCCAACCTAGTGAAAAGTTGTTCATGTGCTTGAACATATCATATTTCGAGTAAAACAATTGAAGGAAATCTAATAGGATAGGGATTTAAAAAGAATAAGGCAGCGATTGTTTGTCACCTCATTTCGTTCATTTTCATTTTTTGTGTGAATAGTGGTCAAATGTTTTTTTTTTCCAAAGTGAAAGTTGGAAAATGCAACAATTGTATTTGATGCTTATGAATTGTTGTGGAAATAATAATGTATAAAAATGAAAGAAAAATGATAGGCACTACGAATATTTTGTACAATTCGTGATCAAGATTTAGAGGGGAGGAAATGGTGATAAATTAGCAAAATTACTGAAATACTTTAAGTTGATGTGAGAGGAAAGAGAACTAGATAGTATAATTTGGTATTGGGATGTATGAAAGAGAAAAAAAGTGAGTTAATTGTGAGAGGAAATGAGATATTGCTTAAAAATTCCTCTTTCCATAAGCAATCACATGTTCCACAAAAATTTCAGTCAGAGATGGAAACTTTGAAAACTTTCAATCAAACCCTAAAATTTCCAATTTTTAGAATTTTTCAAAAACCTACCTTTGGCTAAAAAAATTCGTCTCGATGGCATGTTTGGAATAGGGTTCGCCGCTGGGATTTAGAATGTAGGTATTCAAAATCTTGGGTATTGGGAGTCCTGCGAATAGTAAGAATAATTGTTTGTTGTGGGATTGAGAATCCTTTTATTGTATATGTCAAATAATGGCCCTGTTTGGCAATCAGCGGTTAGCTCATAGCTGATTGATTAGTTATTTTGACTAGGTGTTTTGACTAGCTGATTGTATTAGCTAGTTTGACTAGCTTTTTATATTAGCTGTTTGTATAAAAGTGTTTGATAAATAACTAAAGTTGATACCGATTTAATTGTGTAAAATAACCAACAAGGACATTCACCCAATTCATTATTTTGACGATTTCTATATCCTCACTTATTTAAAAAAATCAATAAACTTAGATTTTAATTTATATAACATAAGATAATAAGTTAAAACTATTGTCTAAATCTACTTACATATTTCATTAAAATAAAGTTATTTCTTAAAAAGGGGAACTTTAGTGGAGTAGAAAAAAATTATTCAATTTGAACAAAATATAATTGGACTATAAAAATTTAAATATTACTTTAGTTTCAGTATATAAATTTTTTCCTAATATATAATTTTTTATGTAGTAATAATAAAATATTTAATAATTATTGTAATAGTACAACTCTATAAAATTGAGATAGAAACGTATCCCCACCATTTAATCATATTTGCGTTATATTAGTTTATTTTTTGAAATTTTGGTTTGAGATTTATGATTAAGGAAAATATTACAATTTATAAATATGTAGGGATAAATAAGTCTTTTCACTCATTTATTGAATAAGCTGATTGAAAAAGCTCCTAAAATAAGCTTTTTGAAAATTAGAGGATTGAACCCAATCATCTAATTCAAAAAGCTCCCAACTAAACATCAAATTTAGACGTTTATAAAGTCAAATCTCTAATTTGTTTCAAACCTCTAAATTTGGCTCAAAAGCTGTTTACCAAACGGGGCCAATGTCTCGAAAAGTGGATGAACTATTATGATATTATTATATTATTTTTAGTTATATATATTTTAAAGGTAAAATAGGAGAGAGAGAGAGAGAGAGAGAGAGAGAGGAAGAGAGGGAGATGCATGATGTGACAAAAGGTGTGAGAAGTTGATTGGGCATTTGAAATTTGAGTCTTATAAAAAGCGGCTATTGAGATGTATAATCCAAGTCCAATATTTTAAACTCTAACCCAAACATCCCCTATATATGAACCTTGAGTGGCAGCATAGTACGAAACACAAGTCATGCAACTCATATCAACCAGCAATCAAGATCCTTTTATTCCATTTAGTTCCATGTTATACTCTTATAAACTGTATAAATGCCACTTGCACAAAAATGGCGTCAACACGTGCACATGATGGCATATATGGATACCGTTAACATAAAAGATGAAACATCAAATGGAATAGAAAATCTCATTTGATAGTACCTCACAAATTCCATAAGGCTCTAGCAAGTTCTGAAGCGCAAGCATTTTATTGAAATCTCCGGTCACCTGGACGAAATAAAAAACAAACATCACTTAACGCTGTTTTTTCTTGCAATTTTGAAAGATAATTGAAGCTTCTTTGAAATTAGCCCAAATCTGAAGAATAGTTTTTGTAATTATTCCAAGTAAAAACTGAAAGAGGGTATTAAATGCAGAGAAACTTGCTGGACAGAAGGCAAAATTCCAGCAAAAAGCTACCTGTAACGTTACTGTGTGATCAGAGACATCCACAGGTTTAGCCCGGAAAATATCAGCAATGTCAAGAACATCCCTTCTTGCATTAGCATTTGCAGCAACCTTAATCAGCATGAGTTCACGCTCAGAAAATGGCGAGTGTGTTATATCTTTCACCTGAAGCATTCACCACTACATGTTTTGTTAGTCAGCTCGTCTCGTCTCAAAATGGGGTGGGGTGGGGGGGATCCTTTGTTCTTTTTGTTCATATTACACAACTGAAAGGCTTCAGATTTTCAGATCACATTAATCAACTTGTTAATTTTGGAATTAGCTTCCTTAAACTGAGGGCTAAAAAAGAAAAAGAATTGATGACAAATCTTCAAAGAGCACCAAGAAATGATTCATAACATAAACAGGCAATATTTATGAAAAACAAGAAGGCACTGTTACAAAACAGTTCATAAAGAGTAGGGATAGTTATAAAAATTACCCCTGCACTTTAGCATAAATACAAAAAACTCCCATTATCTTTTAAAATTACAAGTACCCCCCCCCCCTTAAAGTGTTACAAACACGCCCTTGATGTTTGCATTTACATAACAAATACCAACTTTTAAGATTCAATTTGTAAAATAGAGACAAATGTTAAGGGGATAATTGCAATTTCGAAAAGTAAATGGATTTTTTGTAATCAGGCTAAACCCAATGATTAGCTTTTGTAATATACCCTAGAGTATGATATATTGCACCACATGATTCATTGGAGAGGTAAAATAAAAATAAAAAATTGGAAAATTATAAATTACACATCAACCCTCTGACATAATAAAAGGAAAGTAACTAATGTTAGAATCAATCACCCTCACCTCATGAACATCCACCAATTTATTGAATTGCTGAACCAATTTTCCAATACTTTCATCTGTTCCAGGAACAACAGTTGTTATGCGTGAAAGCCCTTCTCTTTCGGCGGGACCTACAGCAAGACTCTGAACATAAAAATTCAGAGAAATAATTTAGGCAACAATCCTAAAACGATCGACGAAATGAAACAAAGAATGTGAGATGTTCAAGCAAGCAACAAATATAAAGCCAAGACGATAAATTTTCAACCAAATTGACCTGAATGTTATACCCTCTTCGAGATATAACTCCAGTGACCAAGTTCAAAACTCCAGGAACATTGTTGACAAGCATGGATAAAGTGTGTGATTGAAGCCCACCTGACTGCGGCAGTAAGATAAGAAAATAAGTTATGAAAACCCACAAGAGTTTTTGAGTTTTAGATTTTAAACCTGATCTTCAAGTCAGTAATTTCACAACGTTGAAATTGGATGTTTCAGTTTCGGAACACTAGTTGATTACAGCACTTCACTACCTTACATAGGATCAACTTGCCAAAGAAGTGGCCATTTTTAAGGTTTTTGACCTAGTCTCAAAATTTATTTTAAAAATAATACCTATAACTCTATCAGAACTATGAATAACAACACCCTTTATATTACAAACACTTATTTGAGGTTTGTAGTTTCTTAACAAGTACTCCCATCCGGAGGTTGAAATTCGTATGATGTAAATAATATAAAGAGGGCACTTGTATTTTTAAAAGATAGCTGGAATTTTTTTGTGATTAGACTAAATCTCAAGGGAAATTTGTTTTGTAGTTAACCCCAAATTATATTTCACCATATGGATAATCTTAAAGTGCTACCATGTTTATAAGGATTTATTTTCAAGAAACATACAGGCTAAGCTTAATGCCACTGTGTAGAACATGAACTCTAAAGGAGTAATGACATGAAAACATAAACACCAACTTATCCCATTTTTTTTAAAAGAGCTCTCTTACATCGTTGTCATAGAGAACTCCCCAGTGGGCATCAAGAACTTGATTGTAGAAGCCATCATCGGGTTCCACGGGATAAACATCGCCCTACAATCAAAATATCATACTTGATCCACATCAAAATTAATTTAAGTGAAAGATGTCAACCATGCGGAAAATGAAAACTGAGCATTAACATTTTCATTACCTAGTAGACCCATTAACTAAAGGTTCAGGTCAGAGATAAAACTTGCTGAGTTTTACGACGCTAAGAGAGTGAATAGTATGGCAAGGTAAACTATAAATGTCAAAAAAAAAAAAAGTAACAGCATCTGACATGGCTCAGGCTCAGCCACCAAATGCAGACAAGACAACAAAAGATAAACCCACATGTTGTCCATGGAACTGATAAGCACGAAAAAGGTCACAAGATGAAGAAATAAACTATGATTGCACAATCAATCACATTACTGTTAAATACAGCATTATACAAGATTTCATGTTGAAATTGGGTTGCAATCATGCATTATTTAAAATGCAAGTTCAACCGAAAAATGTCATTCGACGATGAAACACCGAGAATGGTGTTTTCTTAACGAGTCTAATATAGTTTTTCAATCATATTCATATTATTGTTAAATACATCCGTATACATGATTCCGTGTTGAATTTTAGTTAAAAACATGCATCATGCTCGAAAATGCAAGTTCAGTCATAGAGCTGAAAAATACCACTCGACTGTGAAATACAATCGCAAAAATCTACAATAAGGACACTTTTCTGTTTGTGCGAGAATGGGGTGATGTTTGAGTTGAGTACAAACTGAAAATTGCAAATTACTCTATGCTAGGAAAGTATGAAAATGCAAAATACTTGAGAAAATGTATTCTGTTTACACTTTGTATCATCATCAATTGCACCTTAATCTTAACTATGTTGTGACTGAAAGATTATTGTCAATTAATTGTCTAAAAGTAGTTAACACTATAAATTCATGCAATAGCAAAGTGGAAAGTTTTACCCCGGATGCCCTTCCTGTTGCAACCTTCATACAAAGAAGAAATGAGATGAAATTCCAAAACCGCCAACATCATAAGGTTTTTCAATATCATAAGACGGTGATGAATTGAGATAATTGCTATAGTCATGTCATATTACATGATTGATATGGTAAAAATCAACACGTACATCATGGAACATGATTCCTTGCCTGTTTACAACTAAAAAAAAAAAACGGAGCATGGATACTACTAATTGACATTAATGGAAATTCAGGAGCAAAAGTCAAGTAAAGTAGGTGCAATGATGATTTAGAGGCAATGCATAATATAAAGGCAAAAGAAAATAATTAATATAAAACTCTAGCACATGAAATGTACCCCCAACATAGCACCAAGTTTTCCATTTGTGCCCTTCTCAGTGACTTCCTTACTGGCGTTGTCTGAAATAGCCTTGACCAGTATAGAGCCTTCAAGATCTGGATAAGAAGCTGTAGAGAATCTCCAAAAAGGTGCTGTCTCGCCCATCTTTTCCCTTCTTAGAGCAAGCTATAAGTGTCATTAATTTCAGAAGTTATAGAAAATTACATTTGAAACAAATAAAATTGCTTAAAATTTGTCCCCTAATTGAAATGGGCTAGAGATATTGATCCTATAACTTCCAGGTTGGTGCAACTTGGTCCCAAATGGTTGTTTCATCAATCCGTTATTCCCAAAATGCCCTTAAATACCAAATATATTAATGCATGTCATGGTTAAAATTGCTATTTTTATGCAACAACATCATCATCATCAACTGCAACTTAATCTCAATTGCACCCTTAAATACCAAATATATTTAGAATGCATATCAAAGTAACAAGGTTAAAATTGCTATGTTGATGCATCATCGTCATCAACTGCACCTTAATCTCAACTATTTTGGGGTCGGTGGCAATGCAGATTCTAGTGTCAATTAATGGTGTAAAATTAGTTAATATTATAAACTCGTGCAAAAAGCAAAGTAGCAAAGTTTTACACCAGATGCCTTTCTTGTTGCTTCATGCGAAGGAGAAATGAGATGAAATTCCAAAATCGTCATCATGATCATAAGTTTTTCCACTTAAATGAAAAATATCATGATACTACAATCCTAAAGTTGATATATTGATTATGGGCAAGATCGTGAAAGACCCACAAAAAGAAATTAAAGGACTAAAACTATCATCCGACAAGTTACGGGGTTGCAATTGCAATTAGCCCAAAAAAATTGAGAATGAAAAACACTAGGAGATTTTCAAACAATTGCATTGGGATAAACTATACTATCCTTAATGAGCAGCACAGGCCAGTATGAACAGTTTTCAAGTCTGATAACACATTGTAGATGAATCTCCCTATCCCGTTCTCAAACCAAAATGACAGATTCAGCCGCCATTAAAAGGAATACCTTACATTGACGGTTTAAGAATCAAGAAAAAAAAATCTCATTTATACAATGGCTAAACTCAAGCTCAAAGAAACTGTGGTATAAGTACTCATCCTACTCATTTATGTTCATCAGCTAAGGCACTTAACCAAATAAATAATATTACCTTCCCAGTTCTTGCTAGTTCTTTGATACCAAACTTTTTGAGATTTCTCAAGACAGCTGCCATCTTCCCAGGGTCTCCAGTGACCTATGGAACCATAAGGCAGACATTTTAACAAACAGAATATGCAGGACTATTAGATGCTTGGAAACGATAAATTCATTATTACAAACTTCGACTAGAAGAAGTTCGTACTATTATAGCATCCTAGATAGCCAGCTTCTTCAGTAATTTTAAAACAAGCATAGACATGGAAAAACAAAAAAGAAAGAAAGGAAGGAAGGGGAACAAGGCATGAAGATAAAACCTTGGACGTTCGTATTTGTCTGCCTATTGACGTGATTATTTTTAAAGCATAACCGAATATCAAAATCGTATACATCTTTTAGGAGGAAGAATATTAGCAAACTCAGAAATTAGATCGATGTTTGCTATTTAGATATGGACATAGTTTACTAAAAACCAATTTAATTCAGCACTTAACTGGTGAAAAACGAAAACCTGGTTACTTTCTCAAAGATTATCACTTATCAGATGACATGCTACAAAAAAATCCACAAAACACAACCTACAGTTAATGACATCTCATTCCAGTAGCCCTTACTAATCTAATTTTGACTCAGCTCACAAATAAACAACACTCAACTTAAAAGACCGTTTTTGACAAGAAAATGAAACGTGAAGAAGTAGTTCAACCTCAATGGTCCAACTGTGATCTGATGTGTCCACGATGTTTGCCCTGAAGATGTCTACCAACCACATGATCTGAGTTTTGAGGCCAAACATAAAAAAAAAATAGTCATAGTCATCAAACTTAAGCAAGCTATGTAGCTGAGTTAAATACGATCCTATGTGGGGTTCATTATAATAATGCCAGGGACCTCTTCAAGAAGAGAAGAAGTTATAAACTTCAAAGAATGAACCAAAAAAGCACACAAACACAAAAGGTAGATGGGAGAATAGATTTATCTTTATTATGAAATTTCAGCAAAGAACCATTGGTTTCTGGAATAAGTTACCACATTCAAACAAAGACCTTAGTCATTATTCAACTGCAGCCTTAACTTTAAATTCCTTTTTGTCATGGTCAAGAATGAGCCTGAATCGGTCCCAAAACCTTTCAAAAAATGACTGAAGAAACAGAACCAAGAACCAATGTCAATTAAGTCAACCCCGTCAAAACTCTAGATATTATTTCCCCATACTCCATTCGTCATCCTTACATCTCTGAAATGAGACGACAGTTAATGAGTCAAATTGACTTAAATTAGTGGATTTAACTTTTTAAAAATGACACAATTCTGTGATGTTATGAGATCTTGAAACTCTGCGACTAAAATGTACAATTAAAGTAACAACAGTAGTCTTCTCTCATATAAAAATTATCATTTGCATTTGTAGTCATTCAGAATTTAAAACAGAAAGATTGCAAGTATGTGCATAAATCATCTTTGAAGCATCTGTTGTCAGCTAACTATTGCATGGATAATGTTTTCAAAAACCTTAGTCCTGAGTCAAGAAATCCTTAGTTTTCTGTGTGACTGTTAAATATATTCAAGACGAAGCAACATAGAACTGTTCATCAAAGATGTGCTAGAAAGTCCAATCACTGAATCATAATATATTTCATTCAAGACATTGATAAGCGAACCACCACTATGGGGAAGAACAACTTTTGCATACTTCACTTTTAGTGCTAGAATCTGCATTGAGCTTTACTAGCATTAGTTCACGTTCTACTTGTGGTTCTCTCGACAAATCTTTTACCTGGCATATGAAATAGGGACAATCTTTTAAGATAAAATATAACAAGTATGAGAAAAAAAAAGTATGTTTAAATTGGATAAACCATAAAAGATACAAAAATCTCATTGTTAAGCATCTGTGACAGCAGTTATAGTTTAGTCTTGCCTATTCTTGCAGACTAGGTATCCAACCTCTAATTATTGATCGTCAATAGTACAGTATACAAGAACCTTGAGGGTTGGCCAATTTTTTTTTTTTTAAAAAACTTTTAAGATTAGAAAAACCAACCTTGAGGTGATACCTATCTTGCATTTCGCTTATGCGGTTAGTGCGACTCATGGAAATTGGTGACTCATCAAATATAGTTAGGATTACTTCTCTTACTTTCCAAAATATTGCAATTTACAAATAACTCCAACCTTCTCTTTCACATTTGCATCCTTCAAATTTCCTAAATATTACTAATAGGCAGACGAAAAGTTCGTGTTTATTCGTATTATTTTAGAGAGTTGAAGAGTGTGATTAGGAGTGTAATCGAACCGAGTCGAGCCAAACATGACCAAGCTCGAGCTTGATTAAAAACTCGAAGCTCGAGCTCGGCTCGAGCTTGACTGAGTTACATTTTTTCGAGCTCGAGCTCGACTCGCTTGGAAACTCGATAAGCTCGAGCGCGACTCGGTTCGACTCGAGTTGTATAATTTTAGTAAAATAGTTCAAAAATATATATTTTTGGTTATTAATAATATAATTTATATAATTGAGGTATATATATAAATAAAAAAATAATTCTAGGGTAAAATTATAAATATGCTAAAGCTCGATTATGCTTGCGAGCCTATAGAGTCAAGTATAACTAAGCTCGATTTGAGCGTGATACCTACTCGAATAGCTCTAGCTCGAGCTCGGATCGAGTCGATTCCAAACTTTTTCCGAATCTATATCTAGTAGCTCGCGAGCCGGCTCAGCTCACTTACACCACTAAGCGAGATTGTAGCATTTTTAACAATGTTAGCATATTCCGTCGAGTAAAGGTTGGGGCAAAATGTAAGACAAAATTTTACCTCAGGGGTGGTTTTTCTGTTATTTTCGAAGTTAGTTGGATATTATTGTAAGTACCCCATATCTTGGGGGTAGATTTTTAGTTATCCCTAAGATAAAAGGACGACAGAACATAAGCATCTCTCAAACACCAAAAGAATGCTACATAATGCAAAGCGGAAATCTTTCGTAAAATCAAAATTTAAGTTCATACACAACGACATACTTTTAAGACATTCACGAGCTTGTTGAGTTGTCCTACAACTTGCTGCAGGACTTTTTCTGTTCCGGAGACAACTATTGTGAACAGAGCCTTGTCCTGATTCAGCCCAACTGCAAGAGACTCAATGTTATAGCCTCGACGGGCAAAGACACCAGCTATTCGGTTTATTATACCACTTTCATCCCCAACAAACACCGAGATTGTATGACGTTTTGTCCTGAAATAATTCAATTCGAATTGACAGTATGAATAGTCTCGATTTCAATTAACGAAATTGGATTTACGGAGAGGATAGAAGGATTTTAAATGGCTACATATATATTACATGCAAGAAAAAATCACACCGACACACAGACAAATGAATGTACCTAGAGTTAGTAGCGGAAGGTTGTGAAGGCGAAGGAAATGAGTTCTGAGTGACGGAAACAGAAGCACCATTTTCTGAGCTGCCACCATTAGCCGCTGCATGAGCTAACAGGAATTGTTTATGGGGCTTGAAATTAATGCTACCAGATTGTATTATGCCGGTGGAAGGGGTAAAATGTGGTGTGGGTTCTAGCTTCGCCGCACCTGTGATTGGGCACGGTGACACCACCGCCCTCGCCATCTCTCTCTCTCTCTCTCTCTCTCTCTCTCTCTCAGCGACAATTACACAGGATACTGGAACTGGATGCGAAAAACAACAGAGGCTAAGGCGAAAAGAGAAATTATAAGGTCGCCATTGGGAGCATTGAAACCTACTGTACTGTTTCTTGGCAGGGCCATAGGTGACGAATAATGCCGAGAGAGATTTTTCATTCAAGGAATTGAACAGTTAGGTATATCATGAATTTAGGTAATTGGTTTGGTGATTATAATACAAAGTCCGTGTAATAAATAGGAACTATGAAAAAATATAAATTACTTCTTAGGAGGCATTATCCAATCCGTGCGATACACGGTCTTTGATTGAATATCTACGTGTTTTGTACGTAATGTTGGGGCAGACGGTTGAATGAGCAGATACAGAATTTAAATGCCTTTTAGAAAAGTTTATATGTTTTTTTTATTGTTATTGTCCTTTTATTTTAATCTATATAATTAGTTATATGAAATGGCGCTTACTAACTCAGTATGTTCTTTCAGGGTTGTTTTTGGTTTATTCAACCCGTGCGATGCACCGATTGTATCTAAGATTTTATAGCTAAAATTTAGCCATCTTGTAATTTATACTATCATTTAAAAGTTCATTTTAATCACCTTGTGTATTAGAAGGTGCATTTGCATTGTGATGTTTATCATAACTTTTGTATTTAAATTACTTTATTTACATTAAAAGTTACAATTAATAGTCTCTTCATATATTTACAATTAAAAATTATAATTAAATCCTCCTTCCACATTAAATTAAGGGGGATAAGTATTATATAGTATAGATAATATAAAAAACAAAAATGATTCATAGAGCTACAAAATCAACCTACAAATAGACATACACCATACAAAATATGACAAGTGTCAATTACTTACTATTGATTGGTTAATGTCGACACTTGCTACATTCTCATAAGGCGCCTATTTCAGACATTGGCTTTCAGAGGTCTATTTATCATTACTCATATAAAAAATAGGAACTATAAAAAAATATAAATTATTCTTATAATATAAAAGAGACTAGAAGACCAAGCAGTTCAACAAGACTAGAACACCAACAGGCTTCTAAAAGAGATTGATTCAAATAGGGATATCAATGAGTTGGGTAGGGTACGGGTATGCTTTTTCCATACTTTATCCTATTTGATTTGGATTGGGTTCGGATATTGCCCATCGGGTATTTGGGTACCCGTATACCTTATACAGTTAAACATCGATAAATGAATTTTCGATAAACGAATAATCTCGCCAAATGAATAATTTTCTCCGGTCCCAATTCTTTATAACATGTTCAAATTTCCTTTCGATAAATGAATAATTCCACTAAATGAATATTTTTCTCCGGTCTCAATTGTATTTATTTATCAAGGAATATAATGTTATGTTTAGTATATGTACGAAAAGAAAGATTTTCCATTTAAATGCAAGCATAATGCCCAATTCACGTGTGCAATGAGAAACAACAAAGGCACAATACCTCTTTTTGCTTGTTAAACACTTAAATGTCACCCTAAAACTATTTTTTTTAATTCGACTTGATACAAGAAAAATAGAAGTGAGTCGAATAGAGAGAATTCATACTACTAGACTATCCCGAGGGGATGGGATCCCCTGCAGTGCACAGCACCATGCTGTGCACTGCGGTGCGTCGGATGGAACACGCACACACACACACTCGTGCGGGTGTATGTGGTCGGATGGCTGGCAGTGCACAGCATGGTGCTGCACTGTAGAGGACCCTCCCCCTATCCCGAGTGGTTACCAGATAAAACTAGTTGTCAAAACCCAACTAGGTTTGGCCATTACCATAGGCAATTTTTTTATTTCCTTCAATAAAAGGGACCACTTTATAACACCAATACGGGGGTTAAATGTGAGGAGTGAGGTGACGGTGGCTAGAGACCATAGACCAGGTAGAATGAAAATGAAGGATTTTCTGTGAAATTAAAAAACTTAAAAAAATAAAAATAAGAAGGTGAGCATGGATCATTTTTTTATTTTTGATACACAGCTGATCCAACGGCAGGTTTCCATCGAGATCAGGCCTCCCACACCGCCAAGAAATGATATCAGAATTATTCGCCAGCCTACTCCTGCTAGGACTAACCCTTACCAAAGACAAGGATTATCGGCTGAGAAATTCAATTCGAAAGTGTTGCCACTAGGAATTGAACTCATGACCTCCAACTAAATTGAAGGTCAGGTGGCCAACTGCGCCAAGGCCATTGGTTAACATGGATCATTTGTTACATGTCATGTGAGATGAAATGTGAAGTATAAATAGAGCTGTCAAAATACAACCCGACCCTTGGGATGGTCATACCAATCCGATTTTTAGACTGGACTGGGCTCCAACTTTCCAAGTCCAAAAATTATTGGATTTTGTTAACATGATCCAGCAGCCCGATGGTTCGATTTTATTGCGAGCCTGGTCGGGCCGATTGTAACACCCCAAACTAGGCGGATATTACAGTGTCGTGGACCCCCGACTGGAACCCACCAGGCGAATGAAAAATAATGAATTAAATAATATAATTGTAGTACCGAACCACAATATATCATAAATCACTCCGATGAGGAGTTTCATTACAACACACCCAAAACAATACAGAATACATGTATATTTTATATGAAGATAAAATATACAACACTGAAATGAGATGAATATTCAAACGGAAGTCTGCAGCGGAAATAAAATGAAAACAACATGAGTGAATGAAAAGGACTGGGGGGCCCTACTAGTATCACTGGGACTCCTCGCCGTCAACGTTCTCTTCCCGTGCCTTAGCCTTGCCATGACCTGAAAACAATATTCCCCAACGGCCGGGCCATACGTAACAACAATCCTCAAGAGTTGAATAAACACAATCATGATATATCTAAATTATGAAATGAAGCTGAAGAGAGGCATCATAGTACACCCGTAATGGAATGTGCACGTGCACAAGACGAATGTCCGGACACACCCGCCATTGTACCTAATTAGTCTCACGGAGGTATATTACCGTGTGCACAGTCCAATGTGTCGGTGAACCCAACACATGACCATCACGTGCCCGACTAAAAATCCTACACATCCACACCCGGCCGCGCAATATGAACCCAGAAGGTCATATGAGCAAGGGATGACCATGAAGAATAATAATGAATAATAATCCGACAAAGTCAAGAATGACTCACCGAGATGAAATGATAGTGGAACGAATGATAGTTCAATGAAATGATTTAGAACCGTCGTTCCTCGTGAATGAAGTGATTAATTGACAATTACAAGTCTCAATACGGTTAATACATTATGAGTGAATTATGATTATGAATGAACAACAACGAAAGGAATGAATATCCTTTTAACCGAGTAAGAATTAACTTACACAACCGGTGAAGAATGTCCTTCCTCGAACAAAGTCCAAAAAGGGATGTCGGTCGCTCGAACAACCTTGAATGACAATACCAAAAATGCTCAATATACGAATCAAACACGATTATAACCGACTCAAACGTCGATACAACAATATCCAAACTCATTGAAGCATTCTAGCGAACACTTAGCAAACACACATCCTTTGATAATATCCAATCCCGAATATATCGAAACCAACTCCAAAATGAGTATTTCAAACCATCAAAACACTTTCAATGATAACAATAACCCCATAGGAATCCATAATTCGAGTTAACGACAACATCTAATCGAAAACCCCAAAAAAATCAAAGTCAACCCCAAAGTGTTCTTGAATCAAGCCCCAAACCATTCATGAAATCCGAAATATGCCATTAAATCCGTAGAAATACATTTATCCAAGGTAGATAATCCATATCTAACATATTCCAACAACAATCCAAGCTCATACGAAGAAATCGGTAGGAAAACCCCAAATATCCGAAATTCTAGATTCAATAAATCATTACCTTTGATTTGATGTGATGGGGATGATAAAATGATGATTAGTCCGAATGATAAGCTTGAAGGTGATGATTGATGATTGCACCTCGAAGAACACTCTCCAAATCGTCCAAAATCGCCCGGAATCGCCCAAAAACGAAGTGAGAAATGAAAATGACGAAGAAAGGGCTGAACTGTCCTATTTATAGTAATCCCAGTTTAGCGCGCGCTAGCCCCAGTTCTTAGCGTGCGCTAACGGGTGTTTTGGGTAGTCCAGTACCCATCGTCGAAACGGTAGCGTGCGCTACGTACCTTTTGTAGCGTGCGCTATGGCCGTACACTTAGCGTCGCTAACCCGAAATGTTAGCGTGCGCTAACGAATTATCGATGCCCGATCGAGTCCGTAACCTTCGTCCTCGATTCGATCTCGGTAGCGTGCGCTACATTCAATATTTAGCGTGCGCTACAACATCGTTTGCGTACGTTAAAAACCACTCATAGCGTGCGCTATGAATTAATCCCATTCAGTCCAGTAGCCACTGGACTCAACCTGATCCGACTTTAGCGTGCGCTACACCGACTGTATAGCGTGCGCTACTTCGGCCTACTAGCGCGCGCTACTTACCATTCGTAGCGTGCGCTACTTACAACCAAACTACAGTCCAGTGCCTTCTGGACTGCCTGCTTGAAACATACTAGCGTGCGCTAGTGTTGAGAGGTAGTGTGCGCTACCCGTACTCAATTAGCGCACGCTAAAGAGAGTACGTAGCGTGCGCTACTCCTCACACAAAGCACAACTATGAAGATGACAACGATGATAAACACGGCACGATTCTCCAACTAGATTGATGATGACTGACGATTGATACACGATACAATTACATCTGAACGGTGAATACAATGAATGAATATGAATGATGAATGATCATTAATGAGTGAAGAGTGACAATTACAGAATGATAAGTACTGAATGATAATGACTGAATTACAACCGGGTATTACACCGATCCGATTTTTTCCAAATCGGCTCAACCGGCCATTTTGACATCTCTAACCCTCTGTTTCCGAGTTTAACTTAACGAGAGAAAAGAAGGGAAATGGATGGAAATAAGGAGAATGAAAAAATATTTGGTGTTCTTGAGTTTTTTAATTAAAAGAAACGGAAAGAAATGGAAGGAAAACTTTCCCTCCTAACTTTTCTTCCGATTTGGAAGGATTTGAAGAGAAAAGAACAAAATGGTTAATTTTCCTCCCACTTCCTTCCAACTCGAGAATACAAAATACAATTTCCTTTCACTTTCCTTTCTCTTCTTTTCTTTCATAACTTTTTTTCACTTTCTTTTATTTCCTTTACTAAAACTCGGGAACTAACCATAAATATGAATATCATCGACAACCTATTCTTGTTTCAAGAAAGCGGGGAATCCTATCCCTAAATAGTTGGAAATTCCCTCCACCAATATATTTGATTTGATATCGCCGTCCCTACTCTTAGTGTTAATACAAAAAACAACCATGAAGTTGAGTTTGATTAAGAAATAATAATTATCATTATAAAATAGTCCCTTACATTTGGATTTCACTTTACGATTAGCCTCGTCTTTATACAGTGTTGATTGTTTATTAGTAAATTACATCACGTATCTAAGCTACATATAGATTTTTTATTTTTTTTTGTTATATTGGTAATTGCAAATAAGCCCTAAGTTTCGACTTCGGTATATTAGAGTAGTTGATATTAATTTTCATAGAGAAATATGTTGTGGTACAATAAGATTATTTAATATTAAAGTCTTTTATCGATATTAGATAAAAAATATATTAAATTTGTTGAGTATTGGTCCGAATCGGTGGCACGAATATTACAATAATTATAACAAATATAACTATTACACGAATCTACTCGGGATAGGGATTAGGGATTACACAACTTCTATTAAATAAATCAAACAACTGAAAAATAAGATAAAACAGTGGGAATAGAAAATGCAAACCAAACGGCCGAAACCGTCGGAAAGTGATGTCACTGTCGGAAACAACCGGCCGGCTCAGTCCTCCGTCCCCGTAGCCACGTCCTGGACTCACAAGACCCGCGGCCAGCACCTCGAACCGAACCCACCACCGGAACCGGAAGCAACCTCTGAAGAATCAAAGCACCAAGCAAGATTCAACCGATCCAAAACCCCAAAACCAGAATCGAAGCACAAAGCTACCGAAAAACCCCAGAAAATCAGATCCCGATTCTCACAAAGCTCACCCACAAAACCCCTCAAATATTTCACAGAGAAAACCGAAGGATTCAAGGGAAAAATATCACAAAGCTCTCTTTATTTTGTTGTTGTTTCATCTCCTCCGAAATCGGAATTTATAGGAGAATCGGAACAACAAAACGAAGAGAAGAAATCGGGGAGATTCAGTTTCCATATCACAAGAGCAGGTCAAAACCGAGGAGAAAGGAAAGAAAATCGGGGGGGAGATAAGGGAGAAAAGGGAACTGACGGCGGGTGAGTGGAGAGAAGTGAGGGGTAGGGTTTGGGGTAGAGGGTTTATATATTTAGGGTAAATATAAACCAATGGCCAGGAATAAAGGATACCAGATGAATGGCCAAGATTAATCCCGGCTAATGGGCTGCTTCCAAAAAGAGTTCCGGGCCGGGTCCGATTTTAAGTGGGCTGCAGGAGATAGATTTTGGGCCCTCATTATTTTATTCATTTGGGCCACTTAATCCCAACAATTCTCCACCTGGGCCAAATGAGTCATCGGGGTACATAAGGGAGACGGAGGTCATCATCGCCGGACATCACCTGTACACAAAACACAAAGTAAGTACAGGTAATCACAAAGAAAGCAATCACTAAGAAAGCAGGACTATCACAAAGATATAATAATTCACTAAGAATGTAAAGCCATCACAAAGAAGGCAAAGACTAAGAGTTAGTCTTGAGTTCCCAAGTTCAGCAGGTCAGTGCAGGACACAAACTTCTCCAAAGGCAAGCATTTGGTGCCCATATCTGCAGGATTGAATTCTGAAGGAATTTTTCCAAGATCAAGTTCACCCTTTTCAACAATGTCACGAATAAAATGGAATTTAACATCAATATGTTTAGTGCGGTCATGAAAGACAGGATTTTTGCAAAGCTGAATTCCAGATTGACTATCTGAAAATACCACGACTTTTTCTTTCAGAAAACCGATTTCTACAGAAGACCCTTTAGCCATATGGCTTCTTTAAATGCCTCGATTGTAGCAACATATTCGATTCATTGTAGATAAAGCAACAACATTCTCAGAATCGAGATTTCCAACTAATGCAAGAGCCACAAAGGGTAAACACATAAGAGGTCGTGGATTTTCGGTTGTCACGATCATTAGCAAAGTTAGAATCCACATATCCAACAAGTTTAACACCATCACCATTTAGAAAACTTAATACCAACATCCACAGAGGATTTCAAATAACGGAGAAGCCACTTCAAGGCTTCCCAATGAGGCATACCAGATTAGACATGTATCTACTCAAGCAACTAACAAAGATAAAGCTATATCGTGTCCAGTGCTAACCATGAGATACATGACTGATCCTATAGCATTAGCGTAGGGAATTTTTTCCATTGATTTTTCTTCTTCACTAGTTTTGGAGATTGATCTTTGCATAACAGAAAATGGGCAAGCAAGAGGCACGTATGTGTTTTGCTGATCATAGAAAATTTTTCAAGTATTTTCTCTATGTAGGAAGACTGATTGAGAAACAAAGAACAGCTTTTTCTATCTCTAACAATATTCATGCCTAAAATTTTCTAGGCGTCTCAGGTATTTCATGTCAAATTGATCACTAAGACAAGATCTAACATGATCAATCAATTTTATGCACGGACTCACAAGTAACATGTCATCCACATAGATAAGCAAGAAGATAGAGCAGTGGAGTCTACTTTAAAATAGAGACAAGGGTCATACGAACTACGTTTGAATTTTAAAGAAAGCATGTAAGAGTCAAACTTCTTATTCCATTGCCTTGAGAAAGCTTCGTGCCATAAAGGGCCTTTTTCGGAAGGCAAACGTGATCGAGTTTCTTAGAGTCGACAAAACCTTCCGTCGCCTCATATAAATTTTCTCATTTAATTCACCATGAAGAAAAGTTTTTAACATCCATTTGTTTTAATTCCCAATTAAAGTGAGCAACTAAAGCAAGCATGATACGCACGGTGGTGAATTTCACAACAGAGCAAATATCTCGGTGTAATCAATTCCTTCATTTTGAGTGAAACCTTTAGCAACCAACCTAGCTTTAAATCGATATTCTCTACTTCATTCTTAACCTTAAATAACCACTTACAAATCCACAAGAGAACAATGTTCGGGTTTTGGAACAAGAGTCCAGTTTGGTTAACATGCAGGAATTCATTTCATCATTCATAGCATTTAACCAATCAGAAGCATTTTCAGATTTTAAAGCATCTTTGTAGCTTTTAGGTTCGTTATTATCTAAAGATTCAAACACATTGCAAGCATGGGACATCATATGAAAATCATCAAAGTGATGAGGCCTCCTAACATTCTCTCTTCTAGGCCTATCTCTAGTTAATTGATAGTTGGTCGACCAAGATTTCATCAACATTCTCAATTACTTCATCACTAGAATTTTCTAATGATTTTCATTTTCAGCATGCAAAGTTTCATCATTTTCAGGCTCCACCTCACTTAAGGTAGGGTAGTTAGAAACAAATTCTGGATGAGGCATGTGCACGGGTGCGGGTGCAGGATGTTCAAGACAAGGAAATTCATCTTCATTAAATATAACATCCCTACTAATTAGCACCTTAAACCCTGGTTCGCCCTTAAGCCATAACCTAAATCCCTTAACTCCCTCCGGGTAGCCTAAGAACACACATCTTATCGATCTAGGTTCTAGTTTATCTTGCTTTTGATGAACATATGCAGCACACCCAAATACACGAAGATTTGAGAAATCAATATTACTACCAGTCCACACAGATTCTGGATAGTTTCCATTCAAAGGGACAGATGGAGATCTGTTTATGATATAGGCAGCTGTAGATAAAGCCTCACCCCAAAAACGTTTTGACAATCCGGAGCTGACGAGCATAGACCTTACCCTATCAAGGAGGGTTCGGTTCATGCGCTCAGCGATTCCGTTTTGTTGGGGGGTGTAGGGTGTTGTCCTATGCCTTTGAATACCACTTTCCACACACAAAGTATCAAACAAATTATTGCAAAATTCCAGGCCATTGTCAGTTCTCAAAATTTTAATTTTCTTACCGGTCTGATTTTCAATTAAAATTTTCCACGTTTTGAACGTGTCAAACACATCAGATTTGTTCTTAAGGAGAAACACAAAGACTTTCCTGGAATAATCATCAATCACAGATAAAAAATATCGGTTTCCGTCGTGTGTCGGAACACTGGCAGGCCCCCACACATCGGCACGCAGACATTCAAACACATTTGAACTCTTAGGGGGGTTTGGGGAAGGTGAATGGGGAAAGTTCGCACGATGTTGCTTACCATACACACAGTTATCACAAAATGGCAAGTCAGATATTTTATCATTCCCAAAACAACCATTTTTGTGCAATATTTCAAGACCTTTACCACTAATGTGACCCAACCGTTTATGCCAGATTTCAGTTTTATCTCCAAGTACTGCATTAACGGAAAAGTTACTTACAGTGGAACAAATATATAAATTCATTTTACGAATGGCGACAAAAAGGTTTTGGGACCTCTCGTAACTTTCATAGCACCCTTAGCCCATGTACCTTCAAAACCATCATCTTCAAGACATGCACATGACATTAAATTATGAGCTAAGTGGGGAACATGCCTAACATTTTCCAAAGTTATCGAATTTCCAGATTCAAATTTAAGGCACACAGTTCCTATTCCAGCAACATTTCGTTTTACATGATCCGGCATAGACACATATCGATTTTTCAAATCACGATAGCTAGAAAAAAGTTGTTTATGCGGAGTCATGTGAAATGTGCATCCAGAATCAACCAGCCAATCATTTTCACCAAGGTCAGCTAACACAGAGTTCACAGAAGAATGCACAGCATCAGAAATCATAAACACATCACCCAGATTTTCACCGACAGCTAAGTTAGCCTGTTCAGATTGCTGATTTTTCTTAGGTTTAGTGCTGTCTTGAATATAGTGACCATACTCACCACAATTGTAACACTTACGATTATTAGGTCTAGGCTTAAACCGAAATTTTTCATTACCCTTTTTCTTGTTGGTTTGGTTATTTTGACTGTTGGAAGACTTTTTATTTTGAAAGCGTTTTTGAGGTCTTCCTTTGACAAAATTAACCTCACCAAGATTTCTAAGGGCAACACCTTTATTGTTTTTCAAATCTAACTCTTTGCTCTTTAAGCCGTTTACAACAATATCTAAGGTCACTTGATCTCTACCATATTTAATGGCAGATTTCACATCACTATAAGAATCTGGAATAGCATTCAAAAGAACAATCGGAGTGTAATCATCGATGTTTTTATCTCCCGTTAACTTTATATCTTGAACCAGTTTTGTAAACACATCTAAATTGGCATCAATGTCTTTATTAAGATCAAGCTTGTAGCGGAAAAATTTTTCAAGAAGAAACAATTTATTGGGCAGCGAAGTTTCAGTATACATTTCTTCTAATTTTTCCCATAACTCTTTAGCCGAACCATGTTTACCTAATTTTCTTATCACAGAGTCAGAAAGGTTCAAGATAATCGCAGAATAAGCAAACTCATCAAGTTCAGCCTTTTTATCCGCCGTCACATTAGAAGCGAAAGAATTATCAATAGCTTTGAAACATTTTTGTTGAATAAGTATGCTTTTCATTTTTTGTTGCCAAATGGCAAAATCACCTTTTTCCATCAAATGGTGCCACAGAGAAGGCAGAAATTGATCCCATTTTAATTTCCAAAAAAGGAACAAAGTTTTTTGAAAATTTGTGGAAAACACAAACAAGGAGGAAACGGTTAATTTTATCAAACCTCAGAAACACAAAGTAATCAATCACACAGATGATTAAATTTAAACGAATCTGAAAAAATCCAATACTGTGCCCCTACAAGATCCGAGGACACTTAGCGGTCCAGCGGGAGGGTTTAAATGCCCGATTATGAAAAAATTCCATTCAACACGAAGTAAAAATTGCGATAATAAACACACGTAATATTACCAACAATGCAAAGCAAAATAACGAGGCCGAGACAACAAATTTCGGAATACACGAAGGACAAGGCCGAGAGCAACAAATTTCCAAAAACACGAAGAACAGCGAGCAACACGAAGAGCAGCAAGATCCGAACAAAAATATCACAAAGAAAAAATCACCAAGAACAACGAACGGGAATAATATCACAAAGAACAACGAGCAAGTACAAAAACCGAAAATGAAGAGAGGGTTAGCCGATATACCTGAGCGATCCGGGTTGACCCGATTCGGACAGATCCAAACCAAAGCTCCGGTACCAATGTTGAGTATTGGTCCGAATCGGGTGGCACGAATATTACAATAATTATAACAAATATAACTATTACACGAATCTACTCGGGATAGGGATTAGGGATTACACAACTTCTATTAAATAAATCAAACAACAACTGAAAAATAAGATAAAACAGTGGGAATAGAAAATGCAAACCAAACGGCCGAAACCGTCGGAAAGTGATGTCACTGTCGGAAACAACCGGCCGGCTCAGTCCTCCGTCCCCGTAGCCACGTCCTGGACTCACAAGACCCGCGGCCAGCACCTCGAACCGAACCCACCACCGAACCTAAGCAACCTCAAGAATCAAAGCACCAAGCAAGATTCAACCGATCCAAAACCCCAAAACCAGAATCGAAGCACAAAGCTACCGAAAAACCCCAGAAAATCAGATCCCGATTCTCACAAAGCTCACCCACAAAACCCCTCAAATATTTCACAGAGAAAACCGAAGGATTCAAGGGAAAAATATCACAAAGCTCTCTTTATTTTGTTGTTGTTTCATCTCCTCCGAAATCGGAATTTATAGGAGAATCGGAACAACAAAACGAAGAGAAGAAATCGGGGAGATTCAGTTTCCATATCACAAGAGCAGGTCAAAACCGAGGAGAAAGGAAAGAAAATCGGGGGGGAGATAAGGGAGAAAAGGGAACTGACGGCGGGTGAGTGGAGAGAAGTGAGGGGTAGGGTTTGGGGTAGAGGGTTTATATATTTAGGGTAAATATAAACCAATGGCCAGGAATAAAGGATACCAGATGAATGGCCAAGATTAATCCCTAATTTACTGCCTAAAAAGAGTTCCTACGGTCCGATTTTAAGTGGGCTGCAGGAGATAGATTTTGGGCCCTCATTATTTTATTCATTTGGGCCACTTAATCCCAACAAAATTAATCATTTTATTATGATCATCAATTTCATATGCATAATGTATATCTAAAACGTAAAATATAAAATAATAGTTTAAAAATTACAGAAAAATTTAGTATTGTATATCTTCAATAATAGGCATAGGAATTATTCGACCAATCAAGTTAGTAAATTAAATATTTACTGTTAAACCAACTTAGAATAAGGTGAAAGCACAAATAACGGTATATGTAGCACACAGAAGCAGTATAATTTAAGACATTGTTCGATTTGTTTGATTTATTTGATTTATTGAGATTAGTTGGGATAAAAGTGTAAATTTCGTCATACCCCCTCCAATTATGTCTTATATAAGTTAAACCCTCCAATCTCTTAAATTTAATGAGACTTCCTGAATTTTTTAGGATGGTTGCACAAGATCCCTATGGTCAGAGATGATACAAAAATAAAATTAAAATTCAAAAAAATTCAAGAGGGGAGAAAAAATAAAAATAAATTTAATCTTCAATTAAATTTAATTTTCAATTACATATAAAAATAAAAATTAAATTTAAAATGGAGGGGAGAAAAAAATTAAAAATATATATTCAATTACATATATATTCACCAACAAACTATTTTACCACAAAAATAAAAATAAAAAAATTCAAAAAAATAAATAAAAAATTTAAAAACGGAGGGGAGAAAAAAATTAAAAATATACAAAAAAAATTTTGTTTTAATAAAAATTTTGCCTTTTTTTTTTAATTTTATATAATCATATTAAGCCATTTTAATGTTTTTTTTTATATTTTTTGATTTTATGGCATATTATTTATTATTTTAATATGTTTTTGACATTTCATCATTTTTTTTAACTTTTTATATTAAAATTTTGTATTTTTTTCAATTGCATATAATTATTTAAACTCTTTACTATTTTCTATATTTTCTGATTTTATGTCATATTATTTATAATTTTACATGTTTCAATATTTTGTATTATTTTTATTATTTAATTGCTTATTTGTGGTTAATAAGGGGTAACTAAGGTTTAACTAAGGTCAGACTAACACTGTTGATTGTAAATGGATCGAAAATGAGCTAGGGGCAGTGTGCAACTCAATTATAGAATTCAGGGGTCTCATGCAATTTAAGGGATTGAGGAGGTCTGACGCCTATAAGGTATAATTGGAGGGGGTATGCCGCAATTTTGTCGAGATAGGAGCGATGTGGCAACTTAAAATATGTTCGATTGTAATAGACTATTGCGGTAATCTAGTTAGATTCGAGATTAATCAACTCTGGCGAAAACGATTTAACTCAATTTAATAATTAATAATTTTACCTTTGAGGAGATATTAACTAGATAAGATTTAACAGTCGAACTTTATGAAACTTAATTTTAGATTTAAGATGATCTAATTTAAAAAAATAATTATTTCATCAACAAATCGAGCAAAGCGAAATAATCAAGATTTTGTATCCACATACTTGCTTTATAAATATCCCAAATAAAGCTAATCAAACATTCCGAAAGGTACATGTTTAGGAGAAATTAGTGTACTTCCTCGAGTATGAAACACAATGTTCCGTTATCTTTTTTTAACTGAATATTCCGAATAAGGCTAATACTATACGAGTTGCATTTTCGACATTATTAAAAATAATAGTCGAAATAAAATGAGATAAGCTAACTACTACTACTATTACTACTACTACTACTATTTATTATAATAATAATAATAATAATAAATCGATAAGAAATCTCATGTGTGTTCGTTGTGTGCCTTATTTCGTGTTAAGACATTGGCCTTTAGAAGTGAAGTTAGTCAACAATGTTAGTAATCAGCACGAAATGAATAAAGTAAGAAAATAACGAATGAAATTAGTCGTGGGATTTAATCATCGTTTAACGCCTCATCATATGATCCTTACGTGTGTGTGTCGTTACAAAATGTGGGGTTTTTACATATGTAGATATGGTAAACAAATACTTTTCATATGTATACTCATGTTGCATTCATCAAAGAAGTCAGGAAAAACTAAATTAAACAAGAAAAAACACTATCAAGTATTATCCCCTTCACTTGGGTTCAACAACTTTAGCTTGAAGTGTATATCCACCACTATAGTCAAAAGCATCACTATAAGGATGTCTCAAACCACCTTTACCACTTCCAAGAAACTCCGCTACAGACGACGAACCTGAAGTCGAACTTGTGTTTAAGCCGTCATTCTGTAAAATAGTTTCCAAGTACTTAACAACCTCGGCCATCGTGGGACGATCCGAAGCCGACTCTTCAACACATTGTACAGCCAACTCAAGAAACCTTTGAAATCCTACGAGACATGGGGTGTTTCTTATGGTAGGGTCCATCATGTCACTCAAACCATAGTACATTTCGTCATTTTTGTCTATTAATTTCCTCACTTCTCGAACGACGTATTTTCCCTTCTTGATCGGCTGCTTGGCTGTAATGAGTTCAAGCATCACCACTCCGAAGCTATAAACATCACTTTTCTCTGTTAGCTGTTGTGTCATATAGTATTCGGGATCAAGGTAGCCCTACAAAATTGATGAAAAAATTAAGTTCACTTACGAGTATTTTTTTAACGAAGCAAAAATTAAATAATTTTTATTAAGGAAAAGCCAAAATCCGATTTGTTTTCTTCGTTTTTAAGTGTTTGCAAACACCCATGTAATAACATTATTACTCCCTCCTTCCCATGAAACTTGAGTCGTATTCCTTTTTCGACCGTCCCACAAAGCCTGAGTCATTTCCTTTTTAAGACACATTTATTACTCACACAACTTTAAATAATATATATTCATATCACCACTCAACACTATTTTTCAACTCTCCTTAAATCCCGTGCCCAAAATTTTTGCCTCAAGTTTCGTGGGACGGAGGGAGTATGATTTACATAATTCGAGCCTTCTGTTGGAACTTACTAGTGTGCCTTTTACTTGAGTGGAAACGTGGCCTTTTAAAGAGTCGGAGACTAGCTTAGACAAGCCGAAATCTGCAACTTTAGCTGTGAGATTGTCGCCTAACAAAATGTTGGAAGACTTGATATCTCTATGAATTATCGGAGGATTCGCGAGTTCGTGTAGATAAGCTAATCCTCTGGCCGAACCAAGCGCAACTCTTAGCCTCCTTTTCCAGTCCAGATGAATTCCACTCTTCCCTGCAAGCATATTCTTGTTATGTTAGCATTATTTGCTTTGTGCTGGCAAAGAAACTTCTGCTTTTAAAAAGCAGTAGTGATTCCTTGTTGCGTTTTTGACAGGTTACCTCCACGTGTTTTACAAACTGGGCCATTTCTAACCTTTGTGTAAGTGAAATAATCATATTACTCTCCCTGTATTTTTCAAAAACATCGGTTCACCACGGTGTGTCAATTAAACAGACACGTCGCACACACGTGTTTTAAAAAAAGGTGCATTCCGCCTCCTCTGCCGCATTGTGCACAAGGTGGTGATCTGTACCGTTTGAAAAAACACATGGGTTAATCTGCACCAAATTTAAAATACAGGGAGTAATGTGTCTATTTACTTTACACCGGGGTAAAACAGCTATTTTTGAAAAACAAGGGGGTAATAAATCTGTTTAGTTTACGCATGGGCTAAATGGCCAATTCTGTAAAAACACATGGGTTAATCGGCCATCTACCCGGTCAAAAGTTTGTAAACACGTGCTATTTGTATATAAAAAGTCGATGCATAACCGGAAATCACCCCCTCTACTGCCTTTAGGTTCCGATTAGATCAATTCGAATCACAAGAACAAGTTGGAATATAAAAAAAAAAATGTAAACTACTTTTATTAAGTCAAAAACCGGCAATCACTTTTTTGTAAGTGTTTGCAAACACTCCTTAGCACTAGGCCTTTTTGTAACTTTAGGTCCATTTTTCTCAATGACGACGAGAGTACCTGATAAGCTTTCTCTTAGTGTCCCATTGGCCATAAACTCATAAACCAGCACCTGTTCTCCTTGTTCAAAGCAGAATCCGACGAGGCCAAGAAGGTTCTTGTGATGAACTCTTGAAAGCAGCTCGATTTCAGTTTTGAACTCGAGCCCACCTTGCGTAGAGCCTTGTTGAGCCCTTTTTATTGCTACTACCTGTCCAGTGGGGAGCACTCCTCTATACACCTGAAAAAACAGAAACATATCGGTATACGAAATAAAATTCTTTTTTTTTTTTTTGGCATATATATATAGTAATGTCAACCTTTCCATATCCTCCAGAACCAATCTGATTGCTTTCAGAAAAGTTATCAGTGCATCTTTTAAGTTCATCATAAGAAAACCATCTTGCTCCTTTTAGTTGTGGTGCACCTCCACTGTCCTTGCCACTTGGAGTCCACGATGCTGCACGAAAGAAATCAAGAAAATAACCGAATCAAAAACTACCCTTGAGATTTTACATCTCTACCTTCCCTTAATGGAGCCAAAGACTCCTTATTCTTTGGTTCTGGATATAATGGAATAAAACAAAATAACTAACTAAACTGGCTACACTTCTTTTTCTCATGAAGTACTAGTCATTTCAGGCAATTCTCGATGCAATTTTCATTTTGGATCATCCGGAAACAGCCTCTCTGTGTTAAGACAAGGGTAAGACTGTGTACATCCGATCCCCCCTTACCCCGCTTTTTGCGGGAGCCGTTGTGGCATTGGGGTAATGTTGTTGTTGTGGTAAATACACCAAACATCTGGGTAGTTTTCATAATTACCACTGTTCTGTTTTAAGTGTTTGCAATCACCTCCTTAAATCAAGAAAGTGACCCTGCAGAATATCCACAACTACACATTGACAGCAAAAAGTAAAAAAAGAACGAAAATTACCGAATGGTTTGCTTAATGCAATGGCTTGCTCTGCACGCATTTTCTGTCTAATAGCATATGCACCTAAACCTGCTAGAACCAGGACCAAAAATGCACATCCAGCTGTTGTTCCGGCAATCATGCCCCTGCTGATGTGGGATCTCCCTTGTTTATCTGAGTTATCAGTTTATTTTAGTGAAACAGAAGCGAAAAGTAATAGAAATTCCGGAGCTCCTAGTGTTTCAAAATAGAAAGCTTCAAGTGGAATACGTTAAAAAGAAGCTGTTCAATGAGTAAGTTGTAAAAGCGTTTTATTTCATCATCATCATCAACAACTGCACCTTAATCACAACTATGTTGGGGTCGGTGGCATGAAAAATATAGTGTCAATTAATTGTTTAAAATTAGTTAACACTATATGTTCATGCAAAAAAACAAAGTGGCAATGTTTTATGTTGGATGCCCTTCCCGTCGCAACCTTCATATAAAGGAAAATGAGATGAAAATCCAAAAACCGCCAACATCAAAGGTGTTCCACATAGAAAATATCACGAGGCGGCGATGAGTTGAGATAATTGCTATAGTCAAATTACACGTTGATATTGTAAAATCAACACGTACATGATAAAACACGATTCTGTAAACGTGTTTTTTTTTTTTGGATTTTTGATTAAAATATGCAGAATCAAAAGCATAAGTTGGTAATCAGAACCAAACATTAATAAGATATTTTTTTCCCGCCAAAAGCTTTAAATGCACTTGTTCTTGAAGTATTTGCAAACACACTCCCTTGACATGATCATTAGTTTTTTGAGCTGCAACTGCTGAACGACTCACCTCCAAAAAGATAAGGCGAAGCTATAAAATAATACGGTCCAAACTCGTGAGGCGGCTTGTAAGTTTGGTTACTCAATGAAAATCCAATCCTCTGAACCATTGATCTATTGAAGTACTCGGCATTGGAGGGAAACAATCCAAGCTGCACTTGAAGATAGTCGTCGCCATTAAAGAAAGGATTTTGCAGAGAAACCGATCCAGGAGAAAGGCCTAGTTTCACCCAAAGGCTCATCTCCAAAGAATGGAACAAGCTTGCATTGGAAACGTCCCTAAAACTAGGCGCTCTGAAATAGAGTGTCCCTTCATACGGATAAGCACAATCACAGCTTTGCGGGTTGATCTTTTGATCGCCTGTACATATCTGGCTACCGCAGTTCTCAAGGCTTGTAGAATAAGGTTTTCCCGCTTGTTGAATTTGACAATAGACCGTGTTTTCGAGAGAAGCCGAGCATACCGGGTTCCCAATCAACCTGCATTGAGGAAATGCAAGAAAGGTAAAATTGCAAATGGATCCTCTAGTTTTAGAGCGATAGCGAAATGGTCCTGTAAGAGGTCATAAAACAGGTTAAAATTACTTAACACTATGAAATCATGCAAAATACAAAGTTGCAAAGTTTTACGCCGGATGCTATTCTTATCGCAACCTTCATACGAAGGAGAAATGAGACGAAATTCTAGTTTACCTAAATCTTTCTTTACTTTGATAAATAAAAAAAATCTATCTTTATTTGTTTGTAATGTATAGGGTCTCCCTATTTTCTCTCTCCTATCTTCTTTCTCTCTCTCCGCATATTTTATTTTTCTTATTCTTTTATTTCCTTCTTTCTCTTCATAAATTTAATCTAAAAAACTATTATTTTAATAGTATATTTTTTAGTATAGGAGATCTGATGCATATTTTGGTAAAATAGGAGTTTGAAATGTGTAGGAGATGGTTTAGGAGTAATTTGTGACTGCTCTAAATTGCATTTCTGCAACTATATGTTTGTTTTGGTCCTGTAGAATGCGCATTTTACATAATAGCCTTGTAACTAATTAAAATTTTCAATTTTGGTCCTAATCTCACCGGCAATTGGGAATCTCAAGTGCTGCTCATGGGGCTGAAAACCAGTGAAATTAGGACCAGAATTGAGATTTTTAAACAGTTAAATGACTATTTTGCTAACTGTGCCTTTCACAGGACCAAACTCGAGATGTTTATGTAGTTACAGGACTTTTTTCTTTGGCAAAACGTACTTTTTACAGGGCTAGTATGCTAGCGTCCTAAAATTACATGACTCGTTTTGCAATTTCGCCATGCAAGAAATATAAGAAAATGTATACATGTAAAAAAAAAAAATATGCTCCGACAATCTTAAAATCTCGTTTAGTTATTTTTCTTACAGTAATGTGCTTTTGTATTCGGAGCCAATTGTTACTGATGACACGTCGTTGTTTTCCAAGTCGACGAGTTGAAGTTGCTGGTTGATGTTGTCACTCATGTCTAGTTTGTTGCCAAAGGCATTGTTCCTCAATTTCCTGTCAAGAAGAAGTTAAAGGATTTTGTTGACAAGGTATTGTTTCCCTTAAATATAATGTGAGTTTTGTGTTTGTTATTGCTGGTTGTTTTTGACTCACACTTCCTGAATCTGAGGTAAACTGAAAATTTCTGATGGGACTGTTCCTTGTAATGATCCATATTCAATCACCCTGAGCAACAGAACATATTTAATATAGCAGTAAGAATATTTTCTTTGGCTCGTGATTTTAAAGCAAAATACCGATACTTGGCTCGACAATACTCACAGAGTAGTAAGCGATGGTAAAGTTGAGAACCAATCTGGAGCTTCTGATTGTTTGAAAGAATTGTTGCTCAAGTCCCTGCGAAACGACAAGGCTGGTAGTTGTTTTCTTGAATATAAAAAAGACGAGGGGCAAAATTGTAAATTCGCATAATAGTCGTGTAAATGTAACTGATAAAAAATCTCGATGTCGGTCTTAATTTCACCCGAAAACGAGAATTGCACGCGCCAATTACCGTGCATGTTGCCAAACTTGACATGTTTATATAGTGGCAGGACTTCTTTTGCAAACATATTTTCAAGTAGGACCATTTAGCCACCGGCCTAAATTTACGGGACTAACATTGCAATTTTGCCGACAGAGGAAAGGAAAGAGGGAAAGAACAACTTCTTTTAGTAGCGAAAGCGTGTGTTACTTACACATAATTGAGGGAGTTCATTCCAGTTAAGTTTGGTAACAAACCAGACAACATATTGTGAGCCAAATTTCTGCAAATGACAAATATGCTAAGAATATGATAAACCATAAATAAATAAATAAATAAAATCTCAATGCACTTAAACAAGAAAATACCCACAATTCAATGATGTCCGTGAGGTTGTTGAGGTTTGATGGGACGATCCCTTTCAGGGAATTACGATCAAGCCGACTGGATATGTTAATAACAATGATTAAAATCAATACTGCAATGGCTGGAAAAAAAAAAGTAAAAGTGAAAATGACAGATGAAGTTAAAGATGGTGAGTTTACTCACAGAACCTCAAGTGTCTGTACAAGTGTTATTGTAGATGGAATGCTCCCTTCCAGACGGTTACCATCCAACAATCTGCCGAAAATTTTCACCAGTACAACATAGTAATAAATTACATGAACTACCCCTAAGGTTCAGGCTAATCACAAAAAACGATCGGGGTCTCTCTCAAAATTACAAATACCTTTTAAAGTTAATACAGACACGAAATATAAATAAATATCCAGGTTTAAGTAGGAATTCATGACAAGTCTGATACCAGCGCTCTAAGCGTGAAGACCCGTCAACACAGTGTTGTTTGTAAATTTGAAAGATAGATGATCAACTAACTGCACCTTAACCCCAACTATGTTGGGGTCGGAGCATGAAGATTATAGGACCAATTATCTAAAATTAGCTAACACTATAATTAATGCAAAAAAGAAAAAAGGTGGCAAAGGTTTACGCCGGATGTTCTTCCTGTCGTAACCTTCATACGAAGTAGAAAAAGACAGCTGACTTTATTGTAACTAGTCTAGACAAATGTATGTGTTGATTTTACAATATCAATCACGTATTGCGACATGACAATAGCAATTATCTCAAACTCATCGCCGTCTCATGATATTTTCCATATAAATGGAAAAAACTATGATGTTGACGGTTTTGGAATTTCGTTCTATTTATCCTTCATATGAAGGTTGCGACAGGCAGGGCATCCGGCATAAAACTTTGCCACTTTGTTATTTGCATGAGTTATGGTGTTAACTAATTTTAGACAATTAAACGACACTATAATCTTCATGCCACCGACCCCAACATAGTTGGGATTAAGGTGCTGTTGATGATGATGATGATGAGTTCACCCTTTCAAAAGAAGGAACTTGGGTTGGTTCTTGAACTTACACATGTATCAATGACATGTCTGAACTGAAAAGTTGGCCCGAAATTCCACCTGAAAGCTGGTTTTTGTTCAAATGGCTGCGAAAAGCTATAGCATCAGAAAACTAAAGAGAGGAAAAGTAAGAACAACTAACATAAAAGTTTTTTTTTTTTTTTTTAACTTCACTCACAAGTGTTTGGCCTTTTTAAGTTGGTCTAATCCTGGACCAGAAGCCAAGGAAACAGGAATTTGTCCTCTCAACTGATTGTCAGCCAGGTCAAGCCAGTATAGCTTGGAAAGTTTACCAAGAGAAGGCGGTATGTCGCCGGTTAAGTTGTTCGAATTCAGGGCTCTGTCGAAACACATTTCGTTGGAAAATCAAGAACAGGACGAGTCTCTATGGCATTTCATCAAACACATTGTGGCAGAAAAAAAAGTTCTTACAAAAATGTCAGCTCCGACAGGTTTCCCAGTTCACTTGGTATGTTGTTGGAAAAGCCACATCCAGCTAAAATTCTGAGAGCATTGAAGAAAAAAGGTGGTATGTGTCAAACAAAATTAAAAGAGGGTCAATGTTGTCATTCCGTAATAGTTATGGGACTAAAAGTGCAATTTCCACAATCTTACAATGTGGTTAAGTTTTGCAAATCTCCCAGCCTAGGTGACAGTGGACCAGTGAGGCCAGGATTGAAAGATAAGTCCCTGCAATCAATAAGCTTCAAATATTAGGCTTCAAAAAGAAATTAGTACAAAATAATGGACTGAAATTATAATAGCCAAATCAAATGAGAAATTACATTACTATTTTAAAAAAAAAAAAAAAAAAAAAAACTCACAAAGAAATTAACTCTGTCAGACCTCCAATGTCACCACTCATTTTACCAGCTAATCCCATGGTTGATAATCCTCTGCAAGAATAGATATCGAGTATTGCAAAAGATTATCCTAACGCTTAGTTGCCGAGTTTAACTTAACGAGAGAAGAAGGGAAATGGACGAAAATAAGAAGAAAGAAAAAATATTTGGTGTTCCTGAGTTTTTAATGAAAAGAAACGGAAAGAAATGGAAGGAAAACTTTCCCTCCTAACTTTCCTTCGGATTTGGAAGGATTTAGAGAGAAGAGAACAAAATGGTTAATTTTCCTTTCACTTCTTTCCGATTCGAGAACACAAAATACAATTTCCTTTTCACTTTTCTTTCTCTTTTTCTTTCCCTCTCTTTTCTTTCTTTTACTAAAACTCGCGTAAATGTCATTTAAGAATGGATAATTACAAAAACTACCCTCGAGGTTTTGCAAAATTACAAAAAAAAAATGACCTACTTTGAAAATTGTAAAAGCCACTCTTGAGGTTATATTATATCCATCTCACATTTTGCACCCATCATTAATGAAACTAACCTAATCAGATAATTTCTACAATTAAACCCCTCATTTTTTTAAATATTACAAACAACTCCAAATTCTTGTCTTACATTTTGCATTTAGATTCTTCATTCTTTTTTCGTAAGTATTATAAACAACGAGTTATTTGTAATATTTTGAAAAAATAGAGAGATATGTAAAAACATTTGAAGACGTCAGCAGATTGTTGGACAGCATGTAAACAAAATTAAACATCAAGGATGAATTTTGCAATTTTAAAAGTTCGTCGGGGTTTTTCCATAAATACCACAAAACCTCAAGGGGGTAGTTTTATAATCATTAGAAAATTGAAAAGTTGAATGGAATTTTGATATGTTGCTACAATGAAGTGACTCTTGAGTTGTTGCAGGCAATTCCTTCCCAGGCTGTACAAGGATCGTCCGATCGATACCAACTAGGTGGCACATTACGCCATTGATCTTTTAACGACCTAAGCACGGCAGCTGAATTAAGACACATTTTAGCACAAGTTCAGAAAGATTTTAGAAAAATGGTGACAAAATTCCTTAACAAAAATGCCCGTTGCTCGACTCAATATAGATTATTACAAGGCTCGGCTCAAACTCAACTCACCTAAACTCGAATTATAGAAAATGAAAATGCGTAACAAGAGGATTAATTACAAAAACTACCGTAGGGTGTAGTTCGATTACAAAAAGACCCACTTATCTTTTAGAATTACAAATAACCCCACACGCTTTATATTTTTCTTACCAAAAAAAAATTATTTGAAACTCGTTTGAGAGTGCATTTTTGTGAAATATGATTAGGACTATGTTCGACTCTACTCGACCCGTTTACATTCCTTGAAAATAGTTGCATGCAGGTAGCTATCTACAATATTCAGTGATATCCTTTTCTATAATAACAGCAATAATAAAAGAAGTTTTTTTTTTTTTTGGGGGTTACAAGGGAAGGTGAAAAAAAGGCTTCTCCCTGCATTGTTATACATACACATTTGTATATTTTAGATCAAGAATTGTTCATCTAATTAATATATCCGCATTAGCCTGCAGTAACCAAGAACTGCAAACTAGTGACGGAAAACACACGCGCGCGCGCAAACACAGATGCACAAAAACAACATCAAAACGGTCATTTGCAAGATTAAGATTACCATCTTGTGGGTTTGTTGATGCATGAAGAACATTAATCCATAAGCAGAAAACCAGCAGACAGCAGCAGAACAGCCGCTGCATCATTGCCTCTCTCTCTCTCTCTCTCTCTCTCTCTCTCTCTCTCTCTCTCTCTCTCTCTCTCTCTCTCTCTCTCTCTCTCTCTCTCTCTCTCTCTCTCTCTCTCTCTCTCTCTCTCTCTCTCTCTCTCTCTCCCTCCCTCTCTCCCCTTATAGGCAACAAGATAATAATAGAACTGCTTACGTTAGAAACAACTTGTCCGAGAGCTAGCTAGTTAGGAAAATTATACTGGTGTACTGTGCATGGTATGATTGTGTTATATATCTCAAATAATTTGGAGGCCCTGTTCAAATTTTAAGGATTTTGTGTATTATTCGTTTCAAATATATCAAATATTATTATTATATATACATAACAATTATTTTCGGGCCCTGAAAAAATAATATTAAATTTGGGCGCAATGCGTGTACAGCCTGAGCCCAAAGACGGCCATGTATATACCAGTTTTGATTATATTGTTGCGTCATATTTTTACTGTAATTATATTATACACCAGCTGTGATTATACTATATACCAGTATCATTATGCTAGTAATTACAATTGATATGTTCTGTGGAGAAAAAGGCTAAAAAAAAAGTTGAGTTTGCTACTTCAAATGATTTTAAACTTGTCTTAGAAGACAACCGGCGCCACCCCCACCCACCCCGAATAATGCTATACACACATATAAATGCACACATAAATGCACACCTCTGCTTTGTATGGATTGTACCCTGCGTAGTAGGGGTTGTACCCCTACACAACCCCCACTACCTATAAAGCAGGGTACAACCCGTACAAAGTAGGTGTGTGCATTTGTATGTTTGTAGCACCTTTGCACCCACCCCACCCAGTTTCTGTCCAGAAAATCAACTTGTCTACCCAACACCCCATTTTTCATCATTAATTATTTAGCACTCTACAATTATTACAAACATCAACTACTCACTATGAATCTATGATGCCGTCTAGTGTGTGTCCCTCGACATGCATCCTCCTCCTCCTCATCATTATTATTATTATTATTATTGTTATTATTATTAGGATATATTTCATCCACCGCACTTATACAGACTTCTCGAACAAACAGATCAACAATTGCACTTGGATCCAAAATCCTGTTTTGGCATTGACCAACTTATTTACTCAATCAGCACCAAACCAGCCTTATTGGTAAAAGACTAGCTATTTTGCCTAATTTTTTTTTTTTGCCTAAAATCTTTTGTTAACAGAAAAAATAAAATTATAAAAAAAGAGAATATCTTTTTTTCTATTTTTGTTTTTCTTTTAAATTTTTTTTTTAAAATTACTTTTTATTAGCCGGAAATAGAAACGGATAATAAATAAAGGATTTATTTTTCTATTTATTTTTTTTTTAAAAAAAACATTATTATCCGGAAATAAAAACAGAAAATAAAATAAAAAAATATCTGTTTTTTATTTTATTTTAAAATAATATGTATTTTATTTTTTTTTTAATCGGAGGTAAGAACAAAGAAAATAATACAAAGAAAAATATTTTGTCTTCTGTTTTATTTTTATTTTAAAATAATGTGTTTTTGAAAATAATTAATCAGACAAACATCAATTGCATTTAAGTCCACTCGTGTGCCAACTATCTTGTGACAAAAATTAAGCCCGTTTGACCAAGTCTTAAATACAATATTTGAACAGGAGTAAAAAGGCTTTTCGATGTTTTAATTCCCCAAAAGTCAAATTTGTAGACTTAGATGTAATTAAAGTTCATCTAAGTGATATCGAATGTAATTGTTTAATTAGTGGCTATCTAGATGTAATTAGGAAATCTAAATGATGTCTAGATGAAATTCCCCATTATTATTATTGTTATTGTCAGTATTAATTTATTACTATTACTATTTGTTGTAATATATATATATATATATATTTAAATAATATTGGTACATCAAACCAACTGTCTGAAAAATGAAGGCACGTAAAGTGGCGGGCCACGATCCTGGTCACCCATGAATAAATGAGTTTTGAGCTTTACGTTTTTAACCTATAGAAACTTGGCGCCTTTGGCCTTCATTTGGCGTGCTACCTTGAGGCCGTGAAAAATTTAATAATTCATAAATATTAATTAAGTAGGCTAAGGTTAATGGGTATAACCTTACACCGTAACTTTTTTCAATTTAAAGTTCATTTTTTTTAGATTTTTGTATTGATATTTTGCCATCGAATACAGATAATGGACCAAGTGATGAGCTACTTTCCGTACCGCTAGTTGTAGTGCAATAATCAACGGTTTTAATAGTATTGAAATGGATGTTTGAACTTTTTAAAATAGTTGAAAATATATTTCTATCATATTATTGATACTTTTAATATATTTTGGTTATTTAAATTAGGCGAGAAAAAATCATGGCCGTGGGTTGAAACCGCAGCGTAGACCACTGAAACAATATTTAGGCCAAAAATCCTGCGCTTTTTGGCGGCCAAAATTGGCCACCCGTTAGCCTGGCCGTTTGGACTAGCCGTTTGCCAAGTATACGAAGGACAAAGTGCAGATACAAAATAATAATTTGTAATTCAAACTAAAAAGTTCGGGAAAAACAAAACACTTTGAACTACTTGGTACTTCATACCACAAAATACAAGTAGAGTATTGTTTATAACTTCTGCACCACAATATGGAGGCGCAAATTTCAAACATGCCAACGTTATGGAGGCGCAATTGGATTGTAACCTTTCTCATGACAAAATTTCGACTAGGGTTAATTCGAGTATGCACCATGTTCATGTTTCTTCGGTGGGTTTCTATATGTTTGTCGGTCACCAGAATGATCAAGATTGCCCTCCATGCACCAAATACGAGTATTTTCTAGCGCGCTTTGCACATTGAGAAACTCTCGAGGGATTAACCCATCATATAATTACTCTAAGCCAACTACGTTTAACTTTGAAGTTTCTATGAGATGACTACCCAAAAAGAAAATGCATTTTTTTGTCATGAATAGTCCAAATTAATCTGATTAACCACTTTCTCTTGGAAGTAAAACGCAGGGGAAGTGTGGTCTAGGAGTTTAAAAAAATCGACCATAACCAAAACGAATATGTTTAGGCTTGTAAATTTAATTATCTATATAAATTAGCAATTTAAATAATATAATTATTTACGTAGAACATATTGGTAATATGGAATACTATAACCTAGATCTTGAGATCATATAATGTTTACCCTTGAAAGCGTAGTTATTGATCTTTGATCTCCACCTCAAGATCTTCTAAAATATTCCGAGTCTTGATTCGGGTGTAGTGTGAACAACATGCTACTAAATATAGTTGGATAATGATTGGGCCAGTTGAATAGTACTATCAAGAGACTCAAGAATTTTCTCTCTTTTTACTGAATATTTTGATATTTTAGAAAAATCGATGGTTATCCAAATTGTTGAATCAAATATACAGGTCAAAATCCACAAATAAAACCCAGTAAAAAATCAAAACTCTTTGTATTGTTAATGTGATATGGCTGAATCTCCGATCTCATTGTCATTTTTATATGCATCTTGGGCTACCCTAAGGATCTTAATGGGGATTAGTCATGGATTCCCCCGTTGATACAGGATGGCGTCCCGTGGAGCATGATTTTTGCTGACGACATTGTGTTAGTGGCGGAGTCGAGGAGGGAGGTGAACTCGAAGTTGGAGGTTTTGCGGGTGAGCCGGTCTAAGACCGAGTATCTATGGTGTAACTTTAGTGGTGAGGCAAACGAGGAAGATGTAGAGGTAATGATTACGGATCAGATCGTACCCCGTACAGATAAGTTCAAGTATTTAGGTTCGATCATTCAGAAGGAAGGTGAGTGTGAAGATGATCTCACTCATCGTATCAAGGCGGGGTGGCTAAGGTGGAGAGCAGCGACAGGGGTCCTGTGCGACAAGAAAGTCCTCTAAAGTTGAAGGGTAAATTCTATCGAGCGGCAATCCGACCTGCAATGTTGTATGGCTCCGAATGTTGGGCGATGAAGAAGTCGCTTAAGAGCAAGTTGGAAGCGGCTGAAATGAAAATGTTACGTTGGTCGTGTGGTCGCATAATGTTGGATAGAATTCCGAACGGGGTTTTCAGGAACGCGCTAGAAGTGGCGCCCATTTCTGTGAAAGTTAGGGAAGAGAGATTGAGATGGTTTGGCCGCATCCGCAGGAGGCAGGCATCTGCTCCGGTGAGGAGGGTCGAGATTTTATTGGTGGTCGGGGAGAGGAGGAGAGGCAGACCGAGGAGGACGTGGGAGAAGCAGCTGAGATTAGATTTGAATGCCTTAAACCTTCCCGAGGCCATGACTGTTGATAGGTGCGCTTGGAGGCGCCAGATCAGAGTTGTAGATTCTTTTGTAGGGAGCGGTGCTGTAGTTGAGAGCCTCAGGGTTGGGTTTGTAACACCCCCAAGTTATTCAGGGAATATTACAGCACCGTAAGCCCCACCGTGGGACTCACAAGGCTAAACATACGCGGAACTATAAATTTTGACCGAGAAGGTCTACATATAATGGAATGAAGAACAATACAAAAGGTGTTCAAGACATAACCATTGTATCCACAGACATCACAACACAAATCAATACCTCAGCAGTACATAGGCCGGAACATCAAGGAAAAATGGAAAACAATACTCGAGTATTGACAAGTGCAGGGGCTGACTGTCCCCTTATATACTGTCTTAAATCGCCCCAAATCGCCTCTCCCGAGCCCTCCCGATCGGAAAAAGTGGAAATGATGTGAAATGACAAGTGCAGGGGCTGACTGTCCCCTCATATACTGTCCCAGTCTAGCGCACGCTACGCCTCAATATTAGCGTGCGCTAACGGGTCACCTGGTAGTCCAGTGGCTACTGTCATAAGACGTTAGCGCGCGCTACGAAACATCCCTAGCGTGCGCTAACTGTGTCCTGCCAAAATCTCAGTTCACTGTCTCAGTCCGCTAGCGTGCGTTAATACTGAGCACTAGCGTGCGTTACACAACACATATAGCGTACGCTAGCCGCTGCCTAGCGTGCGTTACCTGCTAGTCCAGAAAGTCTGAAACCTCACCGCTCTGACTCGATGCATTAGCGCGCTACGCTATGACTTAGCGTGCGTTATGCAACAGATTTAGCGTGCGCTAGCCGAAGCCTAGCGTACGCTACCTGATAGTCCAGAAACCTGGCAACCTCACTGCCTCTGTCGACCAGCCCATTAGCGTGCGCTACGGACGGATGTTAGCGTGCGCTACTAACCACGAATAGCGCGCGCTAACGAACTCCTAGCGTGCGTTAATCCGCCAGTCCAGAGAGCAATTCGAGTTACTAGTTCTGACCTGACTGGTCCCTTAGCGCGCGCTACGGCTCAAAGCTAGCGTGCGCTAATCAAGCAGAATTAGCGTGCGTTAGCCTAGGCCTAGCGTGCGCTATGTCTCTGGCCCAGAACACTTCCGCAAGGTCTAAACAACACGATCGAGACCCAAAACAAGATACGAAACTCAATAACAATATCAACAACATCTCCATGCGTTTACAGAGCGAAAAAATAAGGAGAATGGCAAAGTCAAATAGTCAATAAAAGTACGGGTATTACATTCTCCTCCTCTAAAAAGAAGTTTCGTCCCGAAACTTAAGAAATAAAAAGTTCGGGGTAATCCACCCGCATCTGAGAGCCAAACCACGAGCGACCAAGCTAGGCGATGGCCGCAATGCAATGCCAGCTCGATGGCATGAAGGCGCTCCTAGAAACTAGGGCAGGCGCCAAGAGCAAGATCGTCGGGCCGAGTGAGCCACTCGCGGTCCAGATCGAACTCGCCCCCGTGCATCCAAGGATTGCTCCTCCTCAAACACCTTTGTACGAGGGGAGATCAGACCCCGAGACTCACCTGAGCAAGTTCGGGATCTACATGACCGGGTGCGGGGCATCAGACGCGACCAGGTGCCGAATGTTCCCATTAACACTGGGCGACCTGGCCCATAGGTGGTACATCTCAATGCCACCTCGATCCATCAGTTCCTTTGAACAACTGGCGAGCGACTTCACATCGTACTTCGCTGCCAAGGTCGCCCGACCAGAAGGTCCCCACCGCATGATGAAAATCAGGCAGGGGGAAGAGGAGTCCGACGAAGACTACATCGACTGGGTGGATGATATAATCCTCAATGGCAAGCCCGTAAGCGACGAGATCGCCCTCTACTCGGTCCTAGGGGGATTCAATGGTATTTCGCCCATGTTCAGGCACCTTACGAAGGATATTCCCCCAACCTATGTGATCTTCCGCGCCAAGGCCGCAGACTTTATGGCCAGGCGGAGGTTGCTCGCCAATCGCCAAGACGAGGGGGCAGAGACGGCGATCGCCAAGTCCAACAAGGCGTCCGCCAAACCACCCGGTGATTTCAGGACCTTCAAGGATGTGGAAGCCCATCTCTACCACAACCTCAATCTATCTCCGGCTCTTATTTTCTATGCTATCCAGGGGCGCGAGCGGCTAAGCAAGCCAAAGGCGGTAAGGGACCACGGTCATCTGGACCGCAACAAATTTTGTGCTTACCACAAGAGTCCCGGCCACAACACCGATCAATGCCACAACCTCCTCAGACAACTCTGGAGATTGTTCGAAGAGGGCAAGCTGGATAGTCTTGTCATTTAGCCGAAGCCCCGGGCCGAAAGGATCAAATGCGCGATCGGCGTCAGAATGACGATCACCAGTCTCCCAATCCGATCGCCATAATCAAACACGACGTGCCAGAGGATTCATACGAGTCAATCCTCCCGATCAACCCTGGTGGCCAGATCTTCATGCTTCAATCAAGAGCTGGAAACTTCGGAGGTCTTTCCCCAGTTTCCACCATATCAAACGAGAGGCCACTGCCCAAAGCAACATCTCCAAAAATGGAGGACTCGCTTGCCCTCTAAAGTTCATCATCTAACATGATGGACCTAGGCACGAGATCGCCTCCCTCAACACAATGTATACCGTCGAGGATCGCCATATAACATGACGATCCGAGGTAGAAGAGTGCAGCCATGGTCCTGGAGGTCGATGGAACCGACAGCTTCGTCCATGCAAGGTTCCTTTGGGCTGCCATCGCTCGCCCTTCATTTAAATACGAGGCGGGCGTAGCCGAAGGACCCTCCAAACAAATCTGTGGACACGCTCGCCCGCCCTCAAAGGTTCATCATCTAACATGGTGAACCCGGACAATACGACGCGTCCCTGCCCCCGTCACAACGTATACCGTCGAGGATTGCCATCTAACATGACGATCCAAGGTAGAAAAGTGCTAACAAGCCGCGGATGTGGAGTCGATTGATCCGACGACGCCCCGTGCAAGGACTCCTCCAGACCAAGATCGCTCGCCCTTCATTTAAATACGAGGCGGGCGCAGCCTAACGGAGGAACCTCAAAATAAAGTGAGTCGCGAGACAGACCTACTGCTGGAATGTCCCTCGCGCACAAGACACGGTCATGGAGGTCGGTCCATCGATCTCCGCGACCGTGCACGATTCCTCAAGGTCGAAACAATCGGCTTTCCACAAGGGATCTGCAAAATCGAAGATCATAAGAACAAGATCGAAGATAGTTCGCCAAACGATCAGGTCGCCCAAATCCGAGACCAAAGTCCGCTCAACGGATCGCCCGTCATTATTGTAACACCCCCAGAATACATCCGGAAATGTTACACGCCGTAGGCCCTTCTAACAAGGATCTACAAGGCTAAACTCTACTAGACTACAAAATGATTGACCGACCGGGGTCAATCTAAATACAACGCAGACCGACAAGGTCATTAAACAATTCAGAAACAAATGAACTTTACATCTCAATGACAAAAATAAACTTGAACACAGAAAAGAACGACAACTCAATTTAATAAATTAAAACTACACCCATGCAAGGGTGAATACTCGAACGACAGAGTAATACCGACCAAAATGAAACAAAAGAAAAGACTCTAACTCTGGTGTGATTAGTATCATTGTCCTCCATCTCCTTCCCGGCCCAATCCGTGATCGCTCTGGCTGCCAAAACCTGAGCGCATAACAGGCACCCACCCCCCGAAACTCGGGGGTTAGCAAACTGGAATTTTGCTAGTGCAAGTACACAACACACAAGATATACGAATAATAATAACACAAAACTCAATAGTCGTGAAACCTTAACACAATCCACACATTCAAATGGTCGGCCTGAGAATAGTATTACATACACAAGATGAAAGATAACCATATTGTCATATTCTCCGTACAGATCATAACACCAATGAAACTTTAAACGAACCCAAGGAGTCAGAAAATTCCCTTCTTATAAAAGGAAAAGTATTTTGATAAGAAAGTTCGAAAATATTAATATTGACGCGGGCCATCCTGGGGTTTTGAAAATCAAATGTAGTTACTTTAGAAAATACTTCAAAAGCCCTCGGGTCCTTGAACCAACATGTGGAAAACAATTTGCAAGAAAACCATCACAATGTTATTGGTCCTCGACCCAAATGATAAAACACTATCACAAGTGAATCCTTACAACATCTCACGGGGTTCTCGGCCCAATCAAAGAAAATATCATCACGAGATCAAATCTCAACATCTCATGGGGTCCTCGACCCAATACACGTAACAATCAACACGGTCTAATCAACACGGTGCAATCAAGGCACAACTTCTCATTCGACAAATCCTGCTCAAGACCCTGGTTAATTAACCTCGGAGATCTCGTCAAATATCCTTGGTTAATTAACTCGATACCAACATTTAAAAGCGAGTTGGAGCGAACTCCGAGAAACACAATCCGCGGTCTACATCAAGACCAACATTAAAAGAAAGTTGCAAGGATTTAAATTTGAAAATCATTTGGTAACGGGTCTTAGCTATCACTCAAATATCCGTTACCAATAAGCCGCCAGCGCCTCCCTTACACACACGTACCGGCGTTCACTCCACTATATTGGCCGCCCATTGCACATGTCACCGCCGGCGTTCACTCCCACAGAGCGCCTGCTCGCGCATTAAGTAACACCGGTGTTCACCAATCATATGGAGCCGCTCATTGCAGTCTGACAGGCCGGAGTGCACGCCCCGCCCTCAGAGGTACCCGGATATGACGTCTCTCATAACAAGTATTCACATTATCACAAATACCAAGCACACAGTCAATCGTTTCCACAATTATCAAATCAGTTCATTAATCCACATAATTTAATCGCCAGTACGCAACTACGCAGAATAAACAATAACTCACACGTTATTCATCAATACTTTGCACATCAGGCCTTCAACTCTATCCATTAATACTACATAAATATCCCCACATATCTATATATACATATATATATATATATAATATAAATACAGATATTCATGACATAATTCATATACTTCAGCAACAATGATTTCAACGTAATTATAATTCGTATATCAAGGTACTTGCCTCGATTTGAAGATAATAACAATACTTCCACGGAAATGAACACTCGATGGTCGTCCTCCTCAATCAATCACGTAACGAGGCCAAACCTTAACAAAAGAAATGATATAGGATTTATCTCACGTCGCATGAATGTTTAACAATTTGATTCACGGTCAAAAGTTCATAAAATACAATCTGAATCGCTTAGCGTGCGCTACGTACTCGTAACGTGCGCTAAGCGGGCTTGTTAGCGTACGCTATCGTGTAAGACTAGCGTCGCTAGCCACTACCGGCAATCGACTGGCTGGTCTCATAACGTACGCTACGTGCGTTTGGCGTTAATCGACCCGATAGCGCACGTTAACTCACATGTGTTAGCGTGCGCTAATATTGCATGGAGAATACTACAACCAAATCTGGGTTGAATGGTGAAGAACTCATGAATTCTACCGTGATAATACAAGTTATCTTCGGGCAAATCATGCTAATAAGGTTTGTGGAAGATTTATGATCGTGAAATACAAATATACGGATAGTCATCTCAATATCATATCTTTTCTAAGATCTTTAGGAAGTATTCTAAGTTCCGATTATTCCAAGTCCCAAAACACATGATTCCAACGTGTACAACGTAGCAACTGGGTAATATCCGATTACTGATCATAAATTGATTTGAAAACGCTTAGGAGTCCAATCTACTAAGATGGTTCAAAGGTTCATAAGATAGATAGTGCCGATACGTCAAAGTATCCTTCTATCATGTGATGACCGATCATAAACGAAATAACTGGCTATCTAAGCATGATCAGACGTCTTTAAGAACATTACTAACATTAGTGAAGAATCACCTACCTCAAGTAGTAAAGAACACGGAGGAAAATGAAGCAATCCGACACCGAAAGCTTGAACAACAATCTCCAATGATAAACGATCTTCAATCACGAATCAGGATGTTGATATGAGATGTTTAGGATGAAGGAAGACATGTTCTAAGTGTAGGAACTCGGGTAATGGGAGAAGAGAGAACTGAAATCACGAATAGGATGCTGTCCTATTTATAATAAATGGCTATTAGCGCGCGCTAGACCCTGCTCGTAGCGTGCGCTAACGGCTCACTTGACTAAACTGTACTCGGCACTTAGCGTGCGCTACGCATATACCTGTAGCGTGCGCTAAGGCGTTGACTCGGCTCTTCCCCGAAAGACGTCCAGGTACATCCCGACACCAACCGACAGGGGTTCCCCGGCCAGCTCTCACCTACCGCACGTCTCAATCAATTTGACCGTGCATAGCGTGCGCTAAGGACACTCAGTAGCCTGCGCTATGAACCCACGTTAGCGCACGCTAAACATAGCTGATAGCGTGCGCTACATGCGCAGATTTACAATCTTTAATTCCAAATCACGGAATTAAACGCTCGACAACATCGGATTATGAAATACGGAAAATAATACTCAAATCAAGTACAATCATTACAATATCACAAGTTCCAACTACATAACAGAAATCTCGGGTATTACAATTATCTTAAACGATCGCCAGTGGAACCACCTCACCTCATGTCTTCAACATCGGAGCAAGCAGGGGGGCAATTGTTGTGTCGAGATTTATACACCTCAACAGGCGATCGGCACAAAGACCGGGCGACTGAACCAGAGTCAAATAGACCAAGACAGACTAGCCGATCGAAGGACCCAGATCAGGACCCAGCGACGAGCGATCGACTGCCAAGGCGATTGTCTCCCGGCAACTAGCGATCTTCCCACAGTGCCCGACCATGGACGACCGCCTCATGCCACGAAAAGCCAACATCCGTCAAGTCAGCGAAGACCAAATATCGGGATAGAGGCCCACGTGCAGATCCGGAAAAGGCGTCGTAGGATAAGGCCCTTTGACCCCAGTCTGTCACCATCTTCTCACCTACCGACAGATCCGCCGAAAGGTCCAAGGTGGGACCTCCCGAGACAGCGAAAAGTGACGCGTGTTGTCCTCTCATTGGTTCGCACAGCTGATCGGTCAAAAACTTATCCTAAAAATAGGAGTTCTTGAGTCGCTCGCAAATATATACGAGGTAGAAGTAGTTTGTGGTAAGTTCTACCAAGGTCTTTTCTCTCGAGGATTGTCCAACAGGGCTTCGTATAATATTTTGTTATAGATTGCGAGAAATAAATACTAAAATATTCAAAAAGATATTTTTGGGTTTTTTAAAAATTAACTAAATTAAAATGCACTATATTTTAAACCAAACTATTTTTAATAAGACTATTTTATATAAGACTATTTTTACTAAACTATTTATACTAGACTATTTATATTAAGACTATTTTATACTAGACTATTTATATTAAGACTATTTTATACTAGACTATTTATACTAGACTATTTATATTAAGACTATTTTTAATACTACTATTTTTAATGAGACTATTTTTACTAGACTATTTATACTAGACTATTTATATTAAGACTATTTTATACTAGACTATTTATATTAAGACTATTTTATACTAGATTATTTATACTAGACTATTTATACTAGACTATTTATATTAAGACTATTTTTAATACTACTATTTTTAATGAGACTATTTTTAACTAGTGAAAATGAATAGAATTAAAATGAGTTGGGAATTTATAAAATCTAGGGGATTACGGGTTCATTAAATTAGGTATTTAATTAAGTATAGGAATTGATTTATATGGATATAAAAGAAAAAACGAATGTTTATCGAGTAATCAACTTTTTACCTCCGTACTTTCGTAATCAAAGATGTCTTAATCATCAGAATTTTTAAGATGTTGATAACAAGATTAACACTTGATAGATTGAAAAGATGTGTTTCCAATACACTTAACAATCAATCAAGGAGGTTTCACTAGTAGAAATAGGATATGATCAATCTCTATTTAAACCAATTATTCCTTTCATTTCTCTAACTTGACTATTTTTAGGATAAACGATCGTTCATCGAGTAATCAACTTTTCACCTCCGTACTTTCGTAATCAAAGATGTCTTAACCACTTTCGCAATCTTAAGATGTTGATAACAAGATTAACATTTGATAGATTGAAAAGATATGTTTCCAATTCACTCAACAATCAATCAAGAAGGTTTCATTAGTAAAAATAGGATATGATCAATCTCTATTTAAACCAATTAGTCCTAAAAATAGTTTAAATCAATCAAATACTCAATATATAACCTAATAGAAATCCCCCTTCCCCTAGGAAGAAAGATTAGCTACTCATTGGTTTATACAAACTAAAATTATAATAGAAATAATTGATATATATATATATAATATATATAGAAACTTTTAATTACTAGAACTTAATGACAATAGATAAAACTTACTTGAATATGATGAATCAAAGTGCAAGAAACAAACTTCAAAATATAACTTCAAACTTGTTCAAAGGTTACAAGCTTACAAAAATTGAAAGTAAAATACTAAGTGCTTATTGATCAAGCACTTTTCAATTACAAACTAAATGAAAGAAAAACTTCAAACTAAAAATAAAATACAAACTAAAATTGAAAGTTCTAAGGAAAATATATTGCTAAAAGAAAGGAGTATTTCTTAGCAAGAAGATAGGTTTGAGAATTGGTAATTGGTAATTGGTAATTGATAATTGGTGATTTTGCAATGGATGAAGATGTCCTTTTATAGGTGATTTTCAAGAATACAATTGATTATTTAATTCAAAATATCTATTGTAATATTTTTTTTTTAATTCTTTGTTCACACTTCACCCATGTCTTTGAATTTTCAGATTTTTGACCAAAAAAATATCTTGTGGTTGAGTTCACAAGTTGGTCAAAAGTGGACTAATTTTGCATGGCATCTGCTGAAAAACGGCGATGAAAAACGGCCCAGTTTGCCCCGTGTTGTGCGCCATTTTGTGGTGACTCGGTCTCTTCCGGAATACGCGCGAGGACACGGCGCTAAATACCGGCCGTGTGTGAAACGGCCCAAGACACGGCCCTTGTTGCGCCGTATGTGAAACGGCCTACATAACACGGTCCTGTTTGCGCCGTGTTGTAGGTCGTTTTGTCTTGAAAAATTCCCGTCGTTGGATTTGATCTTGTTTTCCGTCCTTTTTGATGCTTCATGTCAGTAATCTGTAAAATAACCATTTTTAGCTCATGTTTGGACATATCTGTAAAATATATATTTTTAATCACAAATCAGTACAATTATGCCCGAAAAAATAAATATTTCGTATATGAATTTTAGATCAATTATGCACTAATCAAATACCCCACACTTAAATTTTTGCTAGTCCCGAGCAAGACTCTTTATTAATCCCACACAAAATAAAAATTAAAATAAGACATAAAATAAAAAATAAAAAAAAATACACACAAATTTAAGAAAAATAATTATATATAAAGATAAAAAGACATCACAATGCCATTAATACACAATAACCAACTTTATACAGTAGATAGAAATGAATCAAGATTCAAAATAAATCTACTAACGATTTTGAAGTTAAAACACGGTTTTTATTTTTGTAATTCCAAAATGCAAGGTTTTTCCCCAAAAGGTTGATTATTTCTTTCCCACTCGTGACTTCACACGACTCCCTTTAATGGTTGCTCTCGATCACTCGTTTATTTTTTGACTCAATATGAAGAAGAATTTCATCGGCGTCATCAAATATTGTGATTTTTCACGAAATTGAGTGTATTGAAATTCAACCGCTAATTAATTCAGATCTTGCTCATGAACTACATCCCTTAGTGATAGCTTTCACACCGTTATTTGCTAACGTGTAGCTCTTTTCACCAACACAATTTCTATCTTTTTTTAACAGGTGATAGCTTTCACACCGTTATTTGCTAACGTGTAGCTCTTTTCACCAATTTTTCTGTGAGACGGCAGCTACGCACAAACAATGGTTAGTCCTTTATTTTTCGCAAAATTTTAAGACCCCCAAAATTAGGCAGCTGTTGCTGCTCAACACTTCTCCTTTTTGTCATTTTTTTTTAGGTGATAGCTTTCACACCGTTATTTGCTAACGTGTAGCTCTTTTCACCAATGACTCCTTTTTTTTTTTAGGGAATATGGTTTTTTTGCAGAAAATCATTTATTAGTTAAGCATGAAAAATTAAAAACTCCTCAAATTAAGTAAATTTCAGTTCTATTTTTCATCAACCGACTGATTCTTCTTTTCTCAAGGTAACGAATGACTCGATTTTATATGATAACTACAAGGCTTGGAAAGAGAGATTAAGGCTCAAAATTTTTTGGAATATACAATTTTTTTACCGGTTAAAAAATTTTAGAAGCTTGTATATAGCTAATTTATTGGTGTTTATGGCCAGATCTAGAAATCTCACAAATCAAAATAATATATATATATATAAAATTAAGGCAAATAACCAAAATAATAAAAAACATACCTAAATAATTAAAACATACTACCCCCAAACTTGAAAAAGAAACTGTCCTCAGTTTTTAAAAAAAATAATAAAAAGTAAGAGAAAAAAAAATACTCCCTGTTATGAAAATTGATGCTTGAGCTATGCCTTTTTGGATCTGCATGAAAAATATACAAGGCAAACAACAACAACAAAAATATACCCGGAAGTATAACACAATTTTTAAGATGCGCATCAAGAAAGTCCGAAGAGTCGCCTTACGCTGCCATCAATGCTTTTATAAAAAACACACAATAAAAATTACAGCAATAAAATAACAATACATAAATCGCGAATAGATGCGCGTCAAGAGATCAAGAAGAAACTCCTTAAGCTGCCACCATTTAGCACGATTATTACACACGACATAAAGTAAAAATAACAAGAGGTCTGATATGGGGTATCAAAGGGAGAGGAATGAATCCACTTTTCGTTTTCTCACGGTGAGATCTTCCATCCAAACAATATTAGCTAGAGCTGGATCTGGTTGAGGAACAAATTCAATGAGTTTTTTGATTAGCTCTTCTGGTGTTGTTGCAACGACTATGATTCGTTTAGCACGCTCGGAAATAAAACCTTTTTCAAATTGAGTAGTCGATGAAAGATAGTAAACCATCAAAGAAACCATTGACATTAAGCACCTATTGGTTTTGATGAACATTTAGTCGGGCCTGTAACCACATGAAAAAGTTCCTCAAGGGTGCCAAAACCACCGGGAAGGGTGATAAAGGTGCCAGAATTATTTGTCATGTGAGTTATGCGATCTTGCATATTTACAGATCTAAACTCATCTCCAATAGTTGCCCCGGTGATTTTACTTTCAGCCAGAGGTTTTGGAATTACTCCCAACACTCTTACTCCTTCCATATAGGCAGAAGCAGCAGCTCGTCCCATTAATCCTAGACTTCCTCCTCCGTAAACTACATGAATGCATTTTTCTCCTAAAGTACGACCCAAGTTGTGTGCTGCTTCAGTAAAGCATGCATCTTTTCCATAACTAGCTCCACCAAAAATGCAGACTGAGTTAAATCTTTTTGTGGAAGATGATGACTCCATTTTGAAAAGAAATTTTTTTTTTAGAGAGAAAAAGAGAAAAGTACAAGTTTGAGGGATGAATAAAAGAAACAAGCACAAAGGTTATTTATAGAAGAAAAAATGAGGAAAAATTGCTTAACAAGTTTGTGATTGCGTTGATTGCGCTTCAACTACTCAATAGAATAATGAATGCATTTATCGCGTATCACATTTTTTATTCAGAAAATCTCACCATACGACAAAAATAAAAGATACTCACGTGTATGTACAGTAGTTGTGATTGTGGCTCACATCTTCCTCTGATTTTACGTTCAGAAACGGCCTAAACGCCTTCTATGAGTCGGGGAGAAGCTTCCCATCCAATTTTCTTACAAATTGGCAAACAAGGTCTTTTAACGTCAGATTCCCAAGACGTTGTTCATATTCTGGTTTGAATTTATTCCACAAACATCGAATTCCGTAATATACAAGTCCACTAGGATGCGTGTCAAGAGAAATTTCGATATTATCTAAATTCTCTTTATTCAGACCATCATTAATGAACCGAATTTTATCTTCTCTCGTTTGTAGATGGAATTCCTAAAGATCGACATTTTAAATTACAGCCCATCTAGCACATTTATAGCAAACGGCTAGCATCTTTGCTCGTCGTTTCTTTGCATATGAACTTTTTCCAAGCCCTGGTAAAAATCTAGTCGGTGTTTCTGTGAATTCACCTTCTATTCTTACTTTGGCTTCGATAATGAATCCTATGTCAAAAGGTATGTTTTTATTCATAAGCAACCTCATCCTTTCAAGCCTTGTCTTGTAAATCTTTAAAATTGCATTTTTGCTTAGAAAGGGAAATCTTTTTTCAATTTTATACAATGTTTCTTCCATGACGAAAAAATTAAAATGAAAAACGATAAAATATCTACAAATATCAGTTGTTTGTGGGAAACTGAAAAATCCGACTTTGATAGTCACGGAGTACCGTTATCCGCCACTTGACCGGAGAGAAGAATAAAAGATGCAGAAATAAAGAAAGATAAAATAACAAGATATAAACAAAATTATACAAAAAAAAAATATATTTGGCCTAAAACAATCCCCGGCAACGGCGCCAAAATTTGATCGGTCAAAAACTTATCCTAAAAATAGGAGTTCTTGAGTCGCTCGCAAATATATACGAGGTAGAAGTAGTTTGTGGTAAGTTCTACCAAGGTCTTTTCTCTCGAGGATTGTCCAACAGGGCTTCGTATAATATTTTGTTATAGATTGCGAGAAATAAATACTAAAATATTCAAAAAGATATTTTTGGGTTTTTTAAAAATTAACTAAATTAAAATGCACTATATTTTAAACCAAACTATTTTTAATAAGACTATTTTATATAAGACTATTTTTACTAGACTATTTATACTAGACTATTTATATTAAGACTATTTTATACTAGACTATTTATATTAAGACTATTTTATACTAGACTATTTATACTAGACTATTTATACTAGACTATTTATATTAAGACTATTTTTAATACTACTATTTTTAATGAGACTATTTTTACTAGACTATTTATACTAGACTATTTATATTAAGACTATTTTATACTAGACTATTTATATTAAGACTATTTTATACTAGACTATTTATACTAGACTATTTATACTAGACTATTTATATTAAGACTATTTTTAATACTACTATTTTTAATGAGACTATTTTTAACTAGTGAAAATGAATAGAATTAAAATGAGTTGGGAATTTATAAAATCTAGGGGATTACGGGTTCATTAAATTAGGTATTTAATTAAGTATAGGAATTGATTTATATGGATATAAAAGAAAAACGAATGTTTATCGAGTAATCAACTTTTCACCTCCGTACTTTCGTAATCAAAGATGTCTTAATCACTCACTTTTTAAGATGTTGATAACAAGATTAACACTTGATAGATTGAAAAGATGTGTTTCCAATACACTTAACAATCAATCAAGGAGGTTTCACTAGTAGAAATAGGATATGATCAATCTCTATTTAAACCAATTAGTCCTTTCATTTCTCTAACTTGACTATTTTTAGGATAAATGATCGTTCATCGAGTAATCAACTTTTCACCTCCGTACTTTCGTAATCAAAGATGTCTTAACCACTTTCGCAATCTTAAGATGTTGATAACAAGATTAACATTTGATAGATTGAAAAGATATGTTTCCAATTCACTCAACAATCAATCAAGAAGGTTTCATTAGTAAAAATAGGATATGATCAATCTCTATTTAAACTAATTAGTCCTAAAAATAGTTTAAATCAATCAAATACTCAATATATAACCTAATAGAAATCCCCCTTCCCCTAGGAAGAAAGATTAGCTACTCATTGGTTTATACAAACTAAAATTATAATAGAAATAATTGATATATATAATATATATAGAAACTTTTAATTACTAGAACTTAATGACAATAGATAAAACTTACTTGAATATGATGAATCAAAGTGCAAGAAACAAACTTCAAAATATAACTTCAAACTTGTTCAAAGGTTACAAGCTTACAAAAATTGAAAGTAAAATACTAAGTGCTTATTGATCAAGCACTTTTCAATTACAAACTAAATGAAAGAAAAACTTCAAACTAAAAATAAAATACAAACTAAAATTGAAAGTTCTAAGGAAAATATATTGCTAAAAGAAAGGAGTATTTCTTAGCAAGAAGATAGGTTTGAGAATTGGTAATTGGTAATTGGTAATTGATAATTGGTGATTTTGCAATGGATGAAGATGTCCTTTTATAGGTGATTTTCAAGAATACAATTGATTATTTAATTCAAAATATCTATTGTAATATTATTTTTTTAATTCTTTGTTCACACTTCACCCATGTCTTTGAATTTTCAGATTTTTGACCAAAAAAATATCTTGTGGTTGAGTTCACAAGTTGGTCAAAAGTGGACTAATTTTGCATGGCATCTGCTGAAAAACGGCGATGAAAAACGGCCCAGTTTGCCCCGTGTTGTGCGCCGTTTTGTGGTGACTCGGTCTCTTCCAGAATACGCGCGAGGACACGGCGCTAAATGCCGGCCGTGTGTGAAACGGCCCAAGACACGGCCCTTGTTGCGCCGTATGTGAAACGGCCTACATAACACGGTCATGTTTGCGCCGTGTTGTAGGTCGTTTTGCCTTGAAAAATTTCCGTCATTGGATTTGATCTTGTTTTCCGTCCTTTTTGATGCTTCATGTCAGTAATCTGTAAAATAACCATTTTTAGCTCATGTTTGGACATATCTGTAAAATATATATTTTTAATCACAAATCAGTACAATTATGCCCGGAAAATGAATATTTTGTATATGAATTTTAGATCAATTATGCACTAATCAACAGCTGACTGCCAGCACCAGCCGTCGACTTTAAGGCAATCAGCCCATGTGCTAAAGACGATCGCCCCCTTATTATAATATAGGAAAGGCGATCGCCCGTCAGGATGAAGACATCCCAGCTCCTCCTATAAATAGAAGGCTTCCTGCACTTAGAAACCTCTCTGATTTTCTATCGGCTTTACTCTCGGCTTTACTCTCGGCTTTTCTCTCGCTTTTCTCTCTCGAAACCTCTTAACCCAAAGACGGTCGGCAGAAACGAGAACAATAACTCACAGAGCTTCAACTCTGGTTCTTCCGGCAATCACCAGCACTCAAGAGCTAGATAACTAGGGTCTTTACACTCATTGTAATTGTACTTTAACATTAATATTTGTACTCCCAAGTATTCGTATTAATAATATCTCGCAAGAGCATTCAAGCCCGGGCCTAACAAACCTGGCAAATCTTGTGTTATTTACATTCCCACGGACGTGCTCTCGCATTTTGTTTGTTACTCGTCCATTCCAGCATATCATCTCCGGATAATATTTTGGGTAACAACATCGTCCATTTCTTCCTGTAAACCGATAGAGAGACTTCTTAGAGAGAACTTTGAGGTTCCACCCACTTGAGTTGATCGTTCCTAACAACATTTGGAGTTTGGAAGTGATTGAGAACGGATTCAACCTTGGGATTCAATCCATTCCTTCAAAGAGGTAATTACTCTTCACTTTTGGGATTTCATTTTGGATTGTATATGATGTTCTTGAGTTGATAATCGTCATGTATATGATTTGATAAGTATGATTTTGAGATGAATTACCCAGTTATGTTGATGTTGTTGTTGATATTTGGGTTTTTGATGTTGTTATTGTTGATTTCTTCTTATGATGGTGAACATGGCAGTGAGTATGATTCTTGGGGTTTCATGATGTTTTTATTGAGGAAGAAGGTGATATATGGATATATATGACTTGGATTATGAGTTGGATAACTATTTATATGGTAAAGGATATCGGATTATGTTGTTTTGATGACTATGAATATGGTTTCGAATCACTTAGTGTTCTTGAAGGACTTTTGATAAATAGAACATAGCAAGACTATTGTATGTTGAATTATCGGTGTTTTTAGATATGAAGATGGAATTGTTCATCAAGTCATGTTGATTTATGATTGATTAATGGTATATATCATGCGAGTATGATAATGAGATTGATAATTATATTGGTAATTATATTCATTTAGCCCGATCTAAGATGGATTTCTGAATCTTGGTAATTATATTGGTCGATTTAGATGAGATGAATCATGATACTAGGTTGAATTCCAGATTGAGTATGATATGATCCTTGTTATCGAGTCGGTTTGATTGTTGATGTTGTTATTGATATATGGACATTGACATGATCATTGTGATAATTATGGGGTCGTTTATCTTCAAGAGATATGGAGATTTTTGTCTCCCTTCATTCGGATTCGTAGTCGCAAGATGTGAGTCGATGTTTGGAATGCATGCCACTGAACAACATTAGCGCACGCTAACGGGAGCAACTTAGCGCACGCTACGTTAAGTGATTAACGTGCGCTAAGTAGGCAAACAGTGCAATATTTTTGTGTTTTGATTCTGAATTCGTGATGGTTTGACTTGGTTGGTTCTGACTGTGTTTATTCGAGGTTGTGTTGAACCGTTGAGTTCGATTGGTTAGTTTTGTCAGTTGTTGATTGTTATCAGATATGTGTTATTTGATTTCTTCGATAGGTTGAGATTATTGATCGGTGATTATAAACGGATATTGCGGTCGTGTTCGAGTATGTCCATTGTATTGCTTTTGATCGGGGCTGAGGAGCTCGTAGACAAAGGCAATGGGATTGGTAGCGGCTTCATCATCGTCGTATCGGTATCGAGGCGAGTTATTACTTGCTCAGTTATAATGTTTAATGAATGATTTCAGTTTCATTTCGTTTATAATGCATATAGCAATGATTATTATTATGAACTCTGGGTATTTAGATTGGATATCGTTCTTCCGATTCTGGGAGTTAAATCGTAATGTATATGATTTATTTCGGTTATTGGTATATTTGGGTATCGAGGATACATTGTGATAAAGACGAGGATTCGAGTATTTATGGTTCATGATATGTTTGGATCGTCGAGCGTTGTGGATAATCGTCGCTGATGATTGGACATCGAGGTTGCTCCCGAAGGACTCGGGGCAAGTATTCCATATTGATTATGGTTTAGTGTTATTTATTTTTGTCTCTTACATTTTCTTTCATGTTGTTGAACATGGAGTCGTCCTAGTAAATTGTCATGTTGTCGTGCATGTTATGTTGTTCATGTTGATGAACGTGTTGATTTTTATATGTGTATGCATATTGTATTGTTTATGTTGTAAATGATCTGATGGGATCATGAGGATCTATGTTGAGGGCGCTGGATCGGATGTCCACCATGCGTTGGTTCGACGGGATCATCATGGGATCTATGCTGAGGGCGCTGGATCGTTGGACGGGTTTTTCCACCTCGTGTTGGTCCGACGGGATCATCTTGGGATCTATGCTGAGGGCGCTGGATCGTTGGATTACCCAGTGTTGCGTTGTTGTATGTATATTACTGGTTATCCACCTCGTGTTGATCTTGTAGGATCATCTTGGGATCTATGCTGAGGGCGCTAGATCATGGGATTGCCATTGAGTATACATTGTTATTCTTTTTGAGCATATTGACGTTGTCACATGAGTATGCATTTGTAGGTCTTGTGTTAGGACCGTGTTCGTATGTTGCTTTGATCTGATCTCGGATTAGACTGACATGAGTGTCATGAGATTGTGCATCTTGAGGTATGTTACGTATTTCCCTTGGTATTTGTCTTTGATGGGCAATTGGTTTTCATGTCGAGATGTGATGATGTTACCCGACGGATTTGGATTGGACAGAGTTAGTAGATTTCGTAACAGAGTTATGATGATGTTTTGAGAACCTTGGGTACTGTGCGAAATGTGAATTTTGGTAAGGTTATGACGATAAGATTACATTGGTCGTATTCTTATGTTGTATTCTCATTGGTATGTAATTATTAATGTGATGTGACGGTTATCATTGTTGGATATTATGGCTGACCCCGTCGTGGGATTTCTTTTTAGGTTCTTGGAGTATCGAGCTTGTAGCGGTCGTAAAGAGATGAGCTTCCCGGAAGATACTGGCTAGAGCATGTATTTGTGTATCGAGATTCCTGATCAGTTATTGTTTTCCGCTGCTAGAGTAATTTTACTTGGTTGTCCTTTCCGCTGCGTGAGTATTTTAAATGACTTCTTGATATCTAGTAACTTGAGTTACTTTGGAAATCATTTCTAAACTATTGACTTTCGGCCATTGGGCCTTGCCCTTTTCAAAATGAGGTTTTACGGCACTTTTGATAAACGAGTTTTTAACGTCTCCGAATGTTTTTAAAGATAGTACTGTCGTTAGCCTCTTGGGCATTTGTAAATATTTGCGAAATTTTCCTTTAGCCTTGTGGGTTCCATCTCGGGGCCCACGGCGCTGTAATATTTCCGGTCAAATCTGGGGGTGTTACAGAATATGGTATTAGAGCTTAGGTTGAGAAAACCTAGGCAGTCGGGTCGAGTTGGGTCGTGTTTTGTCGCGTCAGTCGAGTTGTCGATTGACTAATTCTAGAGCCTTGAGTTTTTGTTGTTCACTCGGGCTTGTGCGTTATGTGATTTCCCAGTGTTGTACTGGGGTTGTTGTAAGTTTTCTGAACAGCGTTAACATATTTCTTCAGATAGAGCTGTGTTGTGTTCTCGAGTTGAACTGAGTTTGCAAAATGTGTGTTTTGAAAATATCTGTGTCGAGTATTTTTCTAGAGTCGATACATGTGCCAGTATCACGGGGAATCGTCGGCTTCACGATCTGTAAGTATTTAGATTTTTGAATTTCATTGATATTTATTGCCGTTCTAAGTTGATATGTTTTGAGATTCAGCAGATATCATGCATTACAGTATGAGATGTCAGAGTGGGACAGGATTGATGATCTTGAGAAACTATGATTTTGGAAATCAGTATGTTGGTTAGATTTTGGAACGGAATTGTGCATTTGGGAGAAATATTGTGCATGGTTGAGAAGAACATGTAGCATGCTAATTCATTTTGATATATGAACTGCTTTGAGCATTTGAAAATATACTTTTCAAAATGAATGTTTTACGGATGTTTTACGGAAAATGATTTTTGGGCCGAGACCCAATCGATTTCGAAATAGTTTTATAACCCATGATTTGGACTCCGAAAAGGGTTTTTTACTTTTTAAACTTCTTGTAATGCGGAACGAGATACGGGCTGAGACCCTAATGTTTCAAACGGCTTTTCTATTTTCTTAAAACTCCCGAGATTTGTAAAATGCTTCACCAATCATTTATTTATTTTCCTACTGCCTTTCGCGGTTTTGGTTTACTTAATCAAATGAAACTTCCCGGGTAGTCTTTCGTTGTGTTTGATTTATTGATTTTTCAATATTTTGTCGTATCACGGTTGAGGTGATCTAGGATGAGTTAATGACTGACGTTGCGAGTCATATGTGGAAAGGAGTTATTAGTCGGAGTTATATTTGAGATTTTGGAACTCTATCGTGTGGTTTTCCGATGGAATATCAGTGGATATTGGTGACGAGCCGAAGTGGTATACAGGAGTATGGATATGGACAAGCAGTTGCATAAATTCCATTTTATTTAATCTTGTGTATTCGAAAAGAATTTTTATCGAGAACTTGGCACCAGCGAGCCGATTTAATTTTAAAATTAATTTCGTGGTCTTACGAAAATTTATGTTTTGAGTTTTCAAACTCTTGAAAGAATTTCCGAAAGTTTATTTTTTGACAAGACTATATGATTTCAAACTGGTTTTGAAAATATGATCAATATACATACGCATTTAGTGCATAATGCATATCATGGTGAAGTTGTGAGTGTGACTCACGAACTGATTAGAGAAATACTGCGTTTTGTAGACTCGTGTACAGAATGTGATCTTGGAAATTTCGGGTTTTGTGAAACCGGGGCATATGTGCTATGTGATTCCATTGGTATGGTAGTAGCTCGACTTTATCATAGTGATTTTTAAAGGATTTCTTTGTAAGTGTAGATTTGGGGATGATGACCCCATGCTGGTTGTTTTGGATATTGAGTGGTCGTTCCCACTCCTTGTAGGAATTGGTATGTTCGTCGATATGCGATTCGTTGTTCGTATGCCGAGGGAAATGTTCTCCAGTTGGGTATGTTTATTGAGATCTACTGTACGTGATTGAATTGTCGTTTTGAGAATGTTATTCTTTCATATATCTGTTTCTGTGGTTCTGTGTTGATCGTGTTGGAGTTTACCGTGTGAAGGTATTCTCGAGTTTCATTGATCGTTCGTTGGTAATATTGGAGTTTATCACGTTGATGATATTCTCGATTGTGTTTTGACCTCTGGTTGGTCATATTGGAATTTATCATGTCGATGATAAATTCGGTTGATTGTTGATCATTGTTGGTGATCATCTGAGCGTTCGGATTTTGTGTTGATGTTTCGGGATTCATGTCGTTATTTTGGGCAGTTGTTTTGCAGATGTATAGTGTATTATTCGTCTTATCGGAATTGGAACTTGATTATGTAATCAGGCAGATAAGATTTGATTCGGGCAGATTGTTTCATCCGAAGATGATATATTTTGTTGAGACTCAGGGAATTGTGATCGTAAGCGTATTGAGACTGTATAGTGAGATCGCTTGCTAGTATCTCAGGAGATCGTCGACCTGCGTATTTGTAAGTATGCTCGTTTGGTTATTCGGTGATGACGATAATTGATCGTTGTCGTGATGGTTTTGGGATATTTTGGGTTGAAAGGTATGTTTGTTTGTTTTATGACGGATTGCAAGTTTCGAGGACGAAACTTATTTTAAGTGGTGTAGAATGTAATATCCGGAATTTCTACTACTGTTGTTTCATATTATTTTATCCGAGTTATATTGTACAGCGTGGAATCTGTACAGTAGGGATAAAATAAATAAAGGACTGAGATGTCAGTATCGGTATAATTGTCGTATTTGGTCGACAGTTGCATTTGAGGATATCGTGTATCAGGTTATCGTACTTTTGTTATAGAGTATATCGTATAAGAATATTATTGGATTCAGTGTTTGTGTTCAATGTGTCTCATGTTCGTTTTTGGTACGTCAAGATGTTGGACAGAAATTGCGGAAAATGGCTAAGTGTTCATTAGCGCACGCTACTGGGTACAGGTAGCGCACGCTACGAAGTATTGATAGCGTACGCTAAGAGGTTCGGTTACGTATGCTAAGGAGGACCCTGATGAGTCGATTTTTGATCGTCTCATTCTGTTCTATCGAGTCGCACTTTCATTTGTTTTTCGAGTGTTTTTGCTCTTTTTACGCGTGGTATGTTGTGTTTTTGTTTTGTAGGTATCCGGACGAAGATTGTGGTGAAATATGCGCTTTCATAGCTAATATTGGAGTTTATGACAATCAAAAGCTAAAACGGGGCCTAAAACGACGAAAGATTTAAGCAGTATCGGTCGAATCTCCTAAATACCAGAATCTCCACTCCGAATTGAGATGTATTCTCCTTTGATATAAATTCCTCGTGAAATTAGCTTCGAAACAGTATATCATATGCTAAAATCCGAGGTGAATTGATACAAGAACGAAGGATCATGCCGAAGAAGACCAAAAACCGGACTTGGCTGCACCAGGCAACCGGACTAGGCTGCACCAGGCGACTCAACTAGGCTGCGACAGGCGCTCGGCTGCATCAGGTAACTCGTTCGTGCCATGGGACACGGCCGGGTCTCATTCCAGCGCGAACTGCTATTTTCAGAAGGGTATGACACGGCCGTGCCTTTTGGGACACGGCCGAGTCACTATCGGCCATTTTGCCTTTCCCGCATAGTGCTGCACGGCCGTGTCACGGGACACGGCCGAGCCCCTTGACAGACTACCTTTTCGTTATTCAGCGCAGTGCGACACGGCCGTGTCCCAGGACACGGGCCGTGCCACTTTTCGGTTCATGTCACTTTCCTTGACATTTTTGCACAACTTTAAGTCTTTGTCTTGATTTCTTTGGATATAAAACAAAGTGTGGTGACCCTTGAAGGGAGACTTATCTTGTGAAGAAGATATTTTTGTGGAAAAACACAAGATTAGGGAGGAAAAACACCAAAAGAGTGGGAAAGAGAGAGATTTTCATCATCTTCCTTGTATGTTCTTGGAGTGAGAAAAATACTTTGGTGAGATATAATAATTCCTTGTATAAATTTGTTGTGAGTTCTTGTAAGAAGATCATCAAACCTTCATCGGGAATTCGATTTCGGCATTTTCAAGGGAAGTTTTTACCATGTTTTGTTCTTCAATTTCCATTATTGTTGTTGAATTAATCATGTGTGGCTAAACACTTCATATGGGTTTTTAGATATAGCCACACACATGTTTTTGATTGTTAGTTCCTTTTGATTTTCCGGATAAAAGTTTGGGATTGTTCCTCTTGTTCGTTCTTCGTTTAAGAACTTTTGAATTAGATCATCAAACCTTTTTCATTGTTGTTATTATTATTCGAATCGAGGGTTTTTATCGGTGTCCGCCATCAAATGGATTTCTTTTAATCGTGAGCAATCGATAATTCCTAACCTTATTTATTTGAATATCGGAACTAATAATTGATTACGTGTGTGTCGGTGACTCTAAATTCCCATATTAATCTCATTATTGTTATCTCTCATTTATCCGACTATCAAATTGGTGTTGTTATCACTTAGTTCAATTTAAATTTTGTGCATTAGTAATTGTAATCATAATCAACCAATGATGTATTTTAATTTAATTTACTTTTGTTCATTCGACTATTTGCCGAACATTATCGAATTTTAAACCGTTTTCAATTCCTCGAGAGATCGACCTCGGAGTTACTTGCCGCTTACTACAAGAGCGATTCGTACACTTGCGAGTATTTAATTTGAATCCATCAAGTTTTTGGCGCCGTTGCCGGGGAATTGGCGTTTAATTTTTGATCTTGTTTTAATAATAGTTGAATTGTTTTTCTTGATTATTTTTCCGTTTTCATTATTTTCGATAAAGTCTAAAAATTCGCTCTAACTTCTCTTGTTTATGCTTGGTAGGGGATCGTTGGGAAACCCGATTCTTCCACCCATAGATGAGGTTCAAAGAATTAGAGCACCAAAAATAATAGCGCAATCATCAATGGCAAACGACGAGAATAATCCGAATCTTAAAGAGCACCAATTGCTTGATGAGGAAGAAATTCGTCAACCAAGGTTTCCGAGATATGATAATGTTGGGCGCAATCAAGGGATACCGGAAGCTCAACAAGGGAGGTACTTTTATCCGAGACAACCACCCGTCGGAATGCAATATGGAGCGAATTATTATCCCGGACCTCAATATGGGATGGAGGCGAACTATAACATGCCGCAACAACCTCCGGTCGAACATCTTATGAGGGACTATGCAAAGCCCGTAGTGAACACCGCCATTTCATGCATCCAATTAGCACCGGCCGCAAGGAACTACCACATAAGCGGATTTCACATCGAGCAATTGCCCTCATTTCACGGATTAGCACGAGGGGATCCGTTATCATTCATCCGAGATTTCTATGTGGCGATTGATAACTTACCATTGAACGGGTTGAGCGAGGATCAACTACGAATGAAGTGTTTCCCTTATACACTCAAGGACGGGGCGAAACAATGGTTGATGACTTTGGCGCCCGGATCACTAAGAACATGGGATGAAGTTTACGATAAATTCATTACCAAGTACTTCTCTCATTCAAAGACTACGCAATTGAGAACTCAAATCTCAACGTTCGGACAACAAGACGGAGAGGCAATTCACGAAGCATGGGACCGATTCAAAATGCTCCTCATTCAATGCCCACACCATCACTATCCGTTTCAACTACTTAATCAATTCTTCTATGATGGGTTGACACAATATTGCCAAGGAGCGGTAGATAACGCCGCCGGTGGTTCGTTTTGGGGGTTAATGGAGAGACAAGCTTATGACGTATTTGAATTATTGGGGGCTAATTCTCAATAAAAAAATGTGCGTGTTCATAGAGGAGTTGTGAACCAAGTAAGCGAGAAGGACGAGATGCAATCTAAAATCGATGAGTTAATGAAGGAACTAAGACAACTCAAGATTCAAAATAAATCTTCGAGCTCACGAGTTTGCGAAATTGTTGGGGACCCGGACATCATGCTAATTCTTGCCCTTATATTTTTCCGGGAGAACAAACCGAACAAGTTAATTGGGCTATGGGACAAAGCACAGGAAGGCCCGAGTGGGAGGAGAGGAGGAATAATTATGGCGGAAACGCAAGAAATGCACCTCTCCCAAATACTTATCACCAGATGGCATACGACGCAAATGTCCAAACTCAATACAACGGAGGAAACCGAGCCCAACAACCAATGCGAAGTGAACCACCTCCACAACAAAGGAACTCTCTTGAGGAGAGTATTGCGGCATTCATTAAGGAGGGCAAGGAAAACCGAGTGGAGAACAATAAAAGGTTTGAATCTTTAGAAGTTTCAATGAAGAAAATGGAGATTCAAATTGGGCAACTTGCTACCGAGGCATGCAAACAAGAAACGGGTAAACTACCAAGTCAACCCGAGCAAGTTCAAGCTATTACCACCATCCGAAGTGGTAAAGTGATAAATAAAGAGATAATTTACGTTGGGTATGAGTGGGACTGTTATAAAGAAGAATTGCCGAGTCAATCGGAGAAATCTATGGTGATTGAAGAGGATGATTCGAACGATGAAGAAATCCGAGTAACTGCTACCCAATCTTGCGAGACTCGAATTCCTTGGGACAAATCTAAAGATCCAATCGAGAAGCCAATTGAAGAGAATAAGAGCGAACCGGTCAAATCAATGCATCGAAAGAAGGACCTATAAAGCTTTGACATGGAAGTTCTTTTCGTGGAGAAAGAAGTTCCCACTGTGAACTTAGGAGCAAGTATTAATTTAACACAAAAACAAATATACACGCCACTAGGTATTGGGGAGGTAATAGTCCCGATGGATTTCGTGATACCAAACATAGAAGAAACATCACCAACAAAAATCACGTCACTTATTCTTCAAGGAAGACATTTCATGGTGACGATGATAATGAAAATTGAAATGGTGACAAAAGCGCTCACAATGGAAATCCATGAAACCACTATCCATATCCTGACAAAGGAAAACGAGCGAAGAATGACGAGCTATATGGATGGAGCTAGCACATTTCCATTTAATCCCGGATAGAAGAATCAAGAAGTCGAGCTAAAGACTATAAAAAAGCGCTGCTTGGGAGGCAACCCAAGGGAGTTTTAAATTTTATCGCTTTTATTATTATTATTGCATTAATTTTGTTTTTGTCTATGGCGTGTGTAGGTAATCTAATAAAGGAGGTATTTATGGGAGGAATAAGCCTAGCTTATTGAAAGTTGAGACCCGAGCACAAATGATGGTGCCCCGCGATAAAAAAAAAAACCACACTTCTTAATCTGGTAGTTTTATTTTCTTTCTTTTTAATTTGCATTTTCGCATTTTTCCTGACTTAATCTTTCTGCGTGGGGATAAGCAAAGGTTTAGGTTTGGGGGGGTGCAACTTCTTCGATTTTTATTTGTTTTTTTTTTTGTTTGCGTGATGTTTGTTTCCTTTCTTTATTTTTTTTCTTGCGTGATGTCGTAGTTGGATTGCAATAACCTTGTTAACTGTTGGGTATATGGATGATTAATCGTGTTTGTGTTTGGCTCGTAGAGTTTAATAAATCTTGTTAGGAATACTTGTTAGATTTTGATGATGTCATTAATTTAAAATTAAATGTTTATTACTTGGCAAAATGTAAGGAAGAACCAAATGAGTATCTTCCATAGGCCAAAATATGTTAAGTATAAAACTTGGCAAAATGTAAAGAAGAACCAAATGAGTATCTTCTGTAGGCCAAAGTTAGTTAGGCTGAAAAACGGCTAAGTACAAAGTACAGCCTAGTCTATCAGAGAAGTACAGCTGACTCCAGTCAGAGTAGCTCTGGTCAACTAAATTTATCAGAGAAGTTTGACCAGACTGCAGCCGAGGTACCTCAGGGAAGTCACCTGACCAGACAAGTCACAAACAGTGAACAGCCGAGAGGACCTACCTGCAGAGATGTAAGCTGCACAGCCTAGTACTCCAAGTCCACGTCAGCATGCTTTGAAAAGTCAAATATTACGGAAAGCTCACATGCAACGTGAAGAGACAAATTGGAGTGATTCCCGCAAGAGATATGATTTAATTAAATCATCCTGACCCACCGTGAAGACTTTAATCATTTTATATTCAAAAGATTCGGCGCTCATCTGCAGAAGTCCTCACAACGGTCGGAAGATAAAATTAAATAATGGGAATCCAGCCTTGCAACGTTCAGAAAAGATTAAACAATGAAGTCTCTCTCCAACGGACGGATTTGTTCAGATTTGCAACGGCTACAAGGAAGAAGCTCGGAGATCACCTATATATATCCGAGAGATTTGAAACGAGCAACAACCGTGCGAACATACATTCTAGCGATCAAAGCAAACAAAGCAATCTCAAGCAATCAAATATCATCGTGAAAAGAGCAGATCTAAAAGTTCATACTTAAGGAAGCTCTTAAGTTGGAGAAGACAAAAACTCTTGTCTATAATCTTGAGTACGGGTACTTCACTGGTTGAAGTAAGAGACTGTAAAGGCATCCAAGGATCGAGGATCAAGAGGTGCAAGGCGATCAAGTGTGTGTACAACGGCACGGATTTCCACCGGTTGGAAGTCGTTGTAGTGTGTTGTGAATCACCGTAATATTTATCACTGGTTGAAAATTATAGTGAATTCATCTCCAACTGGTTTGGAGAAAAGTGGATTAGTAGAGGATTACCCCACCTCCGAGACCACTATAATTGCCTGTGTTATTTATCGCTTTCGCATCATACTTTAAACTCCGCATACATTGTTAAGTGTTTCATTAAGTTAATTTATATTCGTCATCAGCTGACTTCCGCACATATCCTAGAACAAACGACTCCAAGTCATTTGTTTGACCATCAGCTGAAGAAACTCACTCTTCGTTAAAAAGAGTTCAAGAGTTTCAACAAGTCTATTCACCCCCCCTCTAGACTTGTTCCTGGACGACTTGTGACCTACAAGTGGTATCGGAGACAGGTTGGTTCATTTTTTTTCTCACGAACCAGATCTATACTGGATATATATCTTATCTCTCACTTTATAATGGAACACATGCACTCTAGACTACCTGTCTTTTCAGATTGTGAGTATGATCTCTGGAAGATAAGAATGCAGCACACTTATCTTCAATCCATGACGACATGTGGTGCATCATTGAAGACGGTCCATTCATTTTTGAGAAGGACAACACAAATGTAGGAGATCGCAGCTGGGAGGCCCGAAAAGATTCCTAAGAAGAGAACGGAGCTGACCCCCGAAGAGAGAAAGCTGGCCAATCTTGACAACAGGGCCAGAGATGTGTTATACCAAACTCTTGACAAATCCACCATGGTCAAGATCAAAAACTGTAAGAATACCAAAGAAATTTGGGACACATTAGCTCTAATGTGTGAAGGAACGGAGCTGATCAAAGAAAACAAGTTGTCAATAGCTATCCAAAAGTTTGACAACTTTAAAATGAAGAATGGTGAATCTATAGATCAAGTGGACACAAGGTTCACTGAAATTATCAATGAGATCAACTCCCTGGGCAAAACCTATGGCAACAGGGAAATGGCACTAAAGGTCCTCAGATCTCTAAATCCCGAATGGAGCATGAAGGCTGTAGCTATGAGAGAGTCCAAAGACCTGAATAAAATAAAGATTCAGGAGCTGTTCTCGGATCTAAAGGCTTATGAGTTCGAGCTTCCAAGCTCATCCTCAACTGAGCCTGCAGAGAAGGGAATCGCATTTGCAGCCGAGTCCCCTGCTAAGAGCCTATCTGATGTGGAACCTCCAAATCCACTAGATTTTAAGGAAGAAATGGCTTTCATAATGCAAAGGTTCAGCAATTTCAGAAAGAACTACTCCAAGTATAAGAAAAACTACAAGGAGAATCCAAGAAGGAACCGTAATTTGGAAGTCGGAAAGTTGAATGCTACAATCACAAAATAGACACATCCAAATGGATTGTCCCGAGCTCAAGAAGGACGAAACCAAGAAGGAGGTGGGCGAAAGGAAGACAAGAAAAGCTCTCATCGGAGAAGACCAGGAGCATGTCGAATCAAGCGGCGTTTCTTTTCGATGAAGATGAGGAGTATGATTGCACGATGGCAAACTTAGGTGATGAAGAGGTAACTTCTAAACCCACCGGTTCAAATAATAGCTCACCATGTCACAAGATATGGATCTACATGAATCGGTAAATCGCTTATTTAAAGATTTTGAAACACTTAAATCGCACACCAAGTCAGACAATAGAGAAGACTCACCAAGATGAGAATAGGCATGAAAAATAATTTCAAAAACTCACCTAGATTTAAATAAGGTTGAGACAACTACAAATGACTTCAAAACTGCAAGTGTCAATACAAATTTGAGATAGACCGCTAAACATTTTACTTAAAGAAAAATCACCGCACTTGCTCATGCCAAAGCCGAGTTTACTAAGTCACAGATAAATAAAACTCAAAGCAGGAAATAACCTCCCCAAGGCGTCTTCAACTCGGCGAATTGTGTACTTATAAAAGGTCACTATATACCAAATCAGGCCTCGATATGATTCTCACACTCCCTCTAGTTCAAACCAAGTTTATCAAGGGAGAAACAATAGTCTCGATCACGAGCCCGTGTATAAACCGATATTCAAAAACAGCAACAAATGAGTCAAACATCTAGCCGCAATCAGTTACACCGCATGTACCACCTAGACAGACGACTAGCAAAGGCCTGTGCAAAAGCAAGAAATTTGCATAACATGCCCACTATTACCAACAACTCCCTAAAAATAGATTTCATAATGGGAGGCGAGATGGAAACCTCAAGGTTATCCTAATTACCAAAATGAACAAGTGTGGAGACCACAAAAGTTTAATAAATGGTCTCACCTAGATTTAGAAATGGCCCACACTATCAAAATTTTGAGGAATATCCGTATACAATCCAACCAGAGATTTAGACCTCGACCACAGCACCTTATAAGGGTTATAATAATAACAATTCCTATAATCCAAGGAGAAATCAATTCTCCAGAAACCAACTAACCCCAAAGGACCCACACAAATTTGGGTACCTAAATCTCTCGCTATTTAATTGCGAGAAAGGTGGAAGGACTACAACCACATCTCCTCAAGCTCAAATTTTGGAGGTGAAGAATGGTTTGTAGACTCTGGATGCTCGAGGCATATGACCGGGAACAAGAAGATGCTGACCAAATACATCAAAGAAAGAGGTCCCGATGTAACCTTTGGAGATAGCTCTAGAGGACAGACAAAGGCTTTGGAGAGTCGCACCGAGGAAACATTGTCATATCCAAAGTTCATTATGTCAAAGGGCTCAAGTACAACCTCCCGAGCATCACCATTACGTGACGAGAAGAATCTAGTAGTCTTCACCATCTTGAAGTGTATGGTGATAGACATCTTATCTGGAGAAATAAAGCTACAAGGTTTCCGAAGAAGAGATGTCTACATGATTGATTGGAACACAGGAACACCTAACTCCTGTTTTCTATCCAAGACAGTAGCTGAGAATGGATGGCTGTGGCACAAAAGACTATGTCACCTGAACTTCAAAGCCATCAACAAGATTAGCTCTCAGAAACTGGTCAGAGGACTTCCAAATGAAGTATTCAAGAAGGAAGCACTGTGTGATGCATGTCAGAAGGGAAAGCAGACTAAAGCATCGTTCAAACCAGTTCAGCCTACAACGCTCACAACAAGGATCTTAGATCTACTCCACATGGATCTATTTGGTCCTATCAAACAAGGACTTTGAGCGGCCGAAAGCATGCACTTGTAATAGTAGATGATTATTCAAGGTACACTTGGATTATCTTCCTGTATAAGAAGAGTGAAACCCTGACCAAGTTACCTGAGCTGCTGAGAAGGATCCAGAATGAGAAATCCCTCTCCATAATCAAGATCAGATCGGATAGAGGAGGAGAGTTTCTCAACAAGGCGATAATCGATTTCAGCGATCGTAATGGGATCCAAAGATGAGCTCTCTGCCCGTGACGCCTTGCAGAATGGTGTTGAAAGAAGGAACAACTCTAAAGGAAGCAAAGAATGTCCATGATTGCGTAAGCGGACCTAAAAGGTTCTCGTCAAGTCACAACACACCGCCACACCCGTCAGAGTATGATAGTAGGGAGACATGGCAAAACTCCCTATGAGGTTTGGAATAATAGAACTCCTACAGCTGCTTACTTTCATGTTTTTGGTTGTAAGTGTTTCATCCACAACAACGGTAAAACACACTAAATGCCTTTGATGCTAAAACTGATGATGGTCTATTTATGGGATATTCCCAAAGAAGCAAGGCATATAGAGTTTTTAACAAAAGAACCTTAGTTGTGGAAGAAACACCCCATGTTGTTTTTGATGAATCTATCGTTGAGTACAGAAACAACTTGAGCAAATTGAGAACAAGCTCAAGTCAAAGAACCCTTGAAGAAGTCATTATACATGACACTGGAATAGTGGACTCACCTGCAGATCACCTGATGACCCAACCGCAGGTGACGAAGACCCAATCACAGATCGACAGATCACCAAACCTATCCGATCCGATTCTTTGCGGAAGAAGACCCAAATAAGTCGACAAAGACTCATCTGCGATTCGTAACCAAGTCAGCAGATGACAAGCGGTAGCCGATCCATTCAGCACTGAACCCAGCTGATGCAGATAACCACCAGAGCAATCCAACAGGGGGAACAAACCCAGAAGAGGACGAAATCCCCAAATGTCTCAAGGATCATCCAATTCAGCAAATTATCGGAAAGTTGACTGATGGAGTCAAGACAAGACAGTTAACTCTACCAGCAGGAATGGCGATGTTCTCATGTTTCATGTCACAAATTGAACCCAAGACCACAGAACAAGCCTTGGAAGATTATTCATGGATTAATGCCATGCAAGAGGAATTGGAGCAGATGGAAAGAAACAAAGTTTGGGAACTAACAGACAGACCTGATCACAAGAAAGTTATTGGCACTAAATGGGTGTATAAAAACAAGAGTGATGAAGACGGAGCTGTTGTTAGGAATAAAGCCAGACTCGTAGCAAAAGGTTATGCACAGTGTGAGGGAATAGATTTTGATGAAACTTATGCACCTGTTGCAAGATTAGAAGCCATCAAACTATTCCTCGCATATGCTGCATTCAAGGACTTTGAAGTCTACCAGATGGATGTAAAAAGTGCGTTTCTGAACGGAATCCTAGAAGAAGAAGTCTATGAAGAGCAACCCCCAGGTTTTGTCAAAGGAGACAAAGTCTATAAGCTGTTGAAGGCTCTGTATGGACTCAATCAAGCACCGAGAGCATGGTATGAAACACTGTCTGTGTTTCTTGAGAAAAATGGATTTTGCAAAGGAAAAGTGGACAAGACCCTATTCAGAGTGGAGCACGAAGGCCACATATTAATTGTTCAAATTTATGTGGATGACATCATATTCGGGTCAACCAATCCAGAACTATGCGAGAAATTCTCCAACCTCATGCAAGGAGAATTTGAGATGAGTATGATGGGAAAGCTTAACTTCTTTCTCGGATTACAAGTTAAGCAGATGGAAAAAGGAATTTTCATCAACCAAGCAAAGTATACCAGAGATCTTATCAAGAGATATGGAATGGAATCAGCCAAGCCCGCAAGAATTCCAATGAGCACAAGTACTCACCGGATGCGCATTTAGGCGAGCATATCGATGGACTCAACCCACTACAGAGGACTCATCGGATCTCTTCGTACCTCACCGCAAGCAGCCGGACATATCATATGCCGTTGGAGTTTGTGCAAGATTCCACCCAAGTCGAAGCAATCACACCTAGATGCAACAAGAGAATAATTAAGTACCTAAAGTCTACAATTAATGTTGGACTATGGTATCCCAAGGATGACAACTTCGAGCTATCAGATACTCGATGCGGATTTCGCAGATGCAAAATTAACAGGAAGAGCACTAGTGGAACGTGTCAATTCCTAGGAACCAGATCGATATCCTGGTTTAGCAAGAAGCGGTTTCTAACTCTATCTCCACTACAGAGTCGAATACCTAGTCAGTAGTAGTCAGGCATGATTCTATGGATCAGACAACAGTTAAGGGACTATAATATTATTGCCAACGAAGTTCCAATATGGTGTGACAACAATAGTGCTATTGCAATAACCAACAATCCGGTTTTGCACTCAAGGACGAAGCACATTGACGTTAAGCACCATTTCATTCGAGATCATGTGCTTAACAAAAGGGTTAGAGTTGAAAGAGTCAGCACAGACTACCAAATAGCTGACATCTTCACTAAACCCTTGCCAGAAGAAAGGTTCCTAGAGCTTAGCAGAGACCTTGGATTACTAGATTGGGAATCTAGTTCTGAAGCAAGTTGAAGGAAGGACGGACCCTCAGAATCAGCCTAAGCTGATGCAAAGTAGAAGACGAAGGCCGACGAAGCAACTTAGTCAAAGATACCAAAGTAGAAGTCAAACTCACCTGTTGCAGAGTGGTCAACAGTCAACGAAACGAACCAGCTAAGTTCTCTAAACTGATTTCTATTTTTTATTATTATCTGCCACATTTATAATATTATTTTGGCTAACGAAATGGCATTTAAATATACATTTTTACAAGCCAAGTGGCAATTTAATACACGCGTCAGACGCCTATTTAATTAACCTCTACGATGGCCAATCAGAATCAACCGTCGAATTTTAAATTGGGCCACCGATTCAAATTTGAAATTCAAAAGAATATCAAAAGGCGTACCACCGTTCAAATATATAATAAACTAATACAAACGTCTTTTCATCTCCTTTATAAGGAAAGGAAACCTTTCACTTTACTCTTTACGCTTACAGAAACCCTAGAATTTACAGAGCAAAAATATACACTAAAAATCCTAAAATCCTTTTTGCAGAAATGGCATCATTTGAAGGAGTGAACATGAAGGCGGTGAAGGACCAGGTCATCTTCTCCATGGTCGTCGACTTCGAAGGTTTATTAGAAGCAAATCTGGAAGACCTTGATATGCTCGATTTGATCCGGGCGATGAAGCTGAATGGAATCTACCCGTTTCTCAACATCAACCCGCAACATTTGTTCAAGGAAGATGTTGTTGAATTCTATCGCAATGCCTATCTGGTTCAGCACGGGATTCACAGCACAGTCGGCGGAGTTCGTGTCAGCATAGATTCAGAGAAGATTCGTTCTGTATTCGGGATGAAACATTGTGGTTTGGCGGTCGAAGCCCTTAAACAATCACCCGCCGAAACCTGGAAAACGATCAAAGCCGAAAATATCCCAGAGAAATTAAAGTTTACAGCCAAGAGGAATGAGTTGAAAAATATTTATCGAGTTGCTTTCGACATCACCAACAAGATAGTCATGGGGATGGCAGGCAGCTATGACCAACTGTCATCTTCGAAATTTATGGTGTTGGGTGCGTTGATTCAAGATGAGGAAGTCGATTGGGCGGACTATATTTTCAGGCAGCTTGTGCGCGAAGTGAACAAGGTCGAGTGGCTCGACGATGAAAAGAAGTTCAAAACTAAGTTGGCGTTCGGAACGCATCTTAGTTGGTTTTTGGAGAAAACCGGAGTAGCTAAGGGAAACATTGACCCTTTCCACCCAAACAAGAGGCTAGGTCACATGGACCATGACAAGAAGAAAGTTGGAGTGACTGGGAAAGCAGCCAATTGTTGAAGAATTTGCCGACTCAAGGTCATATCCAAGATACGATTTATCAAGAATCGGACAGACTGCACCGAGATCGGAATCGCAATGAGTCCGACAACGAGTCCGACGAGACACCAATTGCCGTCGATTCAAGAGACGGACCACCCCTGAAGGACCCTCTAACTCGCAGCCATCACTCCGAACCCTCTCCCAAGAGGCCTAGGAAGCTGCAGTCGGCAAGGAGAGCGATCGAGCATCATGCCACCATCAGTTTAGTCACCAATCCATCCGACCTGCCTGCACTGCATAATCGAAACTCGGATTGTACCTGTTATCACACCTCCACTTACATATCCGAAGAAGAGGAAGCAGTCTAATTATCTCTATTCTGAGCGTACTACACTTTTAACCTATTAGATAATAATACCTTCAATCTTTCCATTGAACAACTTCACTTGTTAAACCACAAGCAAAAGCACTCTTTCGCACAAATTTTTAAAGAGTGGAAATCTCTCAAAACCCTGTCTTTTACAAATCTTCAAACCTTTGTTGAAACTAGTGGTTGGGAATATCCCCAAGCCATCGAGGATGTTCTGATTCACTTTTGCAAAGAATCGATTTCGCTTTAATCCTCCGTGATAATTGGTTCATGTCACATTTTAAGACAAACATGGACCACTTTATCCATTCTATAATGCTCAAGATTTTTGATGGCACTTTTGAGAGGAGGAGGAAGAAGAAGTTGAAAAGGAGATAAGGATTGAAGAAGTTAATGGAGACAATGAAATTATTGATTTGGTAGTCAAGAGGATGAAGAAGAGAAAGAATCAAGAAAATATACCAGTTGAAAAACAAACAGAGGAGATTGAGAAGACAAGAAGTGGCTGATGAAGGAGATGAAGAAGAAGGAGAAGAAGTAGAGCAGAAAAAGATGAAGAAGAGAAAGATGATGAGGATGATGAAGGAGAAGAGAAAGAGAAAGATGATGAAAAAATGATGATGATGATGATGATGATGATGATGATGATGGAAGTGAAGGAGGAGCACAAAAGAAAAAGAAAAATCTGGAGAAGAAGAAGAGGGAGAAGAAAAAGAAAAATCTGGAGAAGAAGTAGAGAAAGAAGGAGAGAAAGAAGGAGCCAAGGAGCCGAACAAGAGCCGAGCTGAGCCTACTCACAAAGTCAGCAGATAAGTCTCGTGGTACTGCTGTACACTACACCAGACGCAGAGTCGGTCAAGACTCAGTCGTGACCCCGGAGAAAACCCAATCGACCTACCACTGCAGACAGAGCCTGCAGCCTAGTGGTTCCCTTGCGTAAGGATCGAGAGCACTCTCCATCGCCTCGCTTATCCCCTACCATGACCGAGCCGATCAAGCAAATTGTCGAGACACTATTGGGAGTCGCTATCAACTCAGTCACTCGACCTTGCATAATAAATGCCAAAATTGACACCCTTCTTCGAGAGAGATCCTCACCTCCTCCTCCTACCAACAACAGAATGCCTTTTGGCATGTCTGATTGGATGAGCCGCATGGAACAGCAGTTGACTACCCTTATTGATGCTGGCAAAAAGGGGGAAGAGAGGATTCAGGGGGAAGAAAGAGAAATCAGAAGCAAGAAGAAGCAGGATGTCCCTCAGATTGAAGGACCCTCCAGTCTAAAAAGAAAGGAAGTTGTAGATCGAGATGTCCAGCCGACTCACCAAGGGAAAAGAAGAAGGACTAGAGGCGGCTTTCAACCTACTCTAGAATGGGAAGGGTTGGAGCTATGGTTTGTTGAGGATTTCATTCCATTTGAATCTCTTGAGATGTGGGGAGCTGCTAAGAAGAGATTCATCAGAGACTATTATGTCTGGGAACTACTCCATGATGACAAACTCTCCCCACAAGAAATTTTCATAAACTTCATGGAAGAAATTCATCCAGCCGTGGGTCATTACAAGAAGCACGCTAAGGAGCAAAATGCTTTTCCTATGATTCCCTCATTCAGAGCTGAAGAAGCACCAATCCGTATGGATGGTGAACTTGATGAGTTAGCACTTCAGAGGGAAATCAAGCTAGTGTGTCTTGAGAACAGATTCAGATCTCAGCAAGAACAGGATTTCGCAGCACTTGTGGTGAAAAGAAAATATGGCCTTGCTCCAGTCAAGGTAAGACCTATCGGAGCCAAACCATTCAAGCCTGCCAAGCAGCCTTCTCGAAGAGGCAGAGGAAGAGGCAGATGACTTTTTAGTTATTTTCTTTTACTTGTAATTTTATTTTCTGTACTTAAAACATTCTTGTAAAATTTCAATGATAAGTCAGAAAATCTTATAAACAGTCTGTTGAATGACAATCTCCAGTTGTCTCAATATTAGACTGATTTCAGTTTTGTCTCGCACTTAAGTGCAGACTTGGTCATTTGATTTCTTACTTAGTTTTGCCATCATCAAAATAGGGGGAATTTGTTAGGAATACTTGTTAGATTTTGATGATGTCATTAATTTAAAATCAAATGTTTATTACTTGGCAAAATGTAAGGAAGAACCAAATGAGTATCTTCCATAGGCCAAAATATGTTAAGTATAAAACTTGGCAAAATGTAAAGAAGAACCAAATGAGTATCTTCTGTAGGCCAAAGTTAGTTAGGCTGAAAAACGGCTAAGTACAAAGTACAGCCTAGTCTATCAGAGAAGTACAGCTGACTCGGTCGAGTAGCTCGTCAACTAAATTTATCGAGAAGTTTGACTGATGCAGTAGGTACCTCGTGGAAGTCACTGACTGCACAAGTCACAAACAGTGAACAGCCGAGAGGACCTACCTGCAGAGATGTAAGCTGCACAGCCTAGTACTCCAAGTCCACGTCAGCATGCTTTGAAAAGTCAAATATTACGGAAAGCTCACATGCAACGTGAAGAGACAAATTGGAGTGATTCCCGCAAGAGATATGATTTAATTAAATCATCCTGACCCACCGTGAAGACTTTAATCATTTTATATTCAAAAGATTCGGCGCTCATCTGCAGAAGTCCTCACAACGGTCGGAAGATAAAATTAAATAATGGGAATCCAGCCTTGCAACGTTCAGAAAAGATTAAACAATGAAGTCTCTCTCCAACGGACGGATTTGTTCGGATTTGCAACGGCTACAAGGAAGAAGCTCGAGAGATCCGACCTATATATATCCAGAGATTTGAAACTCGAGCAACAACCGTGCGAACATACATTCTAGCGATCAAAGCAAACAAAGCAATCTCAAGCAATCAAATAGCATCGTGAAAAGAGCAGATCTAAAAGTTCATACTTAAGGAAGCTCTTAAGTTGGAAGACAAACACTCTTGTCTATAATCTTGAGTACGGGGTACTTCACTGGTTGAAGTAAGAGAGGCGTAAAGGCATCCAAGGATCGAGGATCAAGAGGTGCAAGGCGATCAGTGTGTGTACAACGGCACGGATTTCCACCGGTTGGAAGTCATGTAGTGTGTTGTGAATCACCGTAATATTTATCACTGGTTGAAAATTATAGTGAATTCATCTCCAATCTGTTTGGAGAAAAGTGGATTAGTAGAGGATTACCCCACCTCGAGACCACTATAATTGCCTGTGTTATTTATCGTTTTACCGCATCATACTTTAAACCGCCGTATACATTGTTAAGTGTTTCATTAAGTTAATTTATATTCGTCATCAGCTGACTTCCGCACATATCCTAGAACAAACGACTCCAAGTCATTTGTTTGACCATCAGCTGAAGAAACTCACTCTTCGTTAAAAAGAGTTCAAGAGTTTCAACAAGTCTATTCACCCCCCCTCTAGACTTGTTCCTGGACGACTTGTGACCTACAAATCTAATTGATTGCTTGACCTTGCGTGTGAATGTATAGTTTTTGGTTACTTGATTTGACGTGTAAGGAATGAGTATGGTAGTCCAAAATCCGTGAGTCCTTGTGCCTAATTAAACCGTTCACTTTTAGCGGTGAAATTCTTTCATGAGCGATTTCTCTTCTTATGGATTGTATTCTTTAGAACTTGCATGATTCTGTCGGATGACGTGTTGATATTTACATACACGAGGAATGATTAGGGCTGCCCATTTTTTGTCTTGAACCTACTTATCTAAAAATATCCACCAATTCATATCAATATCCTTTGCTAGCCTCGTTGAGCCTTTAGCCGTAATTTTGTTCGAAAAACCCGCATCTTATTGCTCCATATCCAAAAGCCATAACTTACCCAAGTATTGGTCCACGTAAGAGCATGAGAGGGTATATTTGAAAAACGAAGGTGTGCAAAGTTTGTGGTGTATAGAGGCAAAAATCTTCTCTCCGTTCCCCGAAAATAATAAGCCCCCAAAAAAAAAAAAAGAGGGTGATCCTAATAATAATAGTGGGATAGAAAAAATAGGGGAGGAGAGGAGTGAGCCTAAGAAAACAAAAGGGAAGTCGTTGGGTTGTGAGAAATAGGCCAATATCATAAGAATTACACTTAACAAGGCCTAGAAAAAAAGAGGGAGATATATATACGGGAGAATTGAAGTAGAATGATCGATCTTGCTTTGAGTTTTTATTTCATATATATGAGGATCGTATATGCTCTACTTGGACTGAACTTGTAACTACTAGCCAAATTTTCCCAACCTGAGCCACAGCCCTGTTACAACCAAAAGTAAGACCCTATGACTCATTTTTTGTGAATATTGATGCGTTTGATGAAGAGAAGAAGTGCAAGCATATAGTAGAACTTTCCATTTGAATCGAGTTGAGCGTATTGACCTATCTAAACACTTGAGAGATGAGTGAATCGATATAATTCAGTGAGGGACTATTAAGACTTGTTTTCTTGCATGTTCGATCAAGTGCCATTGCTTTCCACTCATTTGTGAGTTTAGGCTTCCATGATGAATTACGAGACTTTACGATACTTTTACATTCCCGGTTGATTGTATGTATACCCGATGATTAACTTGATTATTCAATCCTTCTCGTTTATTTGTCGTGTGTTTTATTTCTTTTTGCTTGAGGGCAAGCAAAGTTTAGGTTTGGGGGGATTTGATGAGTCGATTTTTGATCGTCTCATTCTGTTCTATCGAGTCGCACTTTCATTTGTTTTTCGAGTGTTTTTGCTCTTTTTACGCGTGGTATGTTGTGTTTTTGTTTTGTAGGTATCCGGACGAAGATTGTTCCTCTTGTTCGTTCTTCGTTTAAGAACTTTTGAATTAGATCATCAAACCTTTTTCATTGTTGTTATTATTATTCGAATCGAGGGTTTTTATCGGTGTCCGCCATCAAATGGATTTCTTTTAATCGTGAGCAATCGATAATTCCTAACCTTATTTATTTGAATATCGGAACTAATAATTGATTACGTGTGTGTCGGTGACTCTAAATTCCCATATTAATCTCATTATTGTTATCTCTCATTTATCCGACTATCAAATTGGTGTTGTTATCACTTAGTTCAATTTAAATTTTGTGCATTAGTAATTGTAATCATAATCAACCAATGATGTATTTTAATTTAATTTACTTTTGTTCATTCGACTATTTGCCGAACATTATCGAATTTTAAACCGTTTTCAATTCCTCGAGAGATCGACCTCGGAGTTACTTGCCGCTTACTACAAGAGCGATTCGTACACTTGCAGTATTTAATTTGAATCCATCAAGTTTTTGGCGCCGTTGCCGGGGAATTGGCGTTTAATTTTTGATCTTGTTTTAATAATAGTTGAATTGTTTTTCTTGATTATTTTTCCGTTTTCATTATTTTCGATAAAGTCTAAAAATTCGCTCTAACTTCTCTTGTTTATGCTTGGTAGGGGATCGTTGGGAAACCCGATTCTTCCACCCATAGATGAGGTTCAAAGAATTAGAGCACCAAAAATAATAGCGCAATCATCAATGGCAAACGACGAGAATAATCCGAATCTTAAAGAGCACCAATTGCTTGATGAGGAAGAAATTCGACAACCAAGGTTTCCGAGATATGATAATGTTGGGCGCAATCAAGGGATACCGGAAGCTCAACAAGGGAGGTACTTTTATCCGAGACAACCACCCGTCGGAATGCAATATGGAGCGAATTATTATCCCGGACCTCAATATGGGATGGAGGCGAACTATAACATGCCGCAACAACCTCCGGTCGAACATCTTATGAGGGACTATGCAAAGCCCGTAGTGAACACCGCCATTTCATGCATCCAATTAGCACCGGCCGCAAGGAACTACCACATAAGCGGATTTCACATCGAGCAATTGCCCTCATTTCACGGATTAGCACGAGGGGATCCGTTATCATTCATCCGAGATTTCTATGTGGCGATTGATAACTTACCATTGAACGGGTTGAGCGAGGATCAACTACGAATGAAGTGTTTCCCTTATACACTCAAGGACGGGGCGAAACAATGGTTGATGACTTTGGCGCCCGGATCACTAAGAACATGGGATGAAGTTTACGATAAATTCATTACCAAGTACTTCTCTCATTCAAAGACTACGCAATTGAGAACTCAAATCTCAACGTTCGGACAACAAGACGGAGAGGCAATTCACGAAGCATGGGACCGATTCAAAATGCTCCTCATTCAATGCCCACACCATCACTATCCGTTTCAACTACTTAATCAATTCTTCTATGATGGGTTGACACAATATTGCCAAGGAGCGGTAGATAACGCCGCCGGTGGTTCGTTTTGGGGGTTAATGGAGAGACAAGCTTATGACGTATTTGAATTATTGGGGGCTAATTCTCAATAAAAAAATGTGCGTGTTCATAGAGGAGTTGTGAACCAAGTAAGCGAGAAGGACGAGATGCAATCTAAAATCGATGAGTTAATGAAGGAACTAAGACAACTCAAGATTCAAAATAAATCTTCGAGCTCACGAGTTTGCGAAATTGTTGGGGACCCGGACATCATGCTAATTCTTGCCCTTATATTTTTCCGGGAGAACAAACCGAACAAGTTAATTGGGCTATGGGACAAAGCACAGGAAGGCCCGAGTGGGAGGAGAGGAGGAATAATTATGGCGGAAACGCAAGAAATGCACCTCTCCCAAATACTTATCACCAGATGGCATACGACGCAAATGTCCAAACTCAATACAACGGAGGAAACCGAGCCCAACAACCAATGCGAAGTGAACCACCTCCACAACAAAGGAACTCTCTTGAGGAGAGTATTGCGGCATTCATTAAGGAGGGCAAGGAAAACCGAGTGGAGAACAATAAAAGGTTTGAATCTTTAGAAGTTTCAATGAAGAAAATGGAGATTCAAATTGGGCAACTTGCTACCGAGGCATGCAAACAAGAAACGGGTAAACTACCAAGTCAACCCGAGCAAGTTCAAGCTATTACCACCATCCGAAGTGGTAAAGTGATAAATAAAGAGATAATTTCCGAAGCGAAAGAGAGGGACGGTGAGAAAGAAGAATTGCCGAGTCAATCGGAGAAATCTATGGTGATTGAAGAGGATGATTCGAACGATGAAGAAATCCGAGTAACTGCTACCCAATCTTGCGAGACTCGAATTCCTTGGGACAAATCTAAAGATCCAATCGAGAAGCCAATTGAAGAGAATAAGAGCGAACCGGTCAAATCAATGCATCGAAAGAAGGACCTATAAAGCTTTGACATGGAAGTTCTTTTCGTGGAGAAAGAAGTTCCCACTGTGAACTTAGGAGCAAGTATTAATTTAACACAAAAACCAATATACTCGCCACTAGGTTTGGGGGAGGTAATAGTCCCGATGGATTTCGTGATACCAAACATAGAAGAAACATCACCAACAAAAATCACGTCACTTATTCTTCAAGGAAGACATTTCATGGTGACGATGATAATGAAAATTGAAATGGTGACAAAAGCGCTCACAATGGAAATCCATGAAACCACTATCCATATCCTGACAAAGGAAAACGAGCGAAGAATGACGAGCTATATGGATGGAGCTAGCACATTTCCATTTAATCCCGGATAGAAGAATCCGAAGAAGTCGAGCTAAAGACTATAAAAAAGCGCTGCTTGGGAGGCAACCCAAGGGAGTTTTAAATTTTATCGCTTTTATTATTATTATTGCATTAATTTTGTTTTTGTCTATGGCGTGTGTAGGTAATCTAATAAAGGAGGTATTTATGGGAGGAATAAGCCTAGCTTATTGAAAGTTGAGACCCGAGCACAAATGATGGTGCCCCGCGATAAAAAAAAAAACCACACTTCTTAATCTGGTAGTTTTATTTTCTTTCTTTTTAATTTGCATTTTCGCATTTTTCCTGACTTAATCTTTCTGCTTGGGGATAAGCAAAGGTTTAGGTTTGGGGGGGTGCAACTTCTTCGATTTTTATTTGTTTTTTTTTTTGTTTGCGTGATGTTTGTTTCCTTTCTTTATTTTTTTTCTTGCGTGATGTCGTAGTTGGATTGCAATAACCTTGTTAACTGTTGGGTATATGGATGATTAATCGTGTTTGTGTTTGGCTCGTAGAGTTTAATAAATCTTGTTAGGAATACTTGTTAGATTTTGATGATGTCATTAATTTAAAATTAAATGTTTATTACTTGGCAAAATGTAAGGAAGAACCAAATGAGTATCTTCCATAGGCCAAAATATGTTAAGTATAAAACTTGGCAAAATGTAAAGAAGAACCAAATGAGTATCTTCTGTAGGCCAAAGTTAGTTAGGCTGAAAAACGGCTAAGTACAAAGTACAGCCTAGTCTATCAGAGAAGTACAATTGACTCAGATCGAGTAGCTCGTCAACTAAATTTATCGAGAAGTTTGACCAGATCACACGAGGTACCTCGGGAAGTCACTCCGACTGCACAAGTCACAAACAAAGGAATGAGAGGACCTACCTGCAGAGATGTAAGCTGCACAGCCTAGTACTCCAAGTCCACGTCAGCATGCTTTGAAAAGTCAAATATTACGGAAAGCTCACATGCAACGTGAAGAGACAAATTGGAGTGATTCCCGCAAGAGATATGATTTAATTAAATCATCCTGACCCACCGTGAAGACTTTAATCATTTTATATTCAAAAGATTCGGCGCTCATCTGCAGAAGTCCTCACAACGGTCGGAAGATAAAATTAAATAATGGGAATCCAGCCTTGCAACGTTCAGAAAAGATTAAACAATGAAGTCTCTCTCCAACGGACGGATTTGTTCAGATTTGCAACGGCTACAAGGAAGAAGCTCAGAGATCTGACCTATATATATCCAGAGATTTGAAACTGAGCAACAACCGGTGCGAACATACATTCTAGCGATCAAAGCAAACAAAGCAATCTCAAGCAATCAAATAGCATCGTGAAAAGAGCAGATCTAAAAGTTCATACTTAAGGAAGCTCTTAAGTTGGAGAAGACAAACACTCTTGTCTATAATCTTGAGTACGGGGTACTTCACTGGTTGAAGTAAGAGACTGTAAAGGCATCCAAGGATCGAGGATCAAGAGGTGCAAGGCAGTCAAGTGTGTGTACAACGGCACGGATTTCCACTGGTTGGAAGCTGTTGTAGTGTGTTGTGAATCACTGTAATATTTATCACTGGTTGAAAATTATAGTGAATTCATCTCCAACTGGTTTGGAGAAAAGTGGATTAGTAGAGGATTACCCCACCTCTGAGACCACTATAATTGCCTGTGTTATTTACTGTTTTACTGCATCATACTTTAAACTGCTGCATACATTGTTAAGTGTTTCATTAAGTTAATTTATATTCGTCATCAGCTGACTTCCGCACATATCCTAGAACAAACGACTCCAAGTCATTTGTTTGACCATCAGCTGAAGAAACTCACTCTTCGTTAAAAAGAGTTCAAGAGTTTCAACAAGTCTATTCACCCCCCCTCTAGACTTGTTCCTGGACGACTTGTGACCTACAAGTGGTATCGGAGACAGGTTGGTTCATTTTTTTTCTCACGAACCAGATCTATACTGGATATATATCTTATCTCTCACTTTATAATGGAACACATGCACTCTAGACTACCTGTCTTTTCAGTTGACGAGTATGATCTCTGGAAGATAAGAATGCAGGCACACTTATCTTCAATCCATGACGACATGTGGTGCATCATTGAAGACGGTCCATTCATTTTTGAGAAGGACAACACAAATGAGGAGATCGCACTGGGAGGCCCGAAAAGATTCCTAAGAAGAGAACTGAGCCGACCCAAGAGAGAAAGCGGCCAATCTTGACAACAGGCCGAGATGTGTTATACCAAACTCTTGACAAATCCACCATGGTCAAGATCAAAATTAAGAATACCAAAGAAATTTGGGACACATTAGCTCTAATGTGTGAAGGAACGGAGCTGATCAAAGAAAACAAGTTGTCAATAGCTATCCAAAAGTTTGACAACTTTAAAATGAAGAATGGTGAATCTATAGATCAAGTGGACACAAGGTTCATCAAATTATCAATGAGATCAACTCCCCGGGCAAAACCTATGGCAACAGGAAATGGCACTAAAGGTCCTCGATCTCTAAATCCCGAATGGAGCATGAAGGTCGAGCTATGAGAGAGTCCAAAGACTGAATAAAATAAAGATTCGTGAGCCGTTTCTCGGATCTAAAGGCTTATGAGTTCGAGCTTCCAAGCTCATCCTCAATCGAGCTCACAGAGAAGGGAATCGCATTTGCACTGAGTCCCCGCTAAGAGCCTATCTCGATGTGGAACCTCCAAATCCACTAGATTTTAAGGAAGAAATGGCTTTCATAATGCAAAGGTTCAAGAATTTCGAAAGAACTACTCCAAGTATAAGAAAAACTACAAGGAGAATCCAAGAAGGAACCGTATAGTCGAAGTCGGAAAGTTGAATGCTACAATCACACAAAATAGACACATCCAAATGGATTGTCCCGAGCTCAAGAAGGACGAAACCAAGAAGGAGGTGGGCGTAAAGGAAGACAAGAAAAGCTCTCATCTGAGAAGACCAGAGCATGTCGAATCAAGCGGCGGTTTCTTTTCCGATGAAGATGAGGAGTATGATTGTCATGGCAAACTTAGCCGATGAAGAGGTAACTTCTAAACCCACCGGTTCAAATAATAGCTCACCATGTCACAAGATATGGATCTACATGAATCGGTAAATCAGCTTATTTAAAGATTTTGAAACACTTAAATCGCACACCAAGTCAGACAATAGAGAAGACTCACCGCAAGATGAGAATAAAAAAATGAAAAATAATTTCAAAAACTCAAATTTAGATTTAAATAAGGTTGAGACAACTACACTGACTTCAAAACTGTGCAAGTGTCAATACAAATTGAGATAGACCGCTAAACATTTTACTTAAAGAAAATCACCGCACTTGCTCATGCCAAAGCCGAGTTTACTAAGCCGGCAGATAAATAAAACTCAAAGCGCAGGAAATAACCTCCTCGAAGGCGTCTTCAACTCTGGGCGAATTGTACTTATAAAAGGTCACTATATACCAAATCAGGCCTTGGATATGATTCTCACACTCCCTCTAGTTCTCAAACCAAGTTTATCAAGGAGAAACAATAGTCTCGATCACGAGCACATGTATAAACCGATATTCAAAAACAGCAACAAATTAAGTCAAACATCTAGCCGCAACAAAGTTACACCGCATACCCACCTAGACAGACGACTAGGCAAAGGCCTGTGCAAAAGCAAAGAAAACTGCATAACATGCCCACTATTACCAACAACTCCCTAAAAATAGATTTCATAATGGGAGGGGCAGATGGAAACCTCAAGGTTATCCTAATTACCAAAATGAACAAGTGTGGAGACCACAAAAGTTTAATAAATGGTCTCAGCCTAGATTTAGAAATGGCCCACACTATCAAAATTTTGAGGAATATCCGGTATACAATCCAACCAGGAGATTTAGACCTCGACCACAGGCACCTTATAAGGGTTATAATAATAACAATTCCTATAATCCAAGGAGAAATCAATTCTCCAGGAAACCAACTAACCCCAAAGGACCCACACAAATTTGGGTACCTAAATCTCTGCTTATTTAATTGCAGAAAAGGTGGAAGGACTACAACCACATCTCCTCAAGCTCAAATTTTGGAGGTGAAGAATGGTTTGTAGACTCTGGATGCTCGAGGCATATGACCGGGAACAAGAAGATGCTGACCAAATACATCAAAGAAAGAGGTCCCGATGTAACCTTTGGAGATAGCTCTAGAGGACAGACAAAAGGCTTTGGAGAGCTGCACCGAGGAAACATTGTCATATCCAAAGTTCATTATGTCAAAGGGCTCAAGTACAACCTCCTGAGCATCAGCCAGTTCTGTGACGAGAAGAATCTAGTAGTCTTCACCATCTTGAAGTGTATGGTGATAGACATCTTATCTGGAGAAATAAAGCTACAAGGTTTCCGAAGAAGAGATGTCTACATGATTGATTGGAACACAGGAACACCTAACTCGTTTTCTATCCAAGACAGAGCCGAGAATGGATGGTCAGGCACAAAAGACTATGTCACCTGAACTTCAAAGCCATCAACAAGATTAGCTCTCAGAAACTGGTCAGAGGACTTCCAAATGAAGTATTCAAGAAGGAAGCACTGTGTGATGCATGTCAGAAGGGAAAGCAGACTAAAGCATCGTTCAAACCAGTTCAGCCTACAACGCTCACAACAAGGATCTTAGATCTACTCCACATGGATCTATTTGGTCCTATCAAACAAGGACTTTGAGCGGCCGAAAGCATGCACTTGTAATAGTAGATGATTATTCAAGGTACACTTGGATTATCTTCCTGTATAAGAAGAGTGAAACCCTGACCAAGTTACCTGAGCTGCTGAGAAGGATCCAGAATGAGAAATCCCTCTCCATAATCAAGATCAGATCGGATAGAGGAGGAGAGTTTCTCAACAAGGCGATAACTGATTTCAGCGATCAGAATGGGATCCAGCATGAGCTCTCTGCAGCCAGGACGCCCCAGCAGAATGGTGTTGCTGAAAGAAGGAACAGAACTCTAAAGGAAGCAGCAATGTCCATGATTGCAGAAGCGTACCTACCCAAAAGGTTCTGGGTCAAGTCACAACACACCGCCACACCTGCATCAGAGTATGATAGTAGGGAGACATGGCAAAACTCCCTATGAGGTTTGGAATAATAGAACTCCTACAGTTGCTTACTTTCATGTTTTTGGTTGTAAGTGTTTCATCCACAACAACGGTAAAACACAGCTAAATGCCTTTGATGCTAAAACTGATGATGGTCTATTTATGGGATATTCCCAAAGAAGCAAGGCATATAGAGTTTTTAACAAAAGAACCTTAGTTGTGGAAGAAACACCCCATGTTGTTTTTGATGAATCTATCGTTGAGTACAGGAAACAACTTGAGCAAATTGAGAACAAGCTCAAGTCAGCAACCCTTGAAGAAGTCATTATACATGACACTGGAATAGTGGACTCACCTGCAGATCAGCCTGATGACCCAACTGCAATGATTTAAGACCCAATCACAGATCGACAGATCACCAAACCTATCTCGATCCAGCTTGTCATGAAGAAGACCAAATTAAGTCGACAAAGACTCATCTCAGCCTCGTAACCAAGTCACAGATGACAAGGCGGTAGCCGATCCAATGCAGACTTAACCCACCGATGCAGATAACCACCAGAGCAATCCAACAGGGGAACAAACCTAAGAGGACGAAATCCCCAAATGGCTCAAGGATCATCCAATTCAGCAAATTATCTAAAGTTGATCGATGGAGTCAAGACAAGACAGCTTAACTCTACCACAGGAATGGCGATGTTCTCATGTTTCATGTCACAAATTGAACCCAAGACCACGTAACAAGCCTTGGAAGATTATTCATGGATTAATGCCATGCAAGAGGAATCGAGCAGATGGAAAGAAACAAAGTTTGGGAACTAATGCACTCCGATCACAAGAAAGTTATTGGCACTAAATGGGTGTATAAAAACAAGAGTGATGAAGACGGAGTCGTTGTTAGGAATAAAGCCGACTCGTAGCAAAAGGTTATGCACAGGTGAGGGAATAGATTTTGATGAAACTTATGCACTGTTGCAAGATTAGAAGCCATCAAACTATTCCTCGCATATGCCGCATTCAAGGACTTTGAAGTCTACCAGATGGATGTAAAAAGTGCGTTTCGAACGGAATCCTAGAAGAAGAAGTCTATGAAGAGCAACCCCCTGTGTTTTGTCAAAGGAGACAAAGTCTATAAGTGTTGAAGGCTCAGATGGACTCAATCAAGCACCGAGAGCATGGTATGAAACACTGTCTGTGTTTCTTGAGAAAATGGATTTTGCAAAGGAAAAGTGGACAAGACCCTATTCAGAGTGGAGCACGAAGGCCACATATTAATTGTTCAAATTTATGTGGATGACATCATATTCGGGTCAACCAATCCAGAACTATGCGAGAAATTCTCCAACCTCATGCAAGGAGAATTTGAGATGAGTATGATGGGAAAGCTTAACTTCTTTCTGATTACAAGTTAAGCTGATGGAAAAGGAATTTTCATCAACCAAGCAAAGTATACCGTAGATCTTATCAAGAGATATGGAATGGAATCACCAAGCCCGCAAGAATTCCAATGAGCACAAGTACTCACCGATGCAGCGAGGCAGCATATCATGGACTCAACCCACTACAGAGGACTCATCGGATCTCTTCGTACCTCACCGCAAGGTGCCGGACATATCATATGCCGTTGGAGTTTGTGCAAGATTCCACCAAGTCGAAGCAATCACACCTAGATGCAAACCAAGAGAATAATTAAGTACCTAAAGTCTACAATTAATGTTGGACTATGGTATCCCAAGGATGACAACTTCGAGCTATCAGATACTCGAGATGCGGATTTCGCAGATGCAAAATTAACAGAAGAGCACTAGTGGAACGTGTCAATTCCTAGGAACCAGATCGATATCCTGGTTTAGCAAGAAGCGTGTTTCTAACTCTATCTCCACTACAGAGTCGAATACCTAGTCACAGTAGTCATTGTACGCATTCTATGGATCGACAACGCTTAAGGGACTATAATATTATTGCCAACGAAGTTCCAATATGGTGTGACAACAATAGTGCTATTGCAATAACCAACAATCCGGTTTTGCACTCAAGGATTTAAGCACATTGACGTTAAGCACCATTTCATTCGAGATCATGTGCTTAACAAAAGGGTTAGAGTTGAAAGAGTCAAAGACAGACTACCAAATAGCCGACATCTTCACTAAACCCTTGCCGTAAGAAAGGTTCCTAGAGCTTAGCAGAGACTTGGATTACTAGATTGGGAATCTAGTTCAAGCAAGTTGAAGGAAGGACGGACTCGTAATCACCTCCTAAGCCGATGCAAAGTAGAAGACGAAGGCCGACGAAGCAACTTAGTCATAAAGATACCAAAGTAGAAGTCAAACTCACCTTGCAGAGTGGTCAATAAATAACGAAACGAACCACCTAAGTTCTCTAAACTGATTTCTATTTTTTATTATTATCTGCCACATTTATAATATTATTTTGGCTAACGAAATGGCATTTAAATATACATTTTTACAAGCCAAGTGGCAATTTAATACACGCGTCAGACGCCTATTTAATTAACCTCTACGATGGCCAATCAGAATCAACCGTCGAATTTTAAATTGGGCCACCGATTCAAATTTGAAATTCAAAAGAATATCAAAAGGCGTACCACCGTTCAAATATATAATAAACTAATACAAACGTCTTTTCATCTCCTTTATAAGGAAAGGAAACCTTTCACTTTACTCTTTACGCTTACAGAAACCCTAGAATTTACAGAGCAAAAATATACACTAAAAATCCTAAAATCCTTTTTGCAGAAATGGCATCATTTGAAGGAGTGAACATGAAGGCGGTGAAGGACCAGGTCATCTTCTCCATGGTCGTCGACTTCGAAGGTTTATTAGAAGCAAATCTGGAAGACCTTGATATGCTCGATTTGATCCGCGATGAAGTCAATGGAATCTACCCGCTTCTCAACATCAACCCGCAACATTTGTTCAAGGAAGATGTTGTTGAATTCTATCGCAATGCCTATCCGTTCAAAGACGGATTCACAAAGACAATGGCGGAGTTCGTGTCAAGATAGATTCAGAGAAGATTCGCTCAGATTCGGATGAAACATCGTGGTTTGGCGGTCAAGCCCTTAAACAATCACCCGCCGAAACACGGAAAACGATCAAAGCCGAAAATATCCCAGAAATTAAAGTTTACCAAGAGGAATGAGTTGAAAAATATTTATCGAGTTGCTTTCGACATCACCAACAAGATAGTCATGGGGATGGCAGGCAGCTATGACCAACTGTCATCTTCGAAATTTATGGTGTTGGGTGCGTTGATTCAAGATGAGGAAGTCGATCATGGACTATATTTTCAGCAAACTTGTGCGCGAGTGAACAAGGTCGAGTGGCTCGACGATGAAAAGAAGTTCAAAACTAAGTTGGCGTTCGAACGCATCTTAGTTGGTTTTGGAGAAAACCGGAGTAGCTAAGGGAAACATTGACCCTTTCCACCCAAACAAGAGGCTAGGTCACATGGACCATGACAAGAAGAAAGTTGGAGTGACTGGGAAAGCAGCCCAGTTGTTGAAGAATTTGCCGGACTCAAGGTCATATCCAAGATACGATTTATCAGAAGAATCGGACAGACCTGCAGCTGAGATCGGAACTGCAGTCGAGTCCGACAACGAGTCTGACGAGACACCAATTGTCGCCGATTCAAGAGACGGGACCACTGAAGGACCCTCTAACTCGCAAATATCACTCCGAACCCTCTCCCAAGAGGCCTAGGAAGTCAGTCAGCAAGGAGAGCAGCCGAGCATCATGCGCCCCATCGCTTTAGTCACCAATCCATCCGACTCCGCCCGCACTGCACACTGAAACTCGGATTGTACCTGTTATCACACCTCCAGCTTACATATCCGAAGAAGAGGAAGCAGGTCTAATTATCTCTATTCCTGAAGCAGACTACACTTTTAACCTATTAGATAATAATACCTTCAATCTTTCCATTGAACAACTTCAGCTTGTTAAACCACAAGCAGAAAAGCACTCTTTCGTACAAATTTTTAAAGAGTGGAAATCTCTCAAAACCCTGTCTTTTACAAATCTTCAAACCTTTGTTGAAACTAGTGGTTGGGAATATCCCCAAGCCACTGAGGATGTTCTGATTCACTTTTGCAAAGAATCAGATTTGGCTTTAATCCTCCAGGATAATTGGTTCATGTCACATTTTAAGACAAACATGGACCACTTTATCCATTCTATAATGCTCAGTATTTTTGATGGCACTTTTGGAGAGGAGGAGGAAGAAGAAGTTGAAAAGGAGATAAGGATTGAAGAAGTTAATGGAGACAATGAAATTATTGATTTGGTAGCTGAAGAGGATGAAGAAGAGAAAGAATCTGAAGAAAATATACCAGTTGAAAAACAAACAGAGGAGATTGAGAAGACAGAAGAAGTGGCTGATGAAGGAGATGAAGAAGAAGGAGAAGAAGTAGAGCAGGAAAAAGATGAAGAAGAGAAAGATGATGAGGATGATGAAGGAGAAGAGAAAGAGAAAGATGATGAAAAAAATGATGATGATGATGATGATGATGATGATGATGATGGAAGTGAAGGAGGAGCACAAAAAGAAAAAGAAAAATCTGGAGAAGAAGAAGAGGGAGAAGAAAAAGAAAAATCTGGAGAAGAAGTAGAGAAAGAAGGAGAGAAAGAAGGAGCCAAGGAGCCAGAACAAGAGCCAGAGCCAGAGCCTACTCACAAAGCTGCAGATAAGTCTGTGGTACCTGCCAGGTACACCAGCCTAGACGCAGAGTCGGTCAAGACTCAGTCGTGGACCCTGAGAAAACCCAATCGACCTACCACCGCAGACAGAGCCTCAGCCTAGTGGTTCCCTTGCGAAGGATCAGAGAGCACTCTCCATCACCTCGATTATCCCCTACCATGACCGAGCCGATCAAGCAAATTGTCGAGACACTATCGGGAGTGCTATCAACTCAGTCACTCCCGACCTTCTGACAATAAATGCCAAAATTGACACCCTTCTTCAGAGAGATCCTCACCTCCTCCTCCTACTAACAAATGTAATGCCTTTTGGCATGTCCGATCGATGAGCCGCATGGAACAAAGATTGACTACCCTTATTGATGCCGGCAAAAAGGGGGAAGAGAGGATTCGGGGAAGAAAGAGAAATCGTATAAGAAGAAGCAGGATGTCCCTCAGATTGAAGGACCCTCCAGTCTAAAAAGAAAGGAAGTTGTAGATCGAGATGTCCAGGCTGACCAGCCTGAAGGGAAAAGAAGAAGGACTAGAGGCGGCTTTCAACCTACTCTAGAATGGGAAGGGTTGGAGCTATGGTTTGTTGAGGATTTCATTCCATTTGAATCTCTTGAGATGTGGGGAGCTGCTAAGAAGAGATTCATCAGAGACTATTATGTCTGGGAACTACTCCATGATGACAAACTCTCCCCACAAGAAATTTTCATAAACTTCATGGAAGAAATTCATCCGAAGCTGTGGGCTGTTCTGAAGAAGCACGCTAAGGAGCAAAATGCTTTTCCTATGATTCCCTCATTCAGAGCTGAAGAAGCACCAATCCGTATGGATGGTGAACTTGATGAGTTAGCACTTCAGAGGGAAATCAAGCTAGTGTGTCTTGAGAACAGATTCAGATCTCAGCAAGAACAGGATTTCGCAGCACTTGTGGTGAAAAGAAAATATGGCCTTGCTCCAGTCAAGGTAAGACCTATCGAGCTAAACCATTCAAGCTCGCAAGCACCTTCTCAAGAGGCAGAGGAAGAGGCGATGACTTTTTAGTTATTTTCTTTTACTTGTAATTTTATTTTCTCGTACTTAAAACATTCTTGTAAAATTTCAATGATAAGTCGAAAATCTTATAAATAAATTGAATGACAATCTCCATTGTCTCAATATTAGATCGATTTCGCTTTGTCTCGCACTTAAGTGCAGACTTGGTCATTTGATTTCTTACTTAGTTTTGCCATCATCAAAATAGGGGGAATTTGTTAGGAATACTTGTTAGATTTTGATGATGTCATTAATTTAAAATCAAATGTTTATTACTTGGCAAAATGTAAGGAAGAACCAAATGAGTATCTTCCATAGGCCAAAATATGTTAAGTATAAAACTTGGCAAAATGTAAAGAAGAACCAAATGAGTATCTTCTGTAGGCCAAAGTTAGTTAGGCTGAAAAACGGCTAAGTACAAAGTACAGCCTAGTCTATCAGAGAAGTACAGCTGACTCCAGTCAGAGTAGCTCTGGTCAACTAAATTTATCAGAGAAGTTTGACCAGATCATGAGGTACCTCAGTGGAAGTCACTGACTGCATAAGTCACAAACAAAGGAGCATGAGAGGACCTACCTGCAGAGATGTAAGCTGCACAGCCTAGTACTCCAAGTCCACGTCAGCATGCTTTGAAAAGTCAAATATTACGGAAAGCTCACATGCAACGTGAAGAGACAAATTGGAGTGATTCCCGCAAGAGATATGATTTAATTAAATCATCCTGACCCACCGTGAAGACTTTAATCATTTTATATTCAAAAGATTCGGCGCTCATCTCGTAAGTCCTCACAACGGTCGGAAGATAAAATTAAATAATGGGAATCCACCTTGCAATGTTCAAAAGATTAAACAATGAAGTCTCTCTCCAACGGACGGATTTGTTCAGATTTGCAACGGCTACAAGGAAGAAGCTCAGAGATCTGACCTATATATATCCAGAGATTTGAAACTGAGCAACAACCGGTGCGAACATACATTCTAGCGATCAAAGCAAACAAAGCAATCTCAAGCAATCAAATAGCATCGTGAAAAGAGCAGATCTAAAAGTTCATACTTAAGGAAGCTCTTAAGTTGGAGAAGACAAACACTCTTGTCTATAATCTTGAGTACGGGTACTTCACTGGTTGAAGTAAGAGATCAGAAGGCATCCAAGGATCGAGGATCAAGAGGTGCAAGGCGATAAGTGTGTGTACAAAGGCACGGATTTCCACCGGTTGGAAGCTGTTGTAGTGTGTTGTGAATCACCGTAATATTTATCACTGGTTGAAAATTATAGTGAATTCATCTCCAACTGGTTTGGAGAAAAGTGGATTAGTAGAGGATTACCCCACCTCTGAGACCACTATAATTGCCTGTGTTATTTACTGTTTTACTGCATCATACTTTAAACTGCTGCATACATTGTTAAGTGTTTCATTAAGTTAATTTATATTCGTCATCAGCTGACTTCCGCACATATCCTAGAACAAACGACTCCAAGTCATTTGTTTGACCATCAGCTGAAGAAACTCACTCTTCGTTAAAAAGAGTTCAAGAGTTTCAACAAGTCTATTCACCCCCCCTCTAGACTTGTTCCTGGACGACTTGTGACCTACAAATCTAATTGATTGCTTGACCTTGCGTGTGAATGTATAGTTTTTGGTTACTTGATTTGACGTGTAAGGAATGAGTATGGTAGTCCAAAATCCGTGAGTCCTTGTGCCTAATTAAACCGTTCACTTTTAGCGGTGAAATTCTTTCATGAGCGATTTCTCTTCTTATGGATTGTATTCTTTAGAACTTGCATGATTCTGTCGGATGACGTGTTGATATTTACATACACGAGGAATGATTAGGGCTGCCCATTTTTTGTCTTGAACCTACTTATCTAAAAATATCCACCAATTCATATCAATATCCTTTGCTAGCCTCGTTGAGCCTTTAGCCGTAATTTTGTTCAAAACCCGCATCTTATTGCTCCATATCCAAAAGCCATAACTTACCCAAGTATTGGTCCACGTAAGAGCATGAGAGGGTATATTTGAAAACGAAGGTGTGCAAAGTTTGTGGTGTATAGAGGCAAAAATCTTCTCTCCTGCCTCGAAATAATAAGCCCCCCAAAAAAAAAAAAAAGAGGGGTGATCCTAATAATAATAGTGGGATAGAAAAATAGGGGAGGAGAGGAGTGAGCCTAAGAAAACAAAAGGGAAGTCGTTGGGTTGTGAGAAATAGGCCAATATCATAAGAATTACACTTAACAAGGCCTAGAAAAAAAGAGGGAGATATATATACGGAGAATTGAAGTAGAATGATCGATCTTGCTTTGAGTTTTTATTTCATATATATGAGGATCGTATATGCTCTACTTGACCGAACTTGTAACTACTAGCCAAATTTTCCCAACCCGAGCCACATTACATACAACCAAAAGTAAGACCCTATGACTCATTTTTGTGAATATTGATGCGTTTGATGAAGAGAAGAAGTGCAAGCATATAGTAGAACTTTCCATTTGAATCGAGTTGAGCGTATTGACCTATCTAAACACTTGAGAGATGAGTGAATCGATATAATTCAGTGAGGGACTATTAAGACTTGTTTTCTTGCATGTTCGATCAAGTGCCATTGCTTTCCACTCATTTGTGAGTTTAGGCTTCCATGATGAATTACGAGACTTTACGATACTTTTACATTCGGTTGATTGTATGTATACCCGATGATTAACTTGATTATTCAATCCTTCTCGCTTATTTGTCGTGTGTTTTATTTCTTTTTGCTTGAGGGCAAGCAAAGTTTAGGTTTGGGGGGATTTGATGAGTCGATTTTTGATCGTCTCATTCTGTTCTATCGAGTCGCACTTTCATTTGTTTTTCGAGTGTTTTTGCTCTTTTTACGCGTGGTATGTTGTGTTTTTGTTTTGTAGGTATCCGGACGAAGATTGTGGTGAAATATGCGCTTTCATAGCTAATATTGGAGTTTATGACAATCAAAAGCTAAAACGGGCCTAAAACGACGAAAGATTTAAGCGATATCGGTCGAATCTCCTAAATACCAGAATCTCCACTCCGAATTGAGATGTATTCTCCTTTGATATAAATTCCTCGTGAAATTAGCTTCAAACAAAGATATCATATGCTAAAATCCGAGGTGAATTGATACAAGAACGAAGGATCATGCCGAAGAAGACCAAAAACCGGACTTGGTGCAACCGGACTAGCCGCACTGTGCGACTCAACTAGGTCGCGACAGCGCCGGCTGCATCAGGTAACTGCTCGTGCCATGGGACACGGCCGGTCTCATTCCAGCGAATCGCTATTTTCGTAAGGGTATGACACGGCCGTGCCTTTTGGGACACGGCCGAGTCACTATCGGCCATTTTGCCTTTCCCGCATAGTCTTGCCGCACGGCCGTGTCACGGACACGGCCGAGCCCCTGGCAGAACTACCTTTTCGTTATTCAGCGCAGTGCGACACGGCCGTGTCCCAGGACACGGGCCGTGCCACTTTTCGGTTCATGTCACTTTCCTTGACATTTTTGCACAACTTTAAGCCTTTGTCTTGATTTCTTTGGATATAAAACAAAGTGTGGTGACCCTTGAAGGGAGACTTATCTTGTGAAGAAGATATTTTTGTGGAAAAACACAAGATTAGGGAGGAATAACACCAAAAGAGTGGGAAAGAGAGAGATTTTCATCATCTTCCTTGTATGTTCT